>VWZV01001639.1:335062-429936 GCA_013397155.1 Irena cyanogastra | reverse complement strand
TTCGGGCCAAGAACTCACAGACACCAATATGGTGGACGGTAAATGGCGTTTATTAGAAAATTCAGGGGGGTTTTATACCTTTTAGCATCGGCTTGTGCCATCCTCCTGGTTGCATCGTTCGACTTTGAGGTGACCAGGCAACCGAGGGAAGGAATGCGGCCTTATCTGCCCGTACAGCGCGAAATCTTCTGAGCGCCTATCCCTAACTAAGCTATACTAGCTAACTAAATCTGTACTACAAGGAGGTGATGCGGTCAGAGCCGTAGCGGCCTGAGCCTCCTATCATGGAGTCACAGAAGGGCCTGGATTGCTGGGGATCTTGAAGCTCATCTAGTTCCAGCCTCGCTGCCATGCCACCTTCTGCTAGACCAGGTTGCTCAGAGCCCCCTCCCGCCTGGCTTTGAATACCTCACAGGCATTGGGGGGCATTCACACCACCTGTACCAGTGTCTTCACCACCCTCACAGTAAAGAGCTTCTTCCCAATATCTAACATAAACCTACTCTCTGTTTGAAGCCATTCCCCTTTCTCCTGTCACTACCAGTACAAGCTTTGGAAAAAAACCTCTCCCTCCATCTTTCCTGTGGGTTCCCTTCAGGTACTGGAAGGCCACAATCAGGTCATCCCAAAGCCTTCTCCTTTCCAGACTGAACAATCCCAGTTCTCTCAGCCTTTCCTCATAGCCCCACGTCTCTAATCATCTTGGTGGCTTCCTCTGGACTCGTTCCAACAGATCAATGTCCTCCCCGTGCTGGGGACTCCAGAGCTGAGCACAGAACTTCAGGCGGGGTGTCACCAGAGCAGTGTCCCTGGGGACTGTCACTTCTGGCACAGGGCTGGTGGAGAAAATTACGGGATGGAGAAAATAAATCTCTTGGGCACTGCAAGGCACCAGCACAGGGGACACATGTGGTGGTCTGCCCCTGTGTCCCTGCTGTCCACACGGCACATTGCCTCGCTAAAGCAGCAGGGCCGGCCCTCTGCCCTGCACGACAGCCCCTGGCAGGCCCCCAGTTCTGCATGACTGGCCTGTCCCGATGGGATACAGCCCCGGGCCGAGCCCGAGCCTGAGCAGACAGACAGGTTTCCTGCATGAAACCAGCCGCTGAGCTTGGGAGAAGACTTGGGCACGACGCTGCCTATGTTAGCAGGTTCAGCTTTGGGCGCCCTCAGTGCATCTCCCGGGTTTGCTGAGGCGATGGCCCTGCACCCCCACCAGCTGTGCAGTGTCCTTAGCCCATCCCCAAGCAGCTCAGCCCATGGCTGTGCCAGAGTGACAGTGCAGGGATGCTTCCTCCTGCCCCCCGTGCACTCTGGAAACCACCAGCTTGGAAACTATCTCACTGAGCACACACACACTGCATTGTTTGGGACCAGGGCCGCGACATGAGGTTCCCATTTTCAGGCCAAGGACATTTGTTCTCGATCCCACAGTGCTGTCCATCCTAGAACAAGCACCCCAGGCTGGCACAGGGAGGAGCAGAGAGCAGCAGCAGCTGAGCTGGCACCTGCAGGGATGAGCTGTGTGGATGCTCTGAGCGTGAGTTGTGGAGTTTGCCTGTGACATCCCCCTAGAGGATGCTCATGGATCCAGACACAGGACAACAGGTTTGCTGCCGGTGTGACTTTATGCCCTAAGACACTGCACCAGAAAGGCATTCCAGTGTGTACATTTCTTATGAAATTACAAAACTATCACAGGAGCTTTGCTAGACTCGCCCAGGTTAGCACAAGCATGGGGAAGCGTTGGGCTTGTTGGCCTTAGGAAGTGTGATGCGTTTATCAGTATGGAATATGGAGCAACAAACTAAAAACCCAAGACAAAGCATGTTGCATTCAGTTATTCTGGTATGCTTATATTAATAGATATTATTTCAAATAAGGGATATAATTTATAGCAATACACTGCTATGCCCTTCTCCTGGTATGGCTACCTCCATGGTAACTTTTTCTGATGTATGATCACAGACCTAACCAAAATATTTCCAACAGGATAACCTTCTCAGTGACAGGCAGCCTTTGGTAAAAGAGCAAACCATCATACCAATAATTTTTTTCTGGGTAACAACCTTGGGTTTTGACTGACCAGTTTAAGCATCTAAATTAACATCTAAACTAATACTGAGACAAAGGTTGGGAAAAATGTTGGAAAAAATGTTACCAAACTTAAGTGGAGGTGAAATATCACAAGTGAAACTCTGACATTGGTCCATCTCTAAAGGTAAAGTTCTCTGGGAATAATGTCTCTGTTAAGCACATAAATGATACATGTAGTATATAAATAATAAAATAAAAATGTTACATTTTGATGTGTCTCTATAGTCCAATATCTTTTATTGAAAAAAAATTTCTATCTCTTTACAGAGTATGATTTAATCAATTTTGAAGTATACTTCAAACTTTTCTTCAGCAACTGAAAAGTAAACTCCATCCTATGTCTCTTTCTTTTCCTTTTCCTCTTTTTGCCCTTATCCCAGCCCTCAGGTGCATTGCTGTTATTCCCCATCAAACTGTGACTTTGTTTTTAACTCTTTATACTTTTACTCGGTTGGTTATGGTCTGGTGCAACATTCATCTTTCGTCCTTGTTGAAATTACTGGCAAGGGAGTATAAAGCTCAGTGTGGCTCGTGAAGTCCTTGGTGCCATTCCTTTTGACTCTTCCAGGTTTTCTGTCACCCTGCAAGATGCGGGAGCCACGCATGGCTCCGGGAGAGGGAGCTGTCTCCACCCTTGCAGCTTCCACTCACGTCAGGAGAGAACAGCTTTCGTTAGCCGTTTATAAAACTAGTTATTTCTAGTAATGTGCTCTTTAAAAATGTATGCATTTCCGAAAGAACTTTCTGACAGTTTTGGCATTGAAGCCCAAATTCTGTCCCTAAATCTAGGAGGAATAAGGATTGGGTTGGGGCTGGTGGGAATACATGCAGAAATATTTGGGCACTATTGTCTCTCAGCCCCCAAATCTCCCTTCTGTGAAGGCCTCTCCTAGGGGTCTGTGGTCCATAAAATTGTCCTTTATAAAGATAAAGGACCAGTCCAAATCAGATGAAAATTACACTAGAAGAAAGAAAAATCTTTGGCCCCACTAAATTTCCTTAAACAATATCATAGAGCCACTGTTTTGTGAAAAACAGCAGCTGGGAGTGTGTGGGCCTTGACAGCAGCTGTTTGAGAATTAAGGAATGGGGGAAGGCACATCAGGGAGAGTTTGGCACCCAGGCACCCTCAGCACCCTCAGGGGTCTCGGGCTCCCCTCCACAACAAGGCTGTGATACAGGAGAACCAGAAGAAAGGCAGGGACACAGCAGACAACATCTCTTATCTCCAACAAACAGGTCTCAAGATGGAGAGACGCAGGGAGCAGCTGGCAGCCTCAGGAAAAGCAGTGTTACTCCTCCCAGCACTAACAGCAGGCACTGTGGTCTCCTCCAGCCCCCTGCCTGCCCCACCATGCTCAGCCAGGGGGGTCAGCTCCTTCTCAGGCTGAGTCAGGTGCTGCTCTGGCTCTGGGGCTCTGTGAGCTGGTGCCTGGTTTGGAAGGGAAGATGAGCATGCAGGGAATGCAGAGTACTTGGAGAAAGCAGGACTGCTCCTCACCCTGGCCTAACTCTGTGCTTGCCTGGTGAGAGGGCAGGAGCAGGGCTTCCAACAGAGAGGGAGAACTTAATCCAGAGAGCAGTGGTCTTGAAGCTCTTTCAACAGTGGAACACTGACCTATCAGAAAAATCCCCAAAATTAGAAAGCAACTTCATTTTGGGTGAATGAAACCAACTCAATGTATCTAAAAAAATTAAGTCAGGGCGATGCCTTATTTGGATTAATTAAAAATAGAGGCCAGACAAAATTAAGGGTATAAAAGTGGTTGTATTTATTGAAGGGCCTTCAGGTACACTTCGGGCAAAGTCCACCCAGGGGCTACACCCAAAAAAATGGATGACAGGGTCACAGGTTTTCATTCTTGTGTAAGTTTGGTCCATTTGCATATTGGGGGCTAATCTTCCAATTACAGCTTCAAGTAATGAAGTAATTTACCCCAAGACTGCTCCCCTCTCACTCACTTTTGTTTTACATTTCTTGGAGCCTGAGACAGAAAGGTGTCCTTGATTCCCAGGCCTAGAGAGGAATTTTTTTGTCTGACCAAAATGGGAAGACAGTAGCTGACACTCTATATGGAGTTTAGAGTCCATATAGATTAAATAATTGCAGGATTACAAATATATGAAAAATATAAAAGCTAAAATCCTAAAGCATCAAGGGAATCTCCTGCAGCAGCACTGACACCAATGCCAGTGTATCAGCAAACAAGCCATGGTGGCAGGGTTACACTTACCTGAGGACAAGCAAGTTCAAGTTGCTGGCCTGGATCATCCATGGGGTCTCTTGCAGCAGTTTGGCCGCAAGGAATCAGCACTGGACATAGTGCATATGTGCGTTCATCCAAGCAGCATGCCTTTCTGCAGAGAAATCCCAAAGCCACTTCTTCTCTGTGATATAGAACCCCAAGCACTGACCCCACAAATGCAGTGGTAATAATATGATCAGCTTTTCTCATTACTCATCAGAAAATCCAATGAACAGTAAAATGAGGTGCTAAGAGAACACATATGTGTGCTAATTATGTGTGCTGTTGTAGACAGTGTATAGTTATCTGAGAGAAAAGGTTGGAAAGAAGAGAAAGAGAAGAATGAGAAAAAATTATTCTGAAGTCTGAAAAATGAGCAGTACATGGGCAGCTTATGGTACAGTCTAGGATGGATAATTCTGTTAAATTCTCTGAACTTCTGAGTATTTATAAAGCTGAAGTGGCAGTGCCACTGATCCTCATAGAAAGTGGGGATCACTCTGGCAGCCAGGGATGCAGAGGAATATCTGAAGCTGTACCCCTGCTTAGCCCCTTCCCCTGAGTGTTGGTAGGCAATGTGTAGAACTCAGCACTTGCTCCTTGTCAGAGCTGCCAGGTGCCTGAGATGGTAACAGGTACTGATCCGTTACCAGGAAAGCTCCAGTAAATGTGTGGTGTGACTGGGGGGATTTCAAATTGTAACCTCTGCTAAAGCCACTGCAAGTGGGACAGACAGCGTGTCTATAGCCATTCTTCAGGTGCCACAGGTCACATGCTAACCCTGAATAATGAGATTAAATTCAAAAAAGAAGACTGATCTTCTGAAAAGCTAGGCCTATATCTTTATTTTACCAAAACAAACAGCACATGCTTTTTTAATACAGTGAAAATATGCAAAAAATACAGTCCTGCTTTGCTTTATAGTCTGGTCAAGTCTCTGCACAATTACACAACAATGTTCTGTGAACACCTGCAGCCATTATCCTCTAGTTTTGCACATCAGGGCTATTAAAAGTGACAGATTGTGTTCCCTGATAATCATTGCATTTACAGCAAATGCAAACATGTTCATCTGATTTTCACACCGTTTTGCACTGAACTATCCCTCGTATTGTCAGGCAGACAAATGCAGCTCTTTGTTTCAGATTACTGGGAATTTAGAATCCCAGTAAGGCACAGGTCCACTAGATCTGAATTAAAACCTTTCTTCAGCCACCCTTGAAGCAGCTTTACTATGAAAAAGGAAAGAAAGAAAGGAGTTTTGGAGGAAAATGGGTCAAGTGCAGAAAGGTTCTCTCATTAGGGAAATGGGAAAACCTTGAGGTTAAATACTGTCTATTGTGAATACCTGGATATCTGCAGATCTGGATAGATTTTCAGCCAGTAAAAGCATGCTAAGGAGTATGTGTGTATGCACATACATAAATATATACATGTATAAATACATACATTTTTATACCTATATGTGTAGCCAGCTTAAATCCAGTGCCAGTACAATGAGAAACTGCATTTTCTAAGGGCCAAATTGTGCAGAAATCCACTAAAGACAGTAATTAGTTTGATGAGAAAATCTTCAGATTGCCTCCTTTCCAGGAAGTTACAAGGCATGTACTAGGAGCTAAGTTTCAAGGTCATTACTATCCCAGAAAAAACAAAAATAGCTTCTTCAGAAGGCAGCTCTCTGCAGTTGATAAATCAGCATCACAGAACATCCTTCAATGGACCTACAAATATTTGGAACAGTGAAACATTTGGCCTGAATTACTTGACACAATAAACAATTTAGAATATTTTATTACTTGTTTAGGTACTGGTCGTTCTGTATAGAATAGCCAAAGCACTGAGAAAATAAGTCATCAAAACGAAAACTCTTGATTAACATAATGTTTTAGAAAGTCACTGTGATTTGGAAAGTCCCAGGATTTGGGACTATCAGAAAATAGACATAAATTTACTAGCTGCAATAGGAATAATATCTAAAATACTCAAAAATCTTAACAGTTAGTGAGCTCTGGAATGAGTGCAACAATTGCTCATGAAGTACTGGCCTGGAGAACTTAAAAATTATCAGAGCCTTAGAGAAATCTTTGTGAAGTTTGCTTTAGGAAGTGTATTGCTGATTGTATACAAGAGGCCATGGGTATTTGTTGCTTTGCCTCTGGATATACAGCTATCCCTGAATATTCATAGTTTACATTTAATTTTAACTTCCCAGTTTGTATTCCTGGATAAAATAACTAGTTCAATGTTTCATTTATTTTCTCTTAAAGGTTTTGAGGGGTTTTTAGCTGCTTGGGTACTGCCTTAAGTTGGGGCAGTAGCAGGGTGGTTTGGATTAGAGAAGGCAGAGAGTCTGTGGAGAGGTGCCCTGCCGAGGATGGAAAACCTACCAAGGATTTTCATCTGCCAACATCATGCTGCAGCCACTGTATCACTTGCATGAATTTCTTTGGGACTCTGTACAAGGTCTGTACAATCCTGTGCTCCCAGAAGGTAGAAAGGCAGCCTGTAGTTATCCCGAGGAAACGCGTTTGTGCTGAATGCTCTGCAGAGGGCACACGTTGTCCAAGCCTGGCCTGGCTGTGGCAATCCAGCCGAAATGCTGAGGTGCAGCCCTGTCCCGGCGTGGCCCTGCCTGTGTCCAGCTCCAGCACTGGCTCTGCTATGTCCAGTCTTCCTGCTCAAAAGATGCAACCTCTTCAGGCAGGAGGAGGGAAGACCATGATGACATTGTTAATTAGTGTTTGTAGGAGTCACCTGCTAGATGGCCCTTGGGCTCTCATTTCTATTTCTGTATCCTATCCAAGGCCTGTTTAAAGAGCATGAAGTACAGAGCATCCCTGGTGAGCCTTGCTGCCAACACACGCTGACCCGTGCTCTCTCTCTCTGGCCTTGTAAACCTTGAATTCCTTTCTCTGCTGTGTAAGTAAGCTGGATGGAAGGTGCACTCTCCACAACTCACCCTTTTCTTAGGACAGGGAGGGAAGCAGGTGCAAAGCTCTGCAGGCAAGAGAATGAGCTGAATGTAGACTTCTCTTTTTTATTTTCCTCAGTGCCCAGTGTTTGATGAGTCTGTCCTGGAGGCCCATCCTCCTTACTTTGTTCTCTGAAAGATCACAGAAGAAAGGTGAGATATCAGGTATGTTTCCTGGCATGTCGGGCTTCCTCAGCTTCAGAGTACAGACATTTCTATTTCCTACCTGTGGTAGCAGAGTGGTGGAATGGATGCCTGGGTGTCTTCATCTGTGCTGTACAGGGAATCTCCACGTGCTGTGTAGGCAACTCACCTCGCTCCCACCACAGCAGTCAGGATTTCACACCAGCAGCATAAAGATTAAATATTTCTGAAATTCATTTTTAAGTTGCTAAGCCCTTTGTTGCACTTCTGCTTTTGTCGTGACATAGCAACGTTTTGCTAATCCTAACATTACCAGCATTTCAGTGTCTAGTGTCTTATAGTAATCTTATATATACCACATAGAAATCTACAGAGACTACAGTGGACTTTTTTTCTGTTATTTTTTAAAAAGCATCCTGAAAATTAAGTCAAGCTGAGGAAGCAGAAACTATTGCAGAAATTATTGGAGTTATTGCTACTGCTCTACCTTGGCTATGGAACATAACAAACCCTGGACAAATGTCCAAATACAATATGATCTGTCTGAATAAATTTCTGGGTGGATAAAAAAATGTTCATGTAGAAGAACACGTGATTAGTCTAAATTTGACATGATCAAATATGTCTTGGGTGCAATAAATACATTATCTGCTTATGCAAGCAAATGTATGGCAAAGATTCTTCATTCTTACTCTCTGGGAAGTTTTTAGGCCACCTCAGCTTTCCTAGACATCTGCTGATTTGCCTATATGCAAATGTAAAAATATTATCTTTATTTTACCTTTCAGGCTGATGGTAAGGATGTTACAGGCTGAACCCAGAGGACTGCAAAGCAGGGATTCCTTTTTGCCTCCGACTTGCTGAGACCCCAGGGGTCTGCCCCGCTCAGTCCCACGGGCGCATCCTGTAGCTGGCAGCGAAGCTGCGGCTCTGTGTGTGTACGCGCACACCGCCGGGATGCCCATACCACATACGGTCAGTGCAGATAACCCAGCCCTGCTGCTCCTCTCCCCGGCTTCGGTCTCGGGTTCCCTACAGAAGCCCCACACCCTCAGTCTCAGGTTCACAAGCTCGGCCACATTCACGGACCGCCAAACATCGGCGTGGCCTCCAAGCCCGTCTAATATCCCTGCCCAGACCTGGACCCTCTTACCCGGGCTACGGGTCTCCTCTACTCGATGCTGTCGTGGCTCAAGTCTAGCTAGCGAGGTTTACGAGCACATCCCCAGGGTTAAACTCTGGGGCACAGCGAGCTGCTGTCCCTTCCCGCCTGCTGCCACTCACACCTTGTGGCACCCTGGCACAGCGCAGAAATCCGCCCCGGGGCAGGGACGGCCGCGGCGGTGGCCAGGGCTGAGCGGCGGGGGAGTATTTAAGGCTCCATCGCCGGGGCCGCCCCCCCGGCTCCGTAGGTCGGTGCTGCCCGGCGGCCTCGCCAGCTGCACCTCGCCGCGCTCCGACCCGACCCGGCCCGGCCCGGCCGTCGGGAGCGGCTGCAGAGCCGCCGGCGCCGCCATGGGCTGCTCCAGCAGCGCCCGCAGCCGCCCGCAGGAGCCGCCGCCGCTGCCGGGTGAGCGGGGCGGGGTAGCCGGGCGGGGGCTGCCCGCAGAGCTCTGTGGGGATGCGGGCCCGCGCTGATCTCAGGGTGCTCCCGTCTCGTCCCGTCCTGTCTCGTTCCGTCGCGGGGAAGGCGCCGCGGGTGCGCGTCCCGCAGAAACCCGCAGGGGCAGAAGCCCGTCGGGCTTGGCTCGGCTTTTAATTTTGCCGGCGCAGTGGAGGGAACTGCGCCCCGTAAGTGATGGCTTCAAAACTGGTGTTTCTTGTGAATGAATGCCCAAGTCCCTTCCGCTCTGCAGGCTTTACTTTGTTTGTTTAATTTCCAGACAGGTCCTGCTGTTGGTCTTTTTCTGGAGTACCTTGCCAGTCCAGTGCCCTTTCATTCCCTCTTTAAAAGAAAAGTGAACTAGTAATATTTGACCCCACTATCCTTCCTTTTTCTTACAAAATCCACCCCGACACAGTGTGCAGTATCGGCAATGTTCCTGTGGCTTTAATTGGCTCAAGTCACAGCAGACCAATTTTGTGAGCAGGGTATATTTGTAGGATGTTCCATAAGAATATCCTTGCTATTCAGTGTAAGTAAAACAAAACTTTTTTTCCATATTCATCATATTTAGCTCTTTGCTCCAAGGAAGGTTTAGACACGCTTCTGTATGAACCTTTATGCTGCAGTTACAGGAATTGTCCTCTCCAGAAAGATACATCTTGAAGGCAGATACAAAAAAAGTTGTTTGCATTTCATTTTACTGCATTTCTTTCCTATATTCTTGAGTTATGATCTGTTGTTGTTACTCTACCTGCAGCATCCATGGTTTTTGCCTGGGTTTATATCCTGTGTGTTGTCTCGTGGTGCTGTGGCTTGTGATTGCAGAGAGGAGAGCAGGCTGTGTGGGCTGGGTGCTGTCTGTGCCACTAGAGAGCCAGCACGCATTTGCAAACTGAGGAGCCCTGCTGAAAGTGCCAGGAGAAACCTCTTTGTGCTGTACCTGCTGTCTCGGCCACACGGTCAATGTACCAATTCCTCTGCCTTTCCATCCTCCACTAAAAGATACCTGCAGAGGAACACTGAAGGGCTCAAGGAAACAGCAGAAGTAATTTATTCTGAGTATTTTAATTATTCTGTGTAAAAAACATGTTCTTGGCAGGATAGGTCATGAAATGTACTGAATACATACACTAATGTCATGGTAAGGATGAAGTGCAGTTTGTAATTACAGCTGAAAGATCTGCATTAATTTGGCAATTACTAACCAGATATGTTAACAATTTGCTAATTTAATAAGAAAAGATAATTTGAAAGAAAACTTCTCTGAATAAGTTAGTAGAGGAAAATGTATTTAATTTTCTTCCGTTGATGTGTAACTCACAAAACTTTGAGGCTTTTCCAAAAGGAAAGAAGGCAAAGAGAAAATACTGTAGCCATGGCCCACATATATTCACTGTGTTTTTCTTTGTTTCTTTAGCTGAAATAGTCTACAGCAGGGAAAATAAAAATTTTAAATTTAAAAGTAAAACAAAACCAGCAGGAATCCTAGGAATGCTGACTGCCACATGATGTTCATTTTTCTTGGGGGTAAAGTTATTGAACAGATTACTGAGAGGATTTATTTTTTCCATATTAGAGAATTCTTTGCATTTCAGATGAGAGCAGAGGAATGTTTCCAGGGTTTCCAGCAGTGCAGATCTTGTGTTGCATGGCAGTATTTTATAATCCAATTTATATGAAACATTTTGATGTAGATAGGGCTAGCTGGAAGTTATAGGGCTGATGTTTATAGGAGCTGCAGGAGATTCTTAGTAATAATACATTTGAATTTTTTTTTTTACTGCTAACATGAATTGAAACTATAACATGCTAATTTTCATGGCTCACTTGTTTCTGTCTGTAGGCTTTAAGTGCTCTCTGTCCATCTGGCACTGAGCAAGGTGAAAGCATGAAAAGTGTCTAAAGCGATGAAAAATAAAAATGTGAAAAGATAGAATTTCTGGTCTCTGAGCAATTAAAAATTGCTTTTTGATCACTGCTTAGAATAGCTTAAGTTGAAGATTTACTTTTATTCTGATTGGGTATCTGTTTCATCTTGAGCTTCATTTTAGGAAAAGGAGTGCTTGGAAGACAAGGTATGATAGAGATCTAGAGAAAGTTATCAGTGAAATATTTATCAGGGAATAATTGCTGTTTCTCATAATGCAAGAACTGCCACTTGATGAAATGACCAGCAGCAGCAGGCTTAAAACCAGCCAAGATGTGTTTTACAGGGGATGCAAGTGGGCTGCAGCCCTCATTACCATTGGATATAATGAAGACTGAGTGTAAACAGATTGAGAAGGGGTTTGAACAAGTTGACAGAGGAATTCCAGTGACAGATTGACACTTAGCCCCGTGGGCTGGGGCCCTCTGCCCTTTCCCCTCCCCCTTGGCAGCTGTCAGAGGCAGGGCCTTGCCCTGGGTGGGGGGGGTCTGTTTTGGAGACCTGTAGCTGAGTTTACCTCAGTTCACCTCCTCTTGTTTGAGCTGCATTATAAATTGCCATACCACTGTGGATTTGGAGGGGTTGATTGAAAGTTGGATGGTTTGACAGTTCCTGGGAAAAATGAGATTTTACCTGTCTTAGTCAACATTGCCTTCTGCCTCTCTCAACAGTCCAGATTCTCAGTTCTTGCTCTTCTTCTGGCTTAGCCATCCTTCCCTGGGTCTGTAGGCAGATGCTGGGGACGTGTTTTGTTTGAATGTCCCAAAAGAACTGAAAACTTACTTTAAGGGCAGCAGTATTCAACCAGATGTTTTAAGAGCAGGGTGTACTACTTTTTTTCCCTGTTCATCTATGTCTGTATGAACATGTATAGATCTGTTCATCTGTGAACAGTTTCATATGGTTCTGCTTACTGGCTTTGACACTGCAATCGTAATTTTCTCAGAAAATACAGTTTTTCCAGTTTTGTAATTATTATATAAACAGATTTCATGCTTGAATTACAAGGGGTTTCATCCTGACATTCTTTAGGAAAAGGTTAAGTAAGAGATCCTGTCAAACTGAATTTCATTAGAACGTTAGTAAGTCAGTCTGATAGGTAGGTATAGCTCATTTTGAGTCTTCAGCTTTTATCCTTAAATACCTGTCAAAGCAATTTTGTCAGTTCTTCATTCACAGTTTTTTTCTGCCAAAACCCATTGCTTTACTAGCCAATAAGTTGATGAAAGATGAAAGAAGCGGAAGTTTTAATTTGTTTAGGCTTCGTGTTGTTGAATTTTTTATTGGACAAATCATAGTATGACTGGTAGTTTAGTACTGAAAAAGACAAAGTGGTTTTTGTTTTAAGAAGTGAGCACTGCTTGTCCCTGGGTTCTCAGGGATTTTATTCAGACCACCTGAACCACCAGAACTTCTGACATGCAGCCCAGGACAGCAGCTGCCTCACACTCCCCACATTGATCCTGTGCTTGGTTTGGGGCAGGAAAAGGTGCTTCCTTGCAGTGTCCCATCACCAGCAAACCACCTGCACACTGCAGGTTCAAAAGGGAAAATGTAATAGAACACTGACTTGCAAACAAGTCCGCTCTCTTCATAAAATAAAATGTATTACATGCATCAAATGAAAACTTATTTTTAATGTGAGAGCAGCATCATCCTCTACTGGGTATGTGTGGCTATGTGCAGCAGACCTGTGAGGGACCATTATCCCTAGCCAGGAGGGAGCTCTTTGACAGGTACTGCTGTGTGGTTCACTGTGGGTTTAATTGTCATCCAGCTTATGTGCCCATTCACCAATTATTTGTAATTCTCTTTTTCCTTTCCTTGCCCTACTGTAACTAAAAGCATCCTCAGGTGCAAACACCCTGGCTGCAGGTGACCGTGAAACTGTAGCTGACCAAACACAGCCGGACCCAGCAGAGCGTGTGAGCCTTGCCTCTGAGCAGACCGACCCAGGCGAGCAGCTGCCGGGAGAGGAGGCTTCAGCCACGATCCTGAGCGAGGAGGGGAAGGCAGAGTCGGTCAGTAAAAGGGAGGAGCCAGAGGGCACCGAGCCCCTGCCTGCAGGAGAGGAGGAGAGCTCTGAGCTGCCCTCTGTGTGGCGAGAGGAGAGCCGGGGGCCTTCACCGCCAGCGCCAGGAGAAGACGCTGGGGCACCGTCTCCAGGACCAGCAGAGGACAGTGGGCTGGTAGAGGGCAGTGACAGCTCTGTAGTGGAAGTCGTCGAGAAAGTACATATTACTGAAGAGGACCAGCTCATTGAGGGTAATATTTGTGCTTTCATAAATTCAGGAGACAAAAATCTGCCTCCAGGGACTTCTGTGTGGGTCCTTCTGGCTTCACTAAGAGCCTCAAATGAGCTTCTGGAGTCAGAATTTGGTCGAGGGAGCCTGTACAATGTGAGGAATAGAAGAATGTGGCTGGGGAAGCCTCGGATTTACAAGTCCAAGCTGTAATAAATTTAATCAGTATTTCCACCTCTGCTATTTCATTTCATGTCCTTTTTTTTCTTAACAGGTAAAATGTCCCACCATACCCCTCATTTAAAACATTTTGTCTCTGGCTGGCTCAGACACATTCCTTAATATTTGCACAGCCCAACGGCTCAATTACTTATCACAAGTACTAATTATAAACAAGTGTCCTTGCACACATAAAGCTGGATGTAAAAGAAAAAGCATCTCTTTGATGCACACTTGATATGTCCAGTCTGTCCTAGAACTTCTAGCTTGGCTACAAGACAAGCAGAATAGAAGCAGTAGTGGAGAGACATAGGGCTGTCTTTGCACAAGTGCTTGGAGATGACTGGCTGGGGAGAGAGGCTGTGTGAGGAAGCAGGGGTGATCGGGATTTCCATGTGCTGCAGAGGACACGGGAGGTGTGGGAGGTGTTGCGGGAGGTGTTCTGCTTCCTGGGAATTGCAGGCTATGCTCCTCTTTGGGTTAGTGCCCAGAGGACATGGACTGCACTTGCAGAAGATGAACACTTCACAGGAGGAATCAAATTTCTCCTAAATCGTACAAAGTAGCTCAGTAAGGAATCAGATAACATTCCTGGGGTAGCTCTTCTTCAGGGAATAAGCAGGTGATGCACATGAGGAGAATTTCTCTGCAGGGAGATGTCCTCACTCCACTTTTGCCTCGAAGAAGAGCGAGGTGCAGAAGGACTGATCCATGTGAAGTCCAGAGCCAGTTACAGACTGCCACTCCTCCTGTGGCTTTGTGCTGCATGTCTCTGAACTGGCTATATGAATCTCATTCTTTGCTCATCCTTTGTAGCTGAGCATGGTCGTTGGATTGCTTTGTTCTCTTCTGTGTCTCTTCATGAAATAATTTTGTCCTCTACATAATCATCTGTCCTTTGGAATAAAGCCTTGCTTTATATGAGCAGTAAATGACAGGTTGCTCACCTGTTAAACACACATCCTGCCCAGCTGCAAACTCCAATTTCATTATTCACCGTTTCTAAGCTTCAGGGCAGTGCCGGAGGCAGAGCAGAACACCCTGGACCTTGTGCTGTCACCTCTCATCAGTGGAAATGTGTTTACAGTTGTCTGTCTCTCTGAAGATGAGTTGTGGGCCTTTTAGCAGCAAGTGATGTGTACAAGGCGAGTGAATGAAGCTTTTGGGGAAAAGAGTTTTACTCCTATTATTTCCAAGGTAGAAGTAATACCTTAACTTCTGTTGCATTGCATTCTCTTCCCAGAGGCATCTGATGAAGAAGGGATTTTCTATTTTTATGATATGGTATATATGATACTTAGCATTTGTTTTGCTTTCCCTTTGTGCTTCCATAACTATGGGAGGAAATTAGTTAGGCAGCAGGTTCCCTTGGAAGGCAGGGTTTCAGCCAGACTTGGATGTTACCATGTTTTCTATTTCTGTTTTGTTCCAATTGCAAATAAAACTGCACATCTTTGAAACAAAATCCAGGAAAAATAATTTGAACAGAAATAGTACTCATGATTTCCTTTGGATACAGCATCAAGAGGATTTTGTGAAAGTATTAGGAGAACTTCATGGACATGAGGCAACCATATAGCTGGATAATGAAAAGTGTTTGTTTTCCTGTTTGTTCTCTCTGGGTTCATTCAGGGGGTACCTTGATAACGGGCATTGGAGAGCTTACAAAGCAAAATCAGCTTTACAGAAAGGAGCTGGGGCACTTGGTGCTTTTTTAAAGCAGATCCTAATTTGATCTCCATGGTTACCATTCCCAGGTGAGACGGGAGAACAGGTGGAAACTGAGCTGCTCAGTGAGACAGTAAGTGAAGGGCCTGAAACAAAAGAAGAAACAGGAGAAGCTGTGGATAGTGCAGCAGCAACAGAGATAGGTACGTTGACAGAGGAGGGAAGGACCACATGGGTTATTGTTTAAGGGACAGCATCGACTGTGCTGTCCTTATTGAGCATATCTTGTTATTCCCCTGTTGGCATACAGCTTTCTGCATTTTTACACAAGAGAGTCAAAAATACTTTAGAGTAAAAGACATTTTTGGAAGCAATCAATTGGAAGTCATGCTTTTTACATGGGTCATCTTTATATAATACACAAGCCTTATCAGCGATAACTTTTCCCTCTTTGGGAAGAATGATAGACTCTAACATGCAGTCTTGGAAAATAAAAAAACCTTTGTTAAAGTCATGACTCTGCTCATCATTATTTGCAGGCTTGTCTTTGTAAGCTAAGTCTTAATGCTGCTTTGTGATTTCCATTCTATGCCAGTCATTTTAAATCCCCTTGTTCTCCTTATCAGCTGAAATCAGCAGCATGGTGCTGTGATGAAAGCACATTGCACAGCATATTCAGTCACATGGAGGGAAGGAAAAGTCACAGGCCAAATAAAGTTCCTCTGGAAAACTGCCACACCAGTGAAAAGAAAAATTCAAGGGAATGAGATTATCTCTCTGGCAGAGGTCAAAATTCTGTCATCACAGTCTTGCTACAAAAGTTATTTCTTCTTCTTCCTCCACATTCACTAAGAACCTCACAGTTGAGTCTATCATCTAAGGTGTTCACATGCCCCAGAAGGCAAAATTAGAATCACAGAATCATTGAGTCCAACTGTTAACTCAGCCCTGCCAGGTCCATCACTAAACCCCTAAGTGCTGCATCCACACATGTTTTGAACACCTCCAGGGATGGTGATTCCACCACGACAGGTTACCCTATGGTATGGCTAGAATGTGGAAAAGGATGAGCAGGCAATGCAGACAACTCCTCCTTTCCCGCAGCAAATGTTATTGCAATAGTTGGAATCACCTTCTCCCTCTCCCCTCCCTCCTTATCACGGGTGTACTTAGTCATGCTCAGAATCTCTCTGGACTAGCAAGTATTTCTGTAATTCAGAAGAGAAAAGCTCCAGCAGAAAGGGTGGCAGACACCTTACACCAGTGTCTTTCAGGACTTCCAAAGGAACCTCTTGCACCTGGGGTGAGCAGCCTTTGGTTCCTTCCCAATGCTATATGTCACAGCCTTAGGGCAAGCCAGCGAGTTGCACTGCTGCTTATCTTTCTGCTAGAGGGCCAAGGGAAATGGTTTTCAGCATAAGCACTGCAGTCTGTAAGACAAGTAGGGTGGTGGTCAAGCAGTTTGGTCAAGGCTTATGTGCCTTTATGACCTTGTGACTATCCAAGTAAAATTATACAGCAGTGATAAAAAAAAAGCTCACCTCCTTTTAATTGTCATGTTTGAGAGTTGCTCATCTTTACAGATCATTACTTTTTAAGCTAGCTTATGAAGACAAGCAATTGTTGGCCATTGACAACTGTTCTTTTGCAGGATCTTTACATTTATGCCAGATAGCTTTGCCTATGAAGTCAAAACAAGTTTAATTAATCAACTTGGTTTTAATGTCTTAAAATTATGTAGTTTTTAAAAAGATGCTATGCTGTTGAATCATCTCTCTGTGTTGTGAATTCAGAAAAGCACTTAATTTGATTCTAGGAAATCTCAAAGAATGTCTTCCTGCTCCCAAAGGGTAAGAGAATCATAGAAAGGCTTGGGTTGGAATGGACCTTAAAGATCACCTAGTTTCAACCCTCCTGCCATGGGCAGGGATGCCACCCATTAGATCAGTTTGGTCAGGGCTACATCCAACTTGGCCTTGAACATTTCTGGAAATTTCACCCAGCAATGATTACAGCTTTATTGAAATTCTTCCTGCATTTGCCTGCTTTGACAGTATTCTCCCTGACAGTTTTGTAAGGGAGCAGAAAGAGCAGCCCCGCTTCTATGTCTGTAATGCATTTCAGATAATGGGAATGCACTGACACAGCTCAGAGAACAGCTGCAGGCAAGAGGAGCAAACAATGCTAAGAATGGAATAGTGACCATTTAAACTTGGGATTCTGTTGTGTAAGGGAGCAATTCTTCCATCTTGAAAGGATATTGGAGAAATAAAGCAAGATTCTGGGCAGGAAAGCAAGACTGCTTAAGGGAATGGAAAAATTCTTACTTTGAGAGATAACAAAAACCTTCATAGCTTTGTCTCTAGGAGGGTATGACTAAGAGGATACAAGCTGATCCTAGTTTAAAAAAATAGGGCTCTAAAGGTAGCTGATGTCCACCTAAGGACAAGGAGATGCTCAGTGACTTATGAATTTGAAATCATTAAAGGGAGTTGGCTTTTTTCATGTTATATTAACAATCTCCTTAGTCACAGAGAATCACTGCAGTTGGATGTCTTTCACTGGTCACCTTCATTCCCATGCAAAATTTCCCACTTTTCCTCTGTTCCTTATCTACCCTCATGGAACACCACAATTCAGTCTGAGGGAAGTCCCAGATTCTCATGTTCCCTACCCTTGCAGAATCTTCTAGCTGAGAAAGAAGTACTTTGAGCTGGGATGGCCAGACACCGTGATTTCAGCCAATCATTCCCTTGGGCACTATCATTTAGCTATCAAATGAACCCCAGAGCTTCTCAGCTACTGATGGCCAACAGTAGCTTCAGGGACTGGACACAGTTCCTCAGCCATACTTTGTTAGGGAATAGCTGAGGTAGAAAAATACCTCTGGAGCTTGATGTACTGATTTCAAAAGTTGTTAAGAGAAAGGGCAGCAGGGTGAGGAGGAGCTCAAGGCTGTAGCAATGACACACACAGGTGATGTTAACATCTGTGACAGGAAGACTGTGTATGAACGGGATGAGGGAAGAGGAAGCAGAACCAGTGGCTGCTTTTAGGTCCACACAGAATATTCTTAGAGATGTGGGAGAAGAGCAGATATCCCCTTCATCCTGTGATACTTGCAGGGAACTTTCACTATGAGTTCCTGTCAGATTTAGTGAATATCAAGCTATAGCTTCAATTAATTGCTAAATTAATTTTCTTCATGTGTTTCAGAGACAGCTAATAACAAGGAATAGAAGTTATGTCTCAATGAACATCCTCTTCTTGGACCTGCTCTTCTGTTCACATGAATATTTTTAAATTTTATTGGGAAAATAGAAAGACTTTCATGGATTGAACCACAAGCTACAGACACATGAATAGGAGGCATCAGAAAAAGTTTTATATAATACAGATTTTTTGAAGTCAAGCTGCCAAGACTTCAAGTGTTTGAAATACCCAAACTTTCATCTCCCCGCCACAGCGTGCCTTCTATACACACCAGGATAATTTTTCAACAGCAGTATGATCATTCCTTTCTCAATTAGGAGTTTTTCCCAGGTTCAGATTACCTGACTTCAAGTCGTTGAAACCTTCAACCAACATTATATAGCATAGACTGTATAGAAGAGACTGTAGCTTTTTTTCTCTTTAAATGATTGTATGTAGGCAGGTCCTCTGTCTGGACTACCAATGTAGGCAGCTGCTGAAGTGTACAACATGTAGAGGACTGGGAGAAGAAATTTACCCAGCTCTAACTAAATGCAGAGGGGAGGTTTCCAGAAAATAGAAGATAACAGAGTGCAGAGCCCAGGACCCAGCTGTGTGCTGCTCATTCCCTATTTTTAAACTCAAATTTATTGAAGGGATTGTAGTACAATATATATGATGACTTTTGCAGAAGCAGGGAGAAGAGGGCATTTTTAACTGAGTGGGATGCTTTAGTTGTATGAATCCTAGAAGATAACTTCACAGCTGTAAACATCCATGGTCAATAATTAACCTGTCGTTAGCTGTGTAGCTCTCCTCATATGCATTTGTGGCTTCTAAAATGGACTTCTAAGAGAGAAAATACAAATCTGTCTAGGAGACAAATATAAGCCTGTTCCCAAAGAAAAGGTTATCTATTATATTTCCCTGGAGTGCTGTCTTCTGGGAGAAATATGCTATCAGGGACTGAGTTATTTTCCAAAATGCTAAATAATAATTTTGGAGATGAAGCTGAATGGCAATACTTTCAAACAAATTTCCTGTGAAAACAGGCCCTGGATATGATTTGTGTTTTGGGTCAAATAAAGAGTAGAAATTTGTTCTGATGGTGAATGTTGCAGGATCACAGAATCAATTAGGTTGGAAAACAACTCTAAGTGACTTGAGTCCTAATGTTGACTGAAGACCACCTTGTCAAACTAGACTATGGCAGTAAGTGCCACGTCCAGTCATTTCTCATCCAGGGATGGTGACTCTACCACCTCCCTGGGCAGTCCATTCTGATGTTTAACAACCCTTTCTGTGAAGAAATTCCTCCTGATGTTCAACCTGAACCTCTGCTGGCACAGCTTGAGGCTATGTCCTGTGCAAAGGGACTCTATATAATACATTGCTGGGGACTGTGTTTACAAGATTATCTGGCAAAAGGATGTAGGACATGGAGAAAAGGTCAGTTACCTAAAAATGGCAAGCACAATATTGCTTTTATTAGCTTTATTGTATAATAGGACTTAACAAAAATCCTAACTGTCACCACCAAATTATACAAATCCCCTCTAAGAGATAATTTCATACTGCATGCACATATCTGACTCCAGCTGACTCTGGTTTGTATTAAATAATCCAATTTATATCCTTGGCCTATTAACCTTTTGTATAAGCTGATAGTTCTTGGCTGTATCACTAAATCGAAGGGTTTTTGCTTAGCAGCATTCTTAGGAACTTGTCAGCTTCATTTAATGTCTGTTTCCTGTAGGCAACACCATAAACTTCTAGAACCAAATGCATACTTTTTTTTAGGGAATTTTTGCTAGGCGGATGTCACTTTTGATTTATTTTTTAGTTTTTCTAGCCTTCTGTAATAGAGAAGCTAAAACAAGCTGCTAATTCTATTAAAAAATCTATTGACATTAAATTGAGCGTCAAAAATCCAAACAGAAGTAGTTGACGCTTTTATCCACATACTCAAACCATTCTATGAAAAGAAGCCATGAAAACAACACCATGCACTTTCGAGAGCTGAGGAGTGGGAGAACAGGTACTGAGCAGAATGAGAACACACCAAAGTGACACAGGACTGGGCTGGTGTACAGCCATGTTCCAGGATGCCCCAAGCACTTCCATCTTCAGCTGCATCTCATGGCTGATTTCCTCCTGTGAGCTGGGAATTCAGTTCAGCCACCAGCACGTGCCAGCACAGCCCCACTCCAAAACACAGGAGATTAAATCGGCAGAGACAGGCTGACTACTGGCAAGATCATGAATTGCAGTCTGGCAAGTATTAAACTATTTTTAAGCATAAACCAACAAGAGCTCTGTGACAGAGATCAGTATTATTCATAGCAACAGAGGAGACTGCACTTGGAAATAAAATGTGAAGATACAAGGGAGTCAAAATGACCTGCTCGCCTCAGAGTCACTCTTTCTACCACTGCTCTAACAAGGAAGACAGGTGATTATGTATGTTCTTCCTCACTGTTCAACTTCTTCAGACCATTAAGCAATGTAGATAAAAACAAGAACATAAACCAGTCAGTGACTCAACAGTCACTGACTGGTTTATATTCTTTCTCAATTATCTTCATCCTTACATAGTCTATAATCACAACAGGCAAATTCTCTTCATCCTTTCCTAAAGAGGAAATATGCTTGATACTATGTTAAACACAAAAACTTAAATCATCAACATGTGCCTGCTAGAAATATGCTGAACACTCCTGCCCTGAGAAATAAGACATCCTTACCATGCAAATTTGTCTGTCAAAGAGCTTTCTCCTGTTAAAGGCTGGGAAAAGGATATGCTCCAAGATTTGTGTTTATAGGATATGCCTCCAGATCTTAAGCAACATAATATTTTTTTTAATACAGTCAAACATTTTTGATGATTGTTTTGTATTTTATTAAAATAGCCCTCAACTTCATCCAAGGTAGAAGTAACTATTCTTCACTGCAGGGAATGCTGGGCAGTACACTTGAAGGAACAAACTTAATTTCCAAGCTGACAAGAAAGTCCTGGTATAATTTTTTTTCTAATTACCAATAAGCACAGCCCTAGACGAGGTTAAATTTGCACCCTGTCAGCTCTGTGCAGACACATACACATGCTGTAGGGTCTCAGAAGATCCCTGCCCATCTGGCAGGCTGCAGTTGGCTCTTCACTCAATGAGGAACTGCTTTTGGGTAAACACTGCAACAAGAGCAAGTCCTGACAGAAGAAGATTGGGGCAGTTTATGTGGCTTAGGAGAATATAGTTTTATTAAAACTAGGTACTGAAATTTATTTTTTGCATTGTTTAATCTGTAGAGAATACAATAATTTAAAGAAGAGTCTTACTAAAAGAAACACCTGATAGAACACACACATTTCAGTACTTTATACATTGCTTTACTTTAACAGAAAGAGAAGACCTGTTTTGCTGTGGTTTTTTTTTAGTTATATGTGATAGAAACAAATTTTAAATGCAGAAATCTGGATGCCACAAGACGAATTGCAACTTTGTATTTTGCATGCAGCTCAGTCTAGCAAAAGAAAAAAAAAAGCTGTTTTTAACATACCTCTATTTAAAACTGGATTTGTTAAATGTCTATGTACTTAGTAGTTTGCAAATTAAGACTTAAGAGATAGGCTTTGCATATTGGAGAATCATGGGTGTTAGCCTTTTTGTTTTAAAGAATTGAATCAAATAATATAACTCTGCTTAAATAAAATTCATGTTTTACACTTCTCTGTGGAAGGCTGATTTTTTATTTTGAAAACTACTATGTTAGAGCTGTAAATAAAAGAGTTTATTTCAGTTATTCTAGACTTCCTGTACAAGAATACATATCAAGAAAATGTCTTGAATGGCTTTGATTTAAATATATAGTCGAAAAACTACTTGTCTTCACTTGAAGAATCATACAGCTAAAAGGGAATTTGTGTTCCTGAGTTTTTGCAGAATGGCACCTACTTACTGATAAAAACACTTAATGGAAGCAATGTGTTAGCTGCCTTGTTAGCTGCAGCCAGCACGGAACTTTTTCCAGGTGTTTCGTTTACATTTCAGTCTCAGGCTGTCCCTTACTGCGGAAAGCAATGCTGTATTCACCTCCTACCACCATGGTCTCCCAAGGAGTGCTACAATGGACTTTTCACCGGCCAACGCACAAGTCAGAAAAATATCGCAACTGCCACCTAGTGTTGGGCTCGAGGTGGGCACAAAGGCCGCGGGACACAGGTCAGGAAATCAATGGGGAAGAACGTGAGCAGTAAGAAGGGATAACCACTGTGGTTATAAAAGGCTGAACATAGCTCGTGTTCGAGACTCTTGAAATCAGCTGATTTACAGTGAACTTGAACTAAATCTCCTACAAATCAGTGAAATGGATCCTAACCAAGTAACTACACCTAAACAAAGCTGTAACAGAGAAACATAAATTAGGAATGAACTCCATTTAAAAGTTCAAATGTAACTCCATTCAGTTACATTATTTTTAATCATTATTAATTGACAAAATGACTATCTTTTTCTTAGGTGGGATTGCTTACGGAGTCAGAGCTGTAGAGCATAAGATGCATTATTAGTACAGCCAAGGAGACCGAACAAGAACAGAAGCCAAAAGTTTATGCATAGGAAGCTCATTTAGAGAAATTTAGGCATTTTTCAAAAGCTGTTTGGAAGTTTGCTGTTTGAAATAACAAAGCCATTATCTTCCTTCTAATAAAATAACTATCTCTCAAAGAAAGCAAGATAGTACTACAAAAAAATCCTTATATCTGCACATACTTGCTGTGACAACCTCATTATGAATCTTTTTTTCTATAACGGTACAATTTATAAGCTCAGTGAAAAGAAGGAAGGGTTGTTTTCATATTAAATCTAGGACTGGTAAGTAGGGCTGACTGTTCTCACAGTATCCATTTCTACTTTATAGAAGATCAATACAGAAGGATGGGATAAGTTACTAGCATCACCAGTTGGACTTCTCAATATTGCTTAATCACCCCATCAAACCAATGCTTCTGACCTTAACGGCAGACGAAAAATTACAAGAACTGTGATGATGGTAGCTGAAAGCTTCCTGTCCTGGAGAATTTAATCCTTAGCTATTAGGATGTAGATAATAAGCCTATACTTTTGGTTCAAATTATTTGTTATTGAATAAGCAAGCTGGAGGCTTTTTTTGTAATGGAGTATCAAACCACAATCAGGAAAAGAAAAGTTTGTTCCCATAATAGACAAGCACATTTCTGCAGTTGCAATTATATTTTATTCTCATTAAACATTTTTAAATTTTTATTGGTTTTTTTAAAATCAAACCAGTTAAAGTTGAATTGGTATGAAAAAGATTATGAGAAAGGTTACATGTAGATATTAATTTTCATCTGATTTATAAAGGTACCACTTTACTTCAGAAAAGCATAATTTTTGTCTTTCTGAAATTAATATGAACTTTGTTAAGCAATTGCTTACATATGAAAAAATCTGAGTAATCTATTATGTAAAGAAAGAGGTTAAGAAAATTCAGAAGCAAATACAGTAAAATTCCTCAGAAATGAAGATGTATGGTAAGCAATTCAAGTGTTCTGTTTTCTCATTTCTGTCATTTTTTCTGATTTAAAATTGTTACTAAAAACCTACTATTACAAATCAGTATAGTTTTCCATGTTCAGATCACCATAGTATAACTGTAATACATTCACCCAGGTATGTACCTCAATACCTGAATATCCATCACCCCCACAAAGGGCAGGTCCTGTCCTGCAATCTGGCTCAGCTGACTTTAGCAGGACTCAGACACTTTTCAGGGTTTGCCAGCAGAGAACTCACTGTAAGTGATGAAGAAAGCACCTTTCCTCAGTAAGTTTACTGATTTCAACTGTGCGTAACTGCTGTTAGTCAGCTGTAGGAATCGGATGTAAGGGAGAAGTATTAACTAAATCTAAAACTGTCATGTTAAGATATCCAGTCTCTACTTATAGTCATGCTGAAGCATCTTGGAGAGGTCCCTGAATGGCAATAGCTTCAATCTCAACTCTGGCCCCCTGTGACAAAACAATGAAGAAACATATTAGGAATTCAATGCATCTATTTTATGAAGCAATTGGATGAACAACACAACTTCATAAAAAGAGTGACATTGGAGAGAGATTATATTTCTGACAGTTGTATTACTGATTTAGCAATGTTCAATAATATTGTAAATTCAATTTATGCTTACTCAAGTATCATAACCCCTTATTTCTAATGTTTTATCTATTTTCCACCATAAAGAAATATCTATCTCATATTCACATCTCTGATAATGTGTGGGAATAACAACAGTATAGAATTAGTTTCTTAGAAAAGAAACTAATTAAGAGTCTTTATTAAAATAACTGCAATCAAAGCTATTTCAGATGAATCTATTAGAGAAGCTGTCAGAATGCTTCAGCAGTAAGGTATTCCAGAAAATTTTGGGGTTTTTTTGTAGATACAAAAGTGACACTTACTCTGGGCAAAGCAGCAACTTGATAGGCTGCTCTGGCTGGGAAATTTGCCTTGAAAACTGTAATTTAAACAGAAACATGCAGCAATCACTAAACTTGGCTTGACAAAACACAGTTCAAAGTAATCTGTATAAAATGAAATCATTGGAACAGTTTCAGGTTCAAGGCTACAAGACTTCTATGCCAGCTATCATTTCCCCCTTGTTTTTTTGTTTTGGTGACTGACTGCTCTCAATCTCAGCAAGCCACCACTCATCTCCTGCAGTCAGCTGCAGTTGTGACCTGGTGGCCAGTGATAACTTGTATTGTGCTGACACTGCAGGGCCTTAACACCAACTTGGCTGAAAAAGGAAGATTAAATCAGAATGGTGATCATCCAGTTTCAAACACCAGGGAGTGGGAGATGGCTCTTTCACAGAAAGAGCAGGACAGAGAAACAGGCCTCTGCCAAAAGAGTCATGAGCAAAGATCCCAGATTCACATAAAGTCACCAGGAGTCCCACCTTACTCATATCAAAGGAAATCAGAGGAAAAATAGGCCCTTGATTTATTCCTCAGTGCCCATTTAGACCTGACAATCACAGATATTAGAACAGGGGTAAGGCATGGGGAAAGGTCCTGGTAAAGATATAAGAGCTAAATTTATAGAATATTAGAATAGTTCAGGTTGGAAGGAACCTTTAAAGATCACAAAGTCCAATTCACTACCATGCCATGGCCAAGAACATCTTTCACTCTATCAGATTGCTCGAAGTCCCATCCAACCTGACTGAACACTTCCAAGAAATTTGCATAATGAAGTGAAAGTTTTACTAGTGACAGTTATCACAAAACTGTTAATAATGGCAATTTTGGGGTCCTGCATTGAGACAGTAACTCACAATGAAAGAACAGCAGCAACTGTTTTCTCAAACTCCAGGCTGGAGGGAACAAGTAACTAAGCATGCAGCTGGTCTGGTTTCACCCTGCTTAAGCACACACAGTCCCCAGTCCATTTTGGCAAGTAGGAGACTGTGCTACCTGCTTATCAATGAGACTTCACTCAAGACCAGAGACCAGACCTCAAGACCAGAGGCTGCTATCTAATTAAAAGCCAAAGCTATATAAATAAGGAGCTCATGCAAATTGTCCCAAATTATTCTGCACATGGCTTGTTGGAATCACCTAATTCAGTCTACATTCAGTTTTGTTAACCAAGCATTGTTCTCTTTTTTCTTCAAAGGGAGCAGCGTGGCTCATCCTTGTATAAAGAATGAGCCCTGTCCCATAACAATGACCCTCAAATTGTTCAAGGACACAAATTTTAAAGAAATGGAGATATAAAATCTGAAATTTATCATTGGAAGGCTGCCTACAGTAGAATTATAGCCAGAACAGCTGAATATGAAGCAAGGTAAGAGGCAAAGAAGATCAACCTGTAGGGATAGCAGGAGCTGATCTTCACAGGACAGTGAGTTAAGATAGTGGGATGGTAGAACAAAAATCCACAGGAAGTTAGGCTCTGCTTGATCTGATACTTGACAATGAATTTTTTTTTCGATTTCTACAGGAGTTTCAAAGAATATGGAACTACATCATCTGAGTCATTAAAACACTTTGACTACCATGAACATAATTTGTTCCACAAACCATAATGGTAAAACACAAGCAAAATATCTACTTACATTGTTTGTAAACTTCATTAATATCATTGTAGTCCTTCATGTCTGCCATCAAAACTGTAGTCTTCACAACTAGAAATCATGTAAGTGCAGTTATTTTAGACCTCTGACTTGCATACAAAAATTGAAAAACTTTAGTGCATTTCTTGCTTTTATTTCATACATTTCTCTCAAATACTCTAAACATTTTGAAAAGTTTTGCAGATATTGACCATTAGAGCTACAACCTAGGGAACCACCTAAAAAATCTGAGCACTTAGTATGTAATAAAACTTTAGGGAATTAAGCCATTCCTGAATAGCTCTGAAAAAGCCAAATTCTCCCAAGAGGCACTGAACTGATAAGCAGATCAATTAAAGTGGCTGTTGTAAGCTAGCTGCTGGCAATAACTTCTATCATATATAACATCTGTGGCCAGAAAAGAAAGTTCATAGAAGGTCTGAAAATATAGCCTGTCCTTTTTTCCCAGGACTACCTAACCCAGCACTAATCCTGGTGTGGCTTCACCAGTTGAGTCCTCCACACAAAAAGTATTGAGAGTGTCTAGAATACTAACACCACAGATACAGACCTGCTTTCACCTGAAGCAAAGCCTAAGATGGTTAAAATGTCTGTAGTCACTGCAACATTGTCTGTACCTGAGCTTCCCCAGTTAGAATTAAAATATTGCTACCATTGCCAGAAATTTTTGGTGAAAGGCAGTGTTCCATTGATACCCACTGCAAAGACTTGCATGAAGATTAATTTATTTTTTAACCTAAATTCACAATTTCTTTTGTTTCTTCCAGCTATTGGTAACAATTGAATGTTCAGCAAATAGCTTTTTTCTTTTTTTTAAAAAGGTCACTTGATTTTTTAATATTTTAATTCAGGTAAGAACAACCACCTGCTTGCCAGAGACACAGCAGCACTTACCATTGCCATAGTCGCAGCCTGCAGCTTTCAGGATTTCTCCCATGTTTTTTAGAGCCTAAAGAAAAATAAAACAAAAATCTTTTAGCTATCAGCTGGGTTTGTTTATGTAAGTATGTCAATATGACTTGTGACTTGGCTGAATCTATGTTTTACTATAAGTTCAACCAGCAAAACCTCAACTGTCAAAAAAAGACTAATAAAAATTAATAAAAGGGAGCATCTAATAAATATTAAACCATCCATTCATGAGATGTAAATACATGATGCAGGTCCATCTCATCCTATTATCTCACTCCACCTCTTTGCTGCTGGGGGAATAAAACCTTCCCCGATTCATGCAAGGGTTTTTATTGGGGTGTGAACCTTTGCTTCAAACACTGATTCTTTCTTACCTTCCTACATGAAACAGATTTCTACCTCGACCTCCGAGTTTTCCAAGTTGTTGGAAAAATGACAGCATTAGTTAAGATGGAATGACTTCCTCCTGCTTTTGCCCTATCTGGAGGATGTGACGTGCTTTCCTCAACTTATCACAACTCCATGTTTACTTAGACACATGCCAACTCCATCACAAGTTCATTGCTGGAAGACTTCTTACCTGCTTGGCTTCCTCCTTTACCCCTCCAGAGACAAGCTGCCCAGTGGAAGGTTCCAGCCCAATCTGCCCTGCGATGTACATTGTCCGGTCCACCAGCACGCCTTGGCTGAAAACACAAGTGGCATTTTAGGTTTAATATTTGCCCACAAAAACACTTCAAATTTCAAATCCAAAAGCACATTTCAAATTTTCTACAGTACTTTATCATGCATCGGAAAGAAGACTGAGGTTATGCATACACAAGTCTGTACATGTATCAATCTGCTTATGCTTTTGAAGAGCTGGGATTACATCATCTACGGGAGTGCATAGCTCTGCCCTTGAGGAGATAAACCTTCTTTCTTGCAAAGGCATAAGGTGTGAATGCAGCAACACAACACTAAACTGAGCTACAGGTTCCACACAGCAAATAGCAGAGAAGGAAGGCAGAGTAAATAAAAACATTTTTTGCACCTGCCCAGATAAATATTCCATCCCAGTTTGAAAAGCAGACAATACCTTTCAACTACATTTCAGTTGGAGAGCAACAAAGGGAAAAAAAATAGTCAAACAAGATTTAACATTTTTCTTCTTAAACAGGCACTATGATAAAGAGTTACAACTGTGACGTGACACCCTGCACCCTGGTTCTCTGGCAATATGCTTCCAGAGTAATGAATTTGGCCAGTCAGCAAAACACCTTGACCACTCCATCCCCAGAACAATCACTTTCCTCTCACTAAATAACCTGAGTGACTTCTTGGCTGGGTTAATTCAGAAGAATGCAAAATTCAAGCTATTTGCAAAACATTTATATAAAAATGTCAAGTGTGCTTTTGCTGAAGTTGAGTTGGCAATTATTAATGTCTCTACTACAAAGAGGTTAAAAGTTGAAAACAAAGATTTAAACTATCTAGCGAACACTATACAAGAGACACAATTTAATTATCTTCAACCAATAATTAAAAATATTTTGCAAAGAAATTCTAAAAAGATTCTTTTGGAAGTGTTTATGGTGTGTCAACACCATTTTTCACATCTGATTTGACAAGAAAATGCATTGCTTTGACCATTCAACAACTCTCTCAAGCTACCCAAACTAGAGTTAGGCACCTCCCTGAAGTATCTGAAATAGGAAGTTTGCTTCCCTTTAATGTCAATGGAAAAAGAGGGACATATTAGAGAATATTTTTAGTACATCTCTCAACTGAGATTCATTCAGTTGGATTGTCTTAATCCATTCACCCCACAAGGGACCAACCTAATCTTGGGACTCAGTCAAATGATAGGGGTTAGGCAGTTTGAACAATGCCATCATTCCCATCTTACTTTTTACATCTGTCCTACATTCTCCTGTAATTTCATAAGGGGAAAAAATACCCAGTAACTTGTCAGATATGATAAACTACCTTGCATGGGAATTATTTTTTCTGTCATCAGCTAACAAAACTGGAATAAATCACAAAATTACACCATACAAAGAAGAGAAACCAGTGAATAAAGTAGTTTTCTAGCTGACACAGTCTTGTTGATAGAAATGTGTGCATGTACACACAGGCTTCTTTAATTTTCTTTCCTACCACTCCTGCTGTGAAGGGAGCCCTCAGAGCACAAACTCTTGTTTCTGTTTGAAGCACAGAGAACTGTGCAACAAGAAGGTATGGGCTCTTCAGTAAAAGAGATTGTCTTGTACTGCTTATCACAAAGCAAATGACAGTGAAATGTTTATCTCAACAGAGACCTTTGGAGAGTCCTAAATCATTCATAACTTGGGAAAGAACAAGCTGAAGCCTTCTGATACCACTGCCAGATCAACATCTGCAGCAGCCTTACTGGGTCTCCTGTTTCTCAGCTTCCTCATCTTGGTGTGCTCACCAATGGAATCCTCCATTCACCAGGAACAATTTACCAGCCAAGGAGTACACTTCCACTGCACTCAATGCATGAGTGCAGCTAAGGGAAACTTCAGTTCCACAAACTCCACTCATTCTTCAACTGCAGATGCACCCCCTAACTAAGGCCAATCATAGCCACTCATTAATCAGCAGGAATGTGAATGTGTGTCCAAAGTCATTCAGGTTTCAGTGTACCTAAATGCATAACTGTGACCTTAGAACAACATTGTCTGTCAGAGAGATGGTGTTAGGAACCATGCTCTTTGTTAATCAGATCTTCTTCACACAAATGATTGTGAATTAAGAGCAGTATCTCTGCAGTGTCCTTTAAAAGGTTAATAACATTAATGAGATATACAGACCCATACACAGATGTATGTCTTTTTATATATCTATCTACCTACCTACCTATCTCAAGGTACTGGCAAATGGATGCAGTAAAGAAAATAGAAAAATACAGTAAAAATAGGTCACCAAAAACATACTGAAGGCTGTAGCAGAACCAGGAATGCAGCTAATACATCCTAATTCTTCATTCCACATTAAGCCCTCATTCCTCCACAATCAAGCTCAGACCTCACAGCAGAGATGTGGCAACTTCTGCTCTCTGGACTTTGACAAGTTTACTAAAATCTGACAAACTAAGTTAGTGATAAACTTATTGATGTTAGACCTATCATACATTTAACAGGCTGCACAATAAGCAGCATTCCATCAAAAACCACCAATAAGCACAACATTTGGAGTGGAAAGCTATGTTGAAGGCTAGGACAGTGCTGTGTGTGTGTGGACAAAGAACTGTTGCCTTCCTGTGTCTTAGATGTTCTCCTGATGCCAAGCAATGCCAGGGCCCTGGCTGCAATCCACCAACTGGTTATTGTTTACAGAAGTTAACCTTTATGTCATGTCTCTCTGCCTCTACACTTGGTATTTTTCCATCTTTATAATGCCTATAAGAAACAAACAATTTGAAGCTTAGAAAGCTCAGGACACAAAGTAATGGAGACAAAAATGCATAAAGATGCTATTGTGAACACAAAGCCTGAATACAGAATTAAAAATTCTTAGAAAACATCCTGGCAAAAACCCCTTAGTACTTTAGCTACGAGACTATGCTATACTGACTGAATATTTTTTCATATCCAAATTGCAAAGAGAAACCTTTCTCTAATTAAAACTAGGATTTTTCTTAATTTAATTATATGCAGAACTGCTATAACAACATACTTGTGAAAATTTTGAACATTTTACATATTTTTACAGCAGTTAAGCTTTTAGACTGAAAAACATTTATAACTATTCAAAATAAGAAAGAATTTTCAATTCCCAGGCATTGAATTCTCCATCTAACCAAGCTCACCGTGGATTGGGCTCAGCTTTCACCCTGCATCACCTGCAAAGTCAGCATCTCTAGCTTCCCTACACAATATGCTTGTCTCTAGCCAAGCACCTTTTTCTGGAGGACAATCATTCTTCTTCCTTTTTTTTTTCATTCACTGTTTACCACTAATTCCAGAATTATTTTCCCAAACTAACTTTTTGAACTATACTCCCTCCCCTTACTGGGCTGCAGTTTGCCATGGCACCACAGCCCCACTTGTGCTTTGGGATTCCAGGTGTCCCTGGGGGTTACTGGGGGAGGGGGTATCAGGACTGGCCCTTGCTCAGGGGTCCTGCTCTCACCCTCGCCCTGCCTGACAGATCCCCAGGGACCTGCCAAAATGCCACCAGCAAAACCTGCTCCCAAAGCCACAGAATTGTTAGGGTTGGAAGGGTCCTCTGGGGATCATTCAGACAAACCCCCTGCCAAGGCAGGGTCACCTGGAGCAGGCTACACAGAAACGCATCCAGCTGGGTTTGGAATGTCTCCAGAGAGGGACACTCTACAACCTCCCTGGGCAGCCTGTTCCAATGCTCTGCCATTCTCAATACAAAGAAATTCTTCCTCATGTTGAGCTGAAACTTGTGTTCTAGTTAATAGCCACTGCTCCTTGTCTTGTCACTGGGCACCACTGAAAAGAGCCTAGCACCTGGCTTTGAGGTATTTATTATGTTGATGAGTTCCCCTCTCAGTCTTCTCCAGACTAAAGAGGCCCAGCTCCCCCAGTCTCTCCTCATGAAAGATGCTCCAGACCCCTCATTATCTTTGTGCTCCTCTGCTGACCCTCTCCAGTAGCTCCTTGTCTTTCTTGTACTGAGGAGCCCAGAACTGGACACAGCACCCCAGATGTGGCCTCGCTGGGGCCGAGCAGAGGGACAGGATCACCTCCCTTGACCTGCTGGCCACACTTTTCCCAATGCACCCCAGGAAAACATTGGCTGCAAGGGTGCTGCCGGCTCATGGTCAACTTGTTATCCACTCAGACTCTCAGATCTTTCTTGACTAAGGCATTACCTGTAGGGACCTAGTGCAGGGGCCTTAGCAGTGCTGATAATTTTCTTCACGAGCGAAGCCATGGCCGGACCGGTGCTGAAGCCGCAGTAACTGCTGGGGCCTCCCCTCCTGCACTCCCTCCCCTTAGCGTCCACCCAGCGCACGGCCCGCCCTCCAGCCCCCCGCGGGGGCCTCTGGGAAATGTAGTCCTTCAGGGCTGTAACGGGGAATATGCGCATGCGCTGTGCCCAGGCGTGGGTGTCCACGTGTGGTGGTGGAGGCCGCGCCGCGAGTGAGCGCCGCGACGGGGCTGGTGGTGGGGGCTACGGCCGCACTGCCCGCCGACCTCTCCCCTCCTCTGCCCGCTACGGTAGAGGCTCCGCAACCCCGCCGGAGATGTCTGGGGCCCGGGAGAAGAAGCGAGCCAAGAAGATGAGGAACCAGCCGGCCAGCGTCACGCTGCCCGCAGAGCCGGGGCCCTTCGCCGGCGGCGGGAGCAGAGCCTGCCCGCCCCCAGGTAGGGCTGTGGGAGCCCCTGTCTGAAGTCATTCCAAACCCACCCGTTCCTGTGTAACCCGCTCTGTGTGACCCTGCCTTATGGGGGGTGGGGCGTTGGACTGGATGGTCTCCAGAGGCTCTTTCTAACCCGAACTATTCTATATCCTGTGAATATGCGCTTCTCTCTGTCATCCCTTCGATTACATAACGAACCCCTACGGTTCCTAGTCGTAAAATGAATTTGGATGTTATACCCAATCTAGTTTCTCCCTTGCTTTTCCGCCAGACCTGGGGACTGCAGGAGGGGCTGGTTTAGTCTGCTGGTGCTATGATAAATGCACTAGTTTTCCCTCAGATCTGCGTGCCCAGCCAGCTTGCCTCCTGGGGCTTGTGGCTCCTGTATCTGTGGGGGGTATTGACAGGAGGCAGCGGGGTATGTCCCCCAAAATAGCAGTGTCCTGGGTTATTGCTGGAGCGTTTTGTACACAGGTAACCTCTGCAGCTGAAGACTGAAGGATCGTGTCAGCTTGTATGCTAGGTGCCTTTTTTGTCTTTGTGGGTTGACCTGCGTCCTCTGTGCTTCAATCGGACCTCAATTTCCACCACCATCTCCACATTTAGATATTTTGTTCTAAGTATTTTGTGTTGTTTTCACATTTAGACATTATTTCTGGAGAAAACCCCATACATAAAAGGATTTGTTACTGTGAGGCCTTCAGAAGTTGACAAATTGCATCTTTGTGATGAAATGAAAAAACCCTCAAGTGTCACTGTGTATTTAGGTGACTGAAGAGTTCCTAAGCAGACAGAATGACATAGCAAATTATGTTCGGCCATGTCTGAAGATTTTGGAATGTCATTATAGGCGTACTGCCAGATTAAACACATTTTTCTAACTTTATTTGTAGCAGAGAACTTCCAAGATTACGTGGTTATGTTTTTCCGTTCTGTTAAAAGGTGTGGATTTTCATCCATGCAGCATTCTTCTGTAGTGTCTGTATCACAGTTTTACAGAGCTGTTTTGTAGAAATAGGAAAGAAAAATTCTAAATAGGAATTACAAAACTATGGATGTATAGAGTAGCTAAAATAATTTAAGGTTTTTTTAGTTATTAAGTCAGTGGCTGTTTTGCCAAACAGTCTTCTGATTACAATTTTTACTTCCTTCATTAAGAGAGTGTGTTTGTGATACGGGTTAATTTTGGGCTGTTGACCTACACAGATTTGCTGACTGAGGCAGCTTCCATCCCTCTTTCCCAGCTATTAACTTCTCACCTTCCCCTCGGTGTTTGGACAATGCTGCTCTCAGGCATGTGGAAAAGCAGGTCAGGGAATTGTTCCACATAAAAGCTATTTTTTGTTTCTACACCAAATTATTTTTCCTGCAGTATTACTGCAGTTCTGCATGAAGTGTGGTTGCAGCAGGCTACAGTACTGCTGTTGAACATGAAACTTCAGTTTCTTGCTTATTTGAAAGGGAAAAAGGAGGTTCTTTGCCTTTTTAAGTTCTCATAAATTGAGATGCTGCTGAATGTGAATCTGCTCCTGACTGGTCTTCATGTCAATGGCAGCATTTTTGGGACAAAGGGAGAGGCTTGTTTAAGAAGCTGATCAACCTGAAAACTTTCTTTTGAATCTCTCACTCCATTTCTGTGGACATACAGGTTGATTTTCGCTAGAGAAGCTCCCTGAATGCTATGGCCTCATGTTCTCCCAAGCACTTGTCTTGATGTAGTGGATGGAGTTGTAGGGATGGCTGTCTGGAGCTTTTTAAGTTGAATTGTCCAGCATGAATTGCCTAAGAACCATATCTCAAGTTGTAGTAGAAATCCTAGCAAAGGCTTAACTGAACACAAAGTAATCTGAACGAATATATAATATTTGTTAGGCTGAATATACACTGATCTTTGAATAAGGACTTCAAGGCCCTCTGAAACTTTAGGTACTTGCTAGGTGCTTAGCACTCCTGAAAGGTATGTCTGTACCTTAGAAAGCTTTGCTGTAGGCTTTAGTTACTTAATTTAAGTATTGGTTTAAGTGCTTGTACGAGACAAGTAACTTACTGCACCAACATACGTGTATCATCCTTACCTTAATTATTGCTGTAAAAGAAATATATGTCAGGCAAGAATACATTTGCTTATAGAAAAAAAATAAAGGGGCAAGTGGAAAAAATAACTTTGCTGTTTTGTTACTAAAATTCTGACAACACAATAATAAAAATCACTATGATGTTGCATGGACTGATTTTGCTCTGGCTCTTGGAGGCAAAGTTTGGATTGTGTACCATTTTCAGAGCATGCAAAAGTTACTTAATCTACCACAAGCTTGCTTCAGGGCAGCATAAAATTCTTATTCCTGTAAGAAAGAACGTAATTCTTCTGATTTCTGGTGGCTTTGTTAGTTACATGTGTTGAATATGAGTCTGCAATGCAGTTTTATGAGGAAGAATTAATAGAGTTATCGGTTACTCAGACTATTTTGTGTTTCTCTAACCTCTTTTCATCTCTAAATCTTCCAGGAGATGTTCGTTCTGAGCAGCAGCAGCAGCAGAAATTTTCAAATCAGTCATCTGGTCCTTCTTACAGGAAAGACCAATATTTTTCAAAGGGGCAAAGTAGAGGAGAGGGAGGCAGAGGAAGAGGAGGGTGGCAAGGAGGACACCAGAGTGTATCTGAGGAAATGCCAAAATACATAACAGGTTTGTACGTGTGAAAAGGTCATAATTTATCTGTCCAGGGCAATTTGCTGGTGATAAAGTTTGTTGTCTTTGTTTTTGTACAAGAGCAAAATTAGAACTGATGCTATGTTCTTCTGGTTTTCCTCATTTTCTCCAAAACACAGAAGTAGTTGTGAACTGGAGTGAATGACTAGCTGTTGTTCAATGGGTCCTTTCAGACTTCTGAGTGGAAAAGTTACACCTGCTTGTAGTGAGGGAATATGCATTTTGGTTTCTGTTTGCCAGCAGAATGAGTACTGCCAGTCATCTACTTTTAATGTAGCCAGTGAAACTGATTTTACTTATGATGTAAGTTAAAAGTAGCTTTTTGTCTAACAGAACATTTATTTAGGAGAGCACATCAGCTTTGCAAAATGTGGCAGTGCTCTGATAGTAGTTACACTTCCATAAACATGAAATGAGACCAAGCTCTGGATTTTTATTTGGTTGTTTCAAAACGGTCTGTAATATGTTACTGCTTCCATTTTTCTTCCATGCTAAAGATTTTTTTCATCTCCCTGAATACCACCTGAAAAGATTGCTATTCTAATTTAACAAAGAAGTATTTAATGCGAATAGGAATTGTTGGTTAAACAGCTTTGAGGTTCATTCGTGTATAAATATGTGCTTGACTCTATCTGTAAACTTCAGGATATGTAAAGAACTGAAATTTCTTCAGTGACAGTGTACAGTACTTACTTTTATGTCAAGAAGATATCAGACTGCTGTAGTAGGAGTGATGCCATAATTTATGTACGGTATCCTCCTCTGGTTTTTTTGCTGTTTGTCATGCTCTGATGCAGTTCTTTTCATTCCAGTGTCCACCTTTGCTCAAGCTCGTGCTGCTGAGATCAATGCCATGTTGAAAGCAGTTTCTCAGAAGTCTTCCAACTCTCTGGTTTTCCAGACCCTCCCTAGGCACATGCGAAGGCGAGCAATGAGTCACAATGTCAAACGCCTACCCAGGCGACTCCAAGAGATGGCCAGGAAAGAGGTACAAGTGTGTTTTACAGCTTTTCATGTAGTGGGCACAGCCAAAGCATAGTTCAGCTCTAGAGTTATTAGTGTTCAGGCCTGAACTTCTGCCACACTTCCCTGAGTACCCTAAACTTTGACTGACATTTGGATTCAAAACGCAGGAACACCTCAGTTTCAGGTGGTAGCTCAAATAGATCTCACTAACTACATGGCTTTGTGATTACTGGACATCTTGAAAAGTTATTAGAGTAGTGATAAAAGAGTCCACTACAGGAACGGTTGTTCAGGTGGTGAACTGGTCCCAGGTGGTCCAAGAATCCTCAGTAAAACCTGTCTGCCTTGTATCCCACCACAGCTTTAGGATGTGACCATGGCAGCTTCAGGGTAGCACAGCTGACACGATGGTTTGAGTGTTACGGCTCAAATGTCGGGGGTACACTAAGGTTATTGGCAGGCTGCGTGCAGCTTATGACTTACTAATTGACTAGTCCTAACAGCTCATGGAACTCATTTTGTGGCAGTATCTCAGCATTTAGGCAGAATATGCCTATGGAAGTTACTTGCTCCTTACTCACTGTGGCGTTCCTGTACGTTTAAAAAGGAAAATTAAAAATTGGTTCAGCCGGATGTTATTGGGAAATTATCTTCCCAATGTTTAACATTGATTGCTTCATCATCTCTTAGAATTCTTAAAGTGATCAATTGAGTTTGCTTGGTAAATTTTCTATGTATTAAAGTTGACTGGTAAATTTATTTATTGCATTTGTTTTTTTCTTTTGTGTTGTCTTTAAGTTGAGACCTTGCCTCCTCCACCCTGAGTTCCTGAAGATGATTTTTCATGGCTCAGAAATTGTTTCGGATACTTCCCTGCCACACAACAATTACATGGTTTTTAGGGTGTTTTATTGGATCTTCACAACCTGTATCTCATTTTACTGTTTTGGTTCACATTCTTTTTGCTTTATCAGACATGACAAGAGATGCAATTTGGGCCTGTTTTCTGGGAATTGAAGGAAGAAGGCATGGGCTGTTTTGCGTAGTTAGTTATGTGTTATCCTTGTTAAATCTAGATTTCTCTAATGCTTATGTTTGGTTCTTTAGTGTCCTGCTTTTTTAACTCCTTTCATATGACAGTCTTTCTAACTTCTGTGTACATGCTTACACTCCCTCTCCCATCCCTATTTCCATTCCATTGGATTTTTGAGATTTTTTAATTTGCCCTGGTGTGGCTGTGTTTTTTCTGCTACACTTTCTGTCTTCAGGTCTTTTGGTGTGACTTATGTGTTTGCATGGGCTCATGTTTTCTTGCAGCTTGTCATATCTCCGTTACTTGTTTTTGTAAAGGTTCCGGCTATTACTTTTCAGTGTTTGACCTACATCTTCAAAGTTATCTGTTATAATTCTGCTGCATTTCTTCATTTGTTTTAGATCCTTTATCATGACCATAGTTATTGAAACATTTACCTGTACCATCTCTTGTCTCTTCAATAAGCTTAAAGATGTATATTTTTCACTTGGAATGCCATATCTCTTTTTCTCTAATTGTCTTTCTGAACCAGTCACCTACCATTGATCCAGTGGCTTGTATTTCCTTCTCTGTGATGAATGATGAGTCTGATGGGAAGATAGTTTCTTTTTTTTCAGTTCTATTTTGATTTCATGGGTTGCTTCATTTTTTTTAGTGTTCTTGGCAGTGATCTTCTGTAATTTTCTTTCTTTTGCTATTCTTATAACCAGTGGTCTTTTGCCAGGTGTTTCTTGGTGAGCTTACAAAGACTATTCTAAAAATCTTTTTGTGTGTCTTACAGTCCTATTGCTTTATACCACTTTTTTCACAAAAAGAAAAATCAAACATGTATTGAGTCGCGCCTTCCTCTCTAGTCATGCATGTACATGTAATAATTCAGACCTTGATTAGGTCTGGTTATCAAGAATTTGTCAGGATATTACCACAGTCCTCTCTCAGCAGCTTCTGTGTGTTGTAGAACTGATAGGGTCCTTTCTATCAGTCTGATAGTCTGTACTGCCTCTGTATGAGCTCAAATCTCCAGGCATTTTCCATGTCACATTGATTTGTTCCTGTGAATATATTGATGCGTGGCAAAAACTTCACGCCGGAAGTAGCAGCACTTACTGTTCACTGTTAAGTTTCTGAATGTGCAGGGATTTTGTTTTATATATGGGTTTCAGTCAAACCTTGATGCACTTCTGTGGATGTGATTTGCATAGAAAATTTTGAAGCTAGTTACCTTCAAGAATGATCCAACATGGTATAACTTAATGTTAGTGCTTCCTTTATTCTTGTATTTCAGCCTTTTTCTTTTCAAATTTTTTTCTCTTGAGATTTGCTTCAATATCCTCTCTTCTAAAAAACAGGCAGAGAAAGCTGTGCATCAGAAGAAAGAACAGTCAAAGACTAAATGCCGCAAAGCTAGAAGACGCCACATAAATTTGGTAGCAGAGTTTAATCACAGGCAAAGAAAGAATATATGGCTGGAAACCCATATTTGGCATGCAAAGAGATTTCATATGGTAAAGAAATGGGGATACTGTTTAGGAAACAGCCCTACAGAGAAGAGCTACAGGGCTTGTTACCGAGCCATGACAAAGCACTGTCTTCTTCAGGTACCACATCTGCATATTTTGTTTGATATTTTGCCAAGGTGAAGTATCAACTGCTTAGTTATAATGAATATTTCTGTCTCAGTGAAGTGCTGTTGTGTCAGCTTTTAATAAGACTGCTAAGTATGAAATAAATAATTTTATAAGTGTAATTCTGGGTGGCAAGTTTCAGAGAGAGAGTAAGATGAACCTTTAAAGGAGTCTTAAGGCAACTATGACAGAAATACTGCATTTTCAGTTTTCTCGAGAGCTAAGAGATTAACTGAATCCATGTATCATGTGCTTGAGCAGCTACTGAGGAGACATAATTTATTCTGTGTCCTTTTTGAGCTGTTGGTTTGAGAGGCAGGTTGCCCTCAGATGAGAAATGCCTCACCACTCTCCTACAGCCATTAATTTTAAGTTAAAAAGAAACTCATTTCACTTTGGCAAATTTTAAAGAATGCGAAATTTCTACTTAAGTGTAAATTGTAAGGCCCTGCGTGGTCCGCTCTTAACAGGCTCACTTTAAAGAGTTATCCTCACTTTGATACTACCATATTGTTTCAGGACTTATCGTATTATTGTTGCCTGGAGTTGAAGGGTAAAGAGAATGAACTTCTGAAGCAACTTGCTCGAATATGTAGCATTGACACAGGTAAAATTTATGTAGTTCAAAATAAAGATTCTGAATAGACTAAAGGATGACCCATCCTTTTCCTTTTTTAGTAATGTATTGGTCTCAGTAGTAGTAACAGAGTTGATACTGGGTTGTGGTTTTGGGTGAAAAATATAATTAAGATGTCCTAGTACGACTAGAAATTTTTATTTCAGTGGCTTATTAATAGGCTAATTATGGTACAACTTGAGCCACTCAGCAGCCAGACTGAATTTCAATTTTACTTTGTTTATTAAACAACATATTATTTTGTTCTTCCATACTATCTTCTTTTTTAGGATTGACATTTCAAGAGTCTTCTTGTCTGTCTGGAAGATTTGAGGGTTCCCTGAATCTTTACCGAGCAGATCGCTATCCTGAGGATATGCTTGGTCCTGTTACATTTATTTGGAAACCCAGGGATGGGTCTGAAGACAGACAGTTGTGGATCTGGGTGCATCCAGCTCTCAAGCAGGTGTTTTTTCCTATATAATTGAACTCTTACTGCTTTATGTAGTGTGCATTATTAATGCTGAAGAGGTCATCTGAAAAGTATGGAAGAACTGGGTATAATACATGGCTTCAGGAACTGAAAGTTGGAAGACTATTTCCACTCTAACAATATTTATGTTCTGGAGCTTGTTTTTATAAAGTTTTTGCAGAAAGTGCATGCTGCTGCGGTGTTCAGTGTTTGAGCTTCTGAAAAGCTTTTTAGTGTCACTTGCTTCAGGATTTATGTGCGATATGACGTTGCTTGATTTACATCCTTTCCACTGGCACCCCCAGAAGGCTACGTTCAGTATCATCATGGATAATTATAATCTGATATTTAACTATCAGCATAAAGAAAAGTAAAATGTTGTGCACAGGCAATTTTTCTTATATTAATTTTCAAGAGAACAAATTCTTAGCAACTTTCAGTATTACTTTCAGTTTTTCTTAGCAAGCCCTTGGCTTCAGCAGAATTAAGTTTTATTCCTTGAAATTCATATCGGAAAATTAAATAATGGAGTATAATTTTCAAAAGTATACTTAAGGTTTGCAGTGTACTGCATATCATCCTAATCCAAACTTCATTTTTCTTAAGGACATACTGAGGGAGTTAAAAGCGATTTTTCAGTGTTCAAAGCCGGAAGAAATCTGTATTACTGAGCCTGTTACAACATCAATTCAAGAGGAAAAACAAGTGGAAGTTGTTACAAGCCTTGGCAGTAAAAGAAAGAAGGAGGATAAAGAGGGAGAAAAGGCTGTGCCAGTGAAAAAAATAATTGGTGACGGCACTAGAGATCCATCCCAGTGCTACTCTTGGATCGCACGGACTACTGGCGTTGCAATCAGGTTTGTTCACAGTAGTCAGAAACTATGGCCCATAACCACATAACATAGCTGCATTTCTGGCTTAACAGTACTGGTGAAAATAATGTGTGTTGTACAATTGTACATTCACCTGAAGCTTTCCTGTTTCAGTGACAGAAGCATGGAGATTCTCAGATACCGGCTGATTGGCCCATTATCACACTCTGTCCTTACAGAGACTCTGAAAGCTGCTTCTGTCCAAACAGTAAGTAAATTGACTTTGGATGTTAGTGTAATTATGGTAATGTTCTTAGAATATGCAAACTTCCTTTTTGCTAGAAAGACCCATAAATTATCTAGCCTTACTTTTCATAAAGGCTAGTCTATGTGTTACCCTGGTGGCTTCTCTGTTTTAAGCCTCTTGACTAATGCTGATCTCAGGAAGAGCTCTCACCTGGATTTTAAGCAGGGCTAGGAAGAAAATAAAAACAGTGGTGCTGTTGAGCAGACTGTGTAGTTTCTGCTGAGAGGTCCAGGATAATTCATGTTCTCTTTGACAGGCCATACATCCTGTTTCTCAGGCAATCAGCTAGAGCACCTAGAACTAGGGGGCAAGATATGTAAGGTACAGAAAACTTAATCTGTTTTCAATCAAATATAGAGTTTCTCCAGGATATGGGTGTTTCATCCTTTTCTTTGCATATAGCATCACTGTGGCTTTAACAGAGTTTTTTTGTCTCTTGAAGCAAACATGATGAGGTCATGAAATCTCTGGCTTTCTGTAAGAAATAATTAATGACAAAATTAGGAAGTATTGTGGATTGCTTTATTTATTTTTGGAACACAGGTTAAATTGTACAGCTTATTAGAGATTGCTGTAAAGTATAGGACTATACATCAGGCAAAAATTATTTTGGTTTAAAACTTGAAGAAGAAGAAAGTTACTATAGTGGTTAAGGCAGACTGAGAGTGAATTCATACAGAAAAGAATGAATAACCATTTGAGTTTAATTAGATACGTTGTTTTCTAGGAGGTGGCAGATTCAGAAACAGAACTGAATAACTGGTGGGTAGAAAACTGCAAGGACTCTGAAAAAGTATCTCTTCATCAATGTCAAAGTGCTATCTTTGAGCTATTGGAAGGTATTTGGGCATGTGGGTGCTATGGGTGGAAGGGGAGTAAACTTAAAGTCTAGTGGTCAAAACTGGCATGCTAATAAGGTTGATTTCAGTTTTGAAATGCTTATTTTTTGCATGATCAAGAGAGATGTGTTTGAGAATCTGCTTAGGTACTTGCCAGGGTATGGCAAAGAATTGAAAAATGTTGCATTGGGGGTATTTAAGGGAATTTAAATCCTTTGTGTAGTTCAAACTCTTAACAGAGAAACTGAATCTTGTTATCTTTGCGAACTTCAATTAGGGGTTGCTGATGGGATATACAGTCTGATGTATACTCTCTCTCTCTCTCTCACCATACACTTCAAATTAAGACAGTAAGTTGTACAATACATCCACAGATAAAATAGTAGCCCCCAATCCAAAGTGGAAGTATTATATATGTTCATTTCTAAATTAACAGTTGTGTATTGAATTGTAAAGTATCATAAGGTTAACAATATCTCCTCAATTTCTAGCACTGAAGCAGGTAAGGAACTGGCTTTGGTAGATCTCACACTACTCAAGCTGTCTATGCAATGTGAGGCAGTTAAGCAGAGATGAGGTAAAACTTTTTTATAAAAGGCTTTTGAATTTCCTTTCTCTTGAAGACACGTGTAAAACGAAGGTTGGTTGTTCTTTGAAATTTGTCAAATGCAAAGGATGAATTGAGTCTGTGACAGCTACCTCACTTCTATGCTAAATGTAAATGTAATTGGAAACCAAGTCTTGCACTGCTCTTGTTGACTTTTTTGTTATTGAACATTTAACAACAATTGGTGAGTTTTCAAAACATGTTAAATGGAATATTCTGGATTGCTTCACTGGCTTACAGTGGTGTCACATCACTGCAGGCAAAAATGCACAAAATACTAGTGCAGAAAAATATCACAACTTAATTGGTGGTTTCATGGCAATGTTCATCTGTGTGTTTTTAAAGGGATGAGTTCACCATCAGATATGCCACCAGGTACAATACTTGGCCTCACTGTTGGAGATCCTCGAGTCAATTTGCCAAAGAAGAAGACAAAAACCATGCCAGACTTTGAAAAATACCAAGGTAAAATCCCTTGTCTAAACTATATGAAGAGATTTAGTTTCTCTCTACGCTTTTGTTTTCATTTACTGTCATCTTCTATGGATTGTCTCTTGCTGTTTTCCTCTAGATTTTTTCTTCAAAATATTTCCCATTTCCAGAGCCCCTGGCAGAACAGAAACAGCTTGAAAGTTGCGTAGGTTTTAGAACAGCAGTTCTGAGGGAGGGACATGCACCAAAGCTGGTCTTGTGCTCAGTGGAAGCCTCTGTCTGACCATACAGATGATCCAGGTTCGAATCCTGGCAAGGCCAACCAGGTGCTAAAAGCTCCATAGTAAGTTTCTGTTTGGTGTTTAGACTTCCTGTTTATCTCTCCAAGAAGATACCTGCTATTTCTCATTTATAGGCCTACCATGTTGAAAGTTGCAATTCCACTGTGAAAACAATTACTACAGGGTTAGGATTTCAGCTGGCCAGGATGCTGATTATGATAGAAAATGAAAGATGCAAGCATAACTTTGGAAATTTTAATTTCATTGTGGACTTACACAATGTTTCAGTGCAAAATTCAAATTCATATGGATATGAATGTCCTCTAACAATGTGCAAAAGTATGCACAGGATATATTGGGGTTTGTGTGCAGTGTACATTCCCAATTGTTACATTCCAGTGTACAGTGTAGGCATTCCCAATTAGGTTGACTGCCTTACCTAACAGGAGAAAGATTATAGCCAGCTAGCAAGCAGTAGCAAATAGGACAAATTGGAAGTTCCAGAGACTTCAAAATACTGAATTTTCTTGGTGGTCTGTTTGCAAGATACTAGAATAATCTAGTCTTACATATCACTTAAGTCAGGTTGAACGACTACTTCAGTTACTTTTAGCGCTTCACAAAATTCTGCTATTCTCATTTTCTTACATCCTCCTATCCTACCCTCTCTATCTAGAACAGCCTTTCTGTTAATTAGTTCTGCTCAGCTAACTTTCTCGTCATTAGTGGTCCTGTTGGAAATGCTCCAGCATACGTGACCTCTACTTTGGTTCCTTCCTGCTGAGAAGTAAGGTGAGATATGTAGCACTTGCTTACAGATACTGGTTTGAGCTGCTAGAATAGTTAGCAGCTACAGAAAGTAATTCCTTGTCTTTTATTCTGCTTGTCATGTCTGTGAGGATGTGTTCAAGAAAGCAATATCAACAGAAGGCATTTAGGTATTTTAAATGTCTCGTAGTAGTTTCTCTCCTGCTGCTGGAGCTGGTTTTCCCTCAGGAAGGATGGCCATGGTAAAGAGGTAATGGTGTCAGACAGGGAGTCAGGAGCACCTGTGTTTTTTTCCTTTGGCTGAGTAGAAATGTCCATCCACAGCATCTTTCTGTCTGAGGTTATCCATCCCTTGCAAAGTATCTTCTATACCACAAATACTCAGAAAAGCTGGTGTTGCTTTTTTGTTTCTTTCTGAGTCTTTTTTTTTTTTTTTATTACGAACTTAAAACTGCTTCTGTCCTCTCTGACTTTTATTTAGGAGAAGGAGGAGATCCTTGTTCAGCTAGGAAGGAAAGGTAAATGGTGTAGTACCTTCTAATTTAGGTTCTGCCAAATAACTTACTGTTACACGCAACTGAAAAAGTTGAGTAGGCAGAAGGATGAAAGAAGACAGACAATACCACTGTCTTCCAGTAGAACTTGCCCCAAAAATACAGTTCTCTAAGATCTGTAATTCCATTTCAGTGCTATTAATTTCCTCCTTCTGAAAAAAAAATCGTTTTATGATCCTTAGAATTAGATAAACTTTCTGAGCCTTGATTGTGTTGTGATCTTACTCAGCTGTAGCAATATTGTGAGCTGACCTTTATTAAAAATGTTAATAGTAATTTATTTGTCTTAATCACATCTTGTTTATTGACCAATAAAAGGGAAGCATTGATGTATTCCACACTTTTTCCCCCTTTTTTGCTTCTTGGGCATTCAAGTACTATTAGGATTAATATTAGTAAGATTGAAATAGCACTGTATACGTTAGCATACAGGTTCCATATGTATTTTAGCCTCTCTTGTTCTTCAGTACTGTATAAAAGCCAACTGATTTTCTTAGATAAACTTTACTGATTTAAAGATGCATTGTTTGTCAAATGAGTGAATGGTTTAGGTAAGTTATGGCCATCACCTTTGCTTAGGGATTCTCATACCTGCAGTCTGTGAAATGATACATACCTGTTCGTACTGCTTTTTTCCCAAAATGCTGTTCTGAGATACGCCTGCATAATTCTTCCCTGTAACTAACACACTAACAAATCAAAAGGAATTTCAGTCTTTCCGAGTTACTTTATCTCTCCAGTGCATATGCATGTGTGCAAGCTGTGTTTATGAACACGGGTGATTGGATTTAATCAAATCAACTGTCTTTCTTCAGGCTGGAGTCAAGACTCCCAGTAAGCAGTCAGTTCTCATATGGCTGCACTTTAGTACTGTTCTCTTCTCCAGTTTAAAGTAGGCTTCTGACATTTTGATATGTCTTGTATGGAGAAAACAAATTCCACTGCCTTAAAAAGCACTCGACGTGAAGTATGGTGAAACTTCCACATAATCAGTGAGTGAGACGTGTAGAAAGAGAATACACCATGAAAGATAAGTGAACTAAAGTTCCTTCTGTAGACACAGAGCCTGGGTCCATGCCTGTTAATGCACCTCTTGCAGAGGTGTAGGTATCTGTCCCCAGCTGTCCTGATAGCCACCCTTGCTGCTTACATCGGGCTCTCAGACTGCTCCCAGGTAGTGTTTCTATTTGTTGCCTTTTTTTTTTTTTTTTTTCCCAAAAAGGAGGAAGGAAAATTTTCAAATACAACTCTTAGGCCTGTCTTCTAAGACAGATAATCAGCTGTGCAAATCAGATCAATAGCTTGAAGTGGAGCAAAGCCTTCTATCTGCCTGTGTTGTCTTAGCACCAGCTATTGACACCAGCAGTAGTATTTGTTGGTGAGCTTCATGTGCTTAGTAGTGAAATTTCCTAATTCCTATACTAGCCCTAAGAGCTTACTTTCACTATTACCAGCAACTTACTCATCAGTAAGGTTATTTCCCCAGAAATCTTAATCTTATGGACTGAAGAAAACAGAAGAGAGATAAGAAGAACTAGTGTGAGGATTTGGGATTATGATTTGAATTATAGTATGCTTAGTAGAAAGAATGAATTTGCCAGGTGCAGCGAGGATCAAAGAGAACGAATGTACCAAGTTAGAGAAGAATATTTTAGGCTAATAAGGAGGATATTGGACATGTGGTGGTAATGAAATGAGGCTGACTTAAAAGATCTTTCTACAGCGGGGAAACAAATATCCATGCCATTATAGAATATAGGAATTGCAAAGAACTCTGAGAATATGACAAAGATAGGATGCCTGAACTGTAGTAATATAAAGAAATGTTTAAATACCAGAGAAATTTGCAGTTGAAGGAGCTAGAACATGTTTAAATAATTTAACATAAAGAGATTCTGGTGTTCACAAACGCTTTCTGTACAGAAGATGGAAAAAGTACTTTCCTTACCTTATGCTTGTGGCCTTCCCCCTTGGTTATCTGTAAGAGTCAGGAAGGCATTCCCTACCACCCACACACAGTTTTGTTGCTCTTTTTCTCCTTCTTTTGAGGCATTAATACTTGCTTTATCTCCAGACAGAATGTGCTTTGCCTATAGGAGTGTTGAGCTCTCTTAGGTTCCTGCTCAGTTTACTTTTCTTAGTTTTTGGTCAGAGAAGGAATTCTTCTGCTTAATTGGCAAGGATTCCCTTTTTAGTTTTATTGTTCTTAATTTGAAGGAATGCCATTGTAATTTGATAATTGCTTTTGCATTTCTTCTCCTCACATACATCTAATTCATTAGCAAGAATGCATGGCAAGTATCAGTAACATCATCAAAGTGTCACAAATGCTGCAGTAGTTAATATTTCTGACAAAGGATTTTGCAACTTTTAGTAATGGGTGCATCTTAAAGACTATGTATTTTAGATAAATAATTATTGCAGTTATGTTTGGCAGTACCTCTTGCTAAGTACTGTGAGTACCACTGAATTATCCAAATCTTCTGTCTTTGAGTCTTCACCTACATTACCTGGAAAAATTAGCAGAACCTTTTTTTAAAAAGACTTAAATAATTTTAAAAAACAAAACAAACTCCGACATCTTACGTTTCTTTAATACGTAAGACCTTGTGGATGATGAAATGAGGAGCAATCCTTCTAAGTTTTTAATCACAGAACTATTAATAGGTTCATTGTATTGTTTCTTGATAAGAATTACTTTACTTAAATGGATCCGCATTCACTACATACTGTACTGTACATTTGAAGGCTGTTAATCCTTAGATCACTAAAGGTAGGTACACGTTTTCTTTGCTTTCCTTAGATTGTAAAACTGGAGATAGGTTATTTCATATTTCAGCAATCCATTTTAAAGCTACAGTTGTTGTTTTTCTTCAGTAATGTACCCAACTGTTGATTTGTGCAGACATAACCAAGAATAGTCCCTTCCTTGAAGCACACAGCCTGAGAAGATCCCGAGCAAGAAACTAGTACTGAATAAGTGTTGCATGCTAGTCATAGCCATACATATGTTTCCTGTATGTACATTTCTTAAAGGTAACTCTTGCTTCTCCGACAAGTTTACTTAAACAGACTTATTTCAGACTTTGTAATGTTGCTCTTTCTGATTTTCACCAAATCTGTTGAGCTTCACACTCTGCCAGAAGGGCCAGATTCCAGAATATTAAAGGTGGTATGTAAAGATCTAATTTACATTGCCAACAGTCATGTCTTTTGTTAAGAAGAAATGCTGGCGAGAAAATACCGGGTTAGTCTTGCTAAAACTAACAGTTGATTTCATATTTTGTATTTGGAAAGACATGGATAGTAAGATATGTCAGAAGCAGTGATGCTTGTCGAGCTTTTAATAGGCTTGGTTGTCTGCTCATTATACTTATGATATGGAAGTGGCTTTGGTAATTTGGTAATTAAACCACAAAAATAGTTTGAATTTTTTTTAAAGGTTCTTTTCTTTTGTAGATAACGATAAAGTTAGGCAGCTGTACCTGAAGGGTGTACCTGTAGACTGTGCTCACAGCTTTATCTGGAACCATGACATCTGCAAGAACGTCACTGAAAATAAAATCTCAGAGCAGGTAACTAAGTAGGTGGATTGCCATTGAGGAAAAGGTTCATGGAGTCCATAAAAAGAGACTCTTGAAATTTGTATAATAATTAATAAGATTAATCAATAGCTTCCTTAATGTCATAGTATCCAGTTGCTGACATGAAGTGGTTTTTTGTAGCCTTTGCATAATGTTCTTGCACAGCCATTGACCATGGGTTCAATTAAAAGAAAGCTTTATTGGATTGCCTGCAGGACTGTGGTTGTAGGTTTATATAACAGAAAGGTTTGGAATTGGATTTTCATACATCACCTTGACTCATGCCGCAGAAAAGAGTGACGCAGGAAGGCTCTGGCCTTCAGCTGTAGTCAGGACAATTCTTCTGATGAAAGATCTGTGGGAGCTGAAAGGAAAGAAATCCTGTATTTCTGAAATGCAGCACAGTGTGCTGTGGGTGTGCTGGGCAATAACTTGTGATTTGTAGAGCACTTCAAGTTTGCTGTTGCAGATTTGAAATCTCCTATCTTGACATTTTCATTGACATTGGAGGGCAGCCCATATAGTGCATGGATAAAAAGGTGATTTAGTCTCAAGAGGTGATAAACTTTTGGCACCATTGTAATCTGAAAGAGAAAACACTTGTATGGCAAAAACATATTTCTAAATATTCTTTCTGAAATTTATTTTGTGCTCTTTCAAACTGGTATAGTGTAAAAAAGCAGAGTACTTAAAAATAATGCACTAGCACATGACAGTTATCAGCACAGTCTTTTTATATATGACAGTGTTCTTTATGCTGTCATGAAATTTAATGTTTACCTGATAAAACACAGGAAGTCTGATGATCTCTTTCTTCATAAATGTATTCTTAATGCGGTAAAATGGAATATAACAACTGGTGATTGACAAAACCTCGGTGCCAGCATGCTTTATGTGAAACTGTTTGATGATCAAATCTTCCTGCATCTCCTTGGACATAGTTCAGATTTGCTCCATGTATTGACAGACTGAAAGCACCTGTTCAATCTAGTCTTGTGCACAAGTCTATAAATACAAAGTTGCAAAACTTGTTTTTCCTCCTTCATCTGTGTTGTACCTTGTACCTGCTCTTTTATGAAGGACTGTGGAAGTAAGAAAGGGGAAAAAAGGGTGCTTAATACTCTTTTCTAAAATAATTTTTCATGCCTTGATGAGATTCTGTTCAAATATATAGTGTATTATTGCTATATTTTTCCTAGCTGTAAACTCATCTTTTCTCTGTATCTTGGAAGGGTATCTGGAAGAGGGAAGAAGAATGGTTATTAACTTATGGGAAATGTCTCCTCCTTCTCAGGATTTAAACCATATGAGATCTCAGTTACTGGTACCTGGATCACACCTTGATTTGGGTCCTTGTGAATCTAAGATTCCCATACTGTTGGTGCAGCAGCCAGGAAAAATGGCTGGAGAAGATCGACCAGGATGGGGGAGTGGCTGGGATATCTGTCTCCCAAAGGGCTGGGGCATGGCTTTCTGGATTCCTTTTGTAAGTGACTTTGATGGCAAATTGCGAGTACATTTGATAATGTATATAATTTGCTTTAAATTAATTGATTCTAGAAAGTGTGCTTCACATTGTATAACCAATTCCCAATTACAGGATCAAAATTTCACTTTAAAAAACCGAGTATGAACTGGTTCATGACAGAAGCTTGGTATTGAAACCTAAACAATAGCTTTCCTTGTCTTTTGTTGGAAGACAACTATGCCCACGTATAACTATGCCCACATGGCAGTCTAGAAACAGCAAACCAGGTGGGAGTCAGGAGAGAAAGCTGAAGTTATACTTCTCTGTGTTTCTACAAGCATATGGCTCTAAAGAGAAATTATTTGGTACCTGCTGCTAATCAATTTCCAGTTTGGCTAGCTACACCTCTGTCACCAAGGTTGCCTCTGATTTGGGAGAGAGCTTAAAACAAAGCTTGAGTTAAGCTTGAATACTCCTTTGGTGCCATTTGAAGCATCCTGCTTTGAGTGTTTATGTGGCAGTTTTAATACCTTTCTGCAGTTAGAATTATGCTTTTGAATGTGCAGGGGATTTAGTTGCAGTGATACCTATTGTATGGTTGAAACACATTGGGCAGTGGCTGTCGAAGTAATACAACATTCCTGGCAATGTACAAGATCAGAACCTGTGAAATTCTCTTCAGTTTTGTTGATAGTTTTGCAGATTTACATTTAAAGCATGAATAACTTTGTTGTTGGAATTAGCATTTAGAACTGTAGAAACCATGCTTAAGTTTTATTTTTTAAAGCTTAAGTGTTAGACTTTCAATTTTCTAAGGAAGTACCCTCTGGACATTAGTGTTTTGTTTCAGCTAGGACCCCGAAATCTGTTCAAACATTGTTTTTTGGGTGTTTGATTTCTATGACAGATATATCGAGGTGTACGAGTTGGTGGCTTGCAAGAGGCATTAAAGCATTCTGAATACCAAAGAACACCTCACACTCCAAATGATTTCCCAGACTGCCAGGCAGGAAAGCAGTTTGCCAAAGAACTGGAAACCAGTCTTCTTGAAAAATTCAAACGGTAACATTAATTTAAAAATTGGTGGTAAGAATGACAAAAATGAATACTGCTTAAAATATTCCCATAATTATCTGTTGCTGTGTTCATTTAGACTTGGACTTTTTGAGATCTTTCACTAATGTTTTAGGAATCCTATATATATTTAACTCTGCTGAACAGAGCATATAAATTAAACCTTTCTATTCCCAGAGACATGCTCAGTTATAGAGCTGTAACAAGGCTCCATAGCAATAAAATAAACAAAACTATTTTGAGATTCCTAAGCAGCAAGTGGGGGAGGAGGTAAGAGAATGCAAAATAGTATGTCAAAGTATGTACCAAGTGTTAAAGAATAAAGTAAATTAAGAAGTACGTTTTGGTATCTAATTTTAAATATCAGGTATTCTGAAGTTTGCATTATTTTTCACTGCAAAAGAGAACTCTTAACCATGGGTTTGGAGTAGCTGGAAGTGTCCTCTACACCAACTGGTGTTGGTTCCCCTTCCAGGTAGGAGGGGAAAGTAGGAGAAGTTCAGAGGAAAAGGTGATGGTGTCAGTCACAGCAAGAAGATGTTTTCAGCATGGCTGAAAGAGTATAGCTGACAGAAATACAGTAGCATTTTCTAGATTATAATTTTAAAATTCTTGTTCAACGAAGTTAGAAAGTTAACTGTGCATTCCCTTTCTGTTTTAAATACTTGATTTTGAAAATATTCTTACCCACTTACGTGATCTGTCATTTAGACGTCCACCTGCAAAAAGGGCAAATTATGTCAAGCTGGGCACTCTGTCTCCTTTCATCTGTCCTTGGGGGCAGCTGACCAAGAACTGGGAAGGAAGAGTGAAAGCTTCAGGAGGATTTTTATATCCTTCATCCCTACACCCTGACTGCTGCACAGCTGAAGGGCAGACCCTTTGTGACCCCAAAGCAGAAGCTTCCCCTGAGACTGGTGAGGCAGAGGAGACCATGGAAGTAACAAGTTCTGAAGGTGCCTTGTTGACAGAGGATGTTACAAACACCCAAGATTTTGGTGAGAGAGATGAAACTAAGACAAGTGACTTTATTGTTCTCAGGTATGACAAAATGATACACACGTTTTATTTCTTTATTGGTATTTATTGAATTGGGGAAAGGAAGAGCTCAGCCTTGATTATTAAGATGAGAGAATTATTTCATCCAAATACAGTGAGATTAAATAGTTTTGTCATGAATTGACAAAACTCACTGCTGTTGAGTGGAAATTCTTCTGCTTTTCTCCATCAAACTTGATGGAGAAAAGCAGAAAAGAAGAAGAAAACATAAAGAAAACCGTACAGAAAGAAAAGTTTTCTACATAAAGAAAACTCCTTAAATTATCTTAAATTTATCGTAAAACTCTGGAGTTCTTAGAGTTGGTGTATTCTGTCTGCTTCCAGGTTGACAGAGCTTTTAGAGGCTCATATTTGTGACTTTAGGACTATTGCTGTGAAAATCATCTTGCATTCTCTTCCCTAATACCATCACCACGGGTGGTTCTTGCACTCCTTAACAAGGTCTCTAGAAAACAGAGAATCCCCCACATTCCAATGCAACACATGAGGGCAGCAACAGTATTGGAAAGTGACTGAGCACAGGTCTTTCATTTTTGTGTGGTTACCAGGGGAAGAAAACACTGAAAGTTCTGGACTGCATTAGTGTCACTGGAGATTTTAGAGTGTTTGTGATTTTATCAAGCTTTGGAGGTTTTAACAAGTAATGTCTCCTTCCTTCTGAAGAAGACTCATGAGTTCTGCTCGCCAATGTTCTTTTTAGGCTAAGAGTGATACAAGTACCAGCTTGAAAGGTTACAGAAAGCCCCCACACTTTTTTTAAAGTGTGCTCTTGCAAATATGTTGGATGCTGGATTTCCGTTAAACTGCTTGTAAATAATGATCTATGATGTTTATTTTTGAAAATTTTTAATAGGAGTGAGAAGCTACTAATGCAGCTAGCAGCCTGGTGTTATCCTACTGCTGGGAAAGATCGGCGAATCCGCCTTATTTCTCGGCTGGGACAGAAGGAAATGACTCAAGATGTTTTTTTGCCAATTTTGATGAGTTACCCAAGGGCTCTTGTCTGGGTCAACTTGTCACTCTTGAGAAAGGGAAACCCTGAATTACATGCCATGATTTGCATCCCAACAGAAGATGACTTGCTGCATCTAAGCAAAGACAAACTCTTTTGTGGTCCGCAAGAACCCAGACACCGTGACATATTCAAGGACAAGGTACAGAAGGAAAAAGAGGAGAAGAAGAAGAAGAAGAAAAAGGATAATATGGAGTCTCTAGAGAGTGACTCTGTAGGCATTCCAGATGAAGAAGCAACTGCAGACCATGAAGACCTCATTCTCGGTCTTTGGTCAGATGCTCTCCCAGATGTTACTTCCCACTGCTCCAGGACTGTCTTAGGGTATGTCACTCGAGGGGACTTTTCGTTGGCTGCAGGCTGTGGAGAAGCACTGGGTTTTGTTAGCGTGACTGGGTTAATTTATATGTTACACAACCAGCCAGCAGATAAAAAAGGGCTTGTTTTGTTAAGGACTCCAGCATCTTTGCAGTACAGATTTGCAAGACTTAATATTGAGGTTTAAGCATCATTGCAGTGCAGTAGAATGCCAAAAATACCAAAGAATTCTGTTTTGTAATCTATGGCCTTTCTGATTTGTCTTAAATTTGAGGTTGTTCTGAGCCCAAACAGCTATAAGATTATGAAATAATTAAAAAGCTTTTTAGCATTGTTCAAGAAAATAACTAATGCATAAAGAGACTAGAATTACTTTGATGTCTGCATTGCTAAAGATTTCTAACAGATCATTATCTTCTTTATCTCTAAAGAAGCATATTCTTCATTTTTTCTCCTCAAAGCAGTGGATGCTATAACAATGTACAGGAAATAATCATCTTAATTTTGGAAGTTTTTCCTCAGATGGACTGTAAATTTACAGTGCACTTTCACAGGTAACTGCATGCTGTCTGATCCAGTGTATATAGCAAGTAGCTTTCCTGATTCCTTCTATCTGAATATATGTGGCTGCAGTGCAACAGAGCTGTGTAGAGAAAGCTGAATGCTTAAATGAAATGCAAATAAAACATAGACCAGCTATGTGTCATTTTGAATTACAGCAACTGGAAATCATACCAGTCTGTCTCCCTAGTGTGAAAGGTAATAAGCCTTTCAGATGCAAACTGCTAGTGAATGCCACAGTGGGTCAGCACATATTTTCTGTAAATAAGAGGGGATATTTTTGTTTCTCAAAACATTATTTTAGTGTTGTTTGGAATGTGATAGAATTGAAAGTTTCTTCATGTTACAGTACGGTTCATGAATATTGTTCAAACAATCATAAAACTTGTAAAATATGCTGGGGGCTAAAGGGAGAAGGGTGTTTGATTTGCCTGGGGCAGTGTGGGTAGGGTCTTTGTGTTTGGTATTTTGCTGTTGTTTTTTTTCAATGATAGCCTTAAGCATCTAGCTATTCCTGAGGTAAGGAATTTGAAAAGGAATTTACAGTAATACGCTGTAGTTTAGTAGCAGCATGATACAAATATATGTCATTTGGCAAAATTATCCTGAAATGATCATGTACAAAAAAATGTAATGTATTCTTAATAGTCTATTGACTAAGTTTGATTCTTAGAGAAATTAAACATGAATCAGTTAATGACTTTTTCTTTCTAAATGTCAGTGTTCAACTTAATTTCCTCCTTTCACAGTTTTTTTTTAAAGTCTTATGTGAATTTATTAATGTTGGCTGAAGTTGTTGGAGAGAAGATTTAGTGTGCCTTACCCCCAAAATTATTAAAATATAGGACCATTTAAATATGGCACACACATGGGGAAGAAGGAAGAACATCTGATTGCAAGGGAAGTATTGGAAGTGGGGCTGGATTTTTTTTTTCAAGTCTTCAGAAGATGGATTGTAGAATGTGCACCAGCAATGGGACTTGTGGTGGCATATGGGAAAGAAAGATGCAGTTTCCAGCATAGCTTGGATTGCAGTTCCCTGAGAAATCATGCTAAATGACTCCTCACTGCTCACCTTTGATGCACCTGATAAAGCAATCATGGTCCCAGAAAAGTCCTGGGAAGTATCTGCAGGAAAGCCAGCAGATGGCCCCAGAGGAAAGAGCTTGGTGCTGGCAGGGCTGGGATTCACACACTCCTGGCGTGTGACTGTGAGTGCTGCAGCCTGTAGGTATGTGTGAATAAGGAGCCCCTTAAACTTTACAGCCTGGCTGCTCTGATCAAGTTCTCTCATGATAATAATCCTGGATTTAATGAACCTTTTGAATTGTAAGCCCGATTGAAATATTTCTAGGGTCACAGTTTCCAGAGCTGTGCTTCACGAGAAGGAGGGGAGGTGATGTTTATATGGTTTTTTCCCCTCATCACTTCCCTCATCTTCTTAATAGATACATATTTTCTTGCCTCAATAGACCTGGCTTGTATATGAGAAAGAAAGAGAAGTCCCTACCCAAGCTATCATTTTTTCTTTTCTGCTTGTAGGTCTTTTGTTCACTGAGTCTTTCCCAGGTTTTTATTTTTTAAAAAAACATCTGGAGTCTTTCCTTTTTTTTTTTCCTGTTGGTAGTTTTTGCCAGGTTTTCATTTTGACACTTCCTGTTACTTTTCTTTGATTTCCATTCTCTATTTTTGATTTATGATCCTTGCCTCTGGTGAGCCAGTGAACAGAAACTGGAACCCAAGTGCATCCTGTTCTGTATATCTTGTAATATTGTTACACAGTTGTTTTCTTGTAAGTCAGTGATTTATGCCTTAAGACTTCACTCCTTGTAAAATACACTGCAAACCAGATAAGTTAAAAATGCTCAAAACTCTCAGCCAAAATTTCTCAGAGAAGTACTGTGACTTTATGTAGCTGCAAGGAAATTTTTATCTGTGGTTGCGATTTCCAGATTCCGTGTGTCTCAAGGGTGATTTAGTCATAAAAACCATGTCAACACTGGATAATCAAACTGTGGATAATTAAACCTGTGTTATCTGTGCATCAGCTGTATAGTATGTCTGTGCTCATCATGTTGAATCAGGTGTAGTTTACAGCACACATCTGCTCTTACTGCATTTGCTACACATTGGTCAAGTACCCCAGAGCATCTGGATCAGCTCCTGTGGGCTGTAATACACGAGAATTTTTGGGAACCTAGGAAGGTCTGGCCTAGTGAAAGCAGCTCTCACAAGCTCTCTGGTTCCCATGCTATCCTCCAGATAACTTTCTCAAAATGGATGCCAGCACAAACCCTTAGCTCTCATTCTGTGCTTGGCAAGAGATTTTGGAAGCTAAAATGAAGCACAGAAGGCAATTTTGGCGTTCTCTGTAGCACGGTGAGGAGGTTGAATGGTAACACACTGCTCCTGTAGCTCTTTCTGTGGCTCCCCCAGAACAGCTGTGTAAATGCTGTGTTTGACTCACCTGGTGAAGGATCTTTTCTCAGGCTGAACCATGACTTCCATGGCACTTGCCTGCTCTGCTGACAGATGCAGTGACTAATGGACCTGCCAAGCCGAGGGGCTCCAAGATACGCATTCTTTACCATCACAAATCCAGAAAATGAGGTTGCAGAGGAAGGTGGTGATTACTCTGTGGGATGAAGTGAGGTGGGACTGGGGCCAGATTGTTGTGTATTTGTTAAAGATGTTCAGGGCAATCTGTTTAGCAGCTTGTAGGTAATGGGAGAAGTTACCTGGCAGAAAGGCAGCAGGAGTTGTTGAAACAAATCTGGGAAAATAATTGACAGAGTGTCAGACTGCTCGATGGAGATAGAAGCCTTGGGAGATCATGGCATACGCAGACAAAGAGTTGTCAAATTCAGCATGACAGTTTTCTTTCAGTGCTCTAAATCTGGAAGAGCCAAATATGTCAAACCTGATCCATTCTCATGTCCATGTGAGGTGGGTAGTAGGAACAGAGCTCAGGGGAGTAAACCACCAAAGGCAGATTTCTGAAGCACTAAGACTGAGAAAAGCAGAAAAGCAATAGCATTGTTCTGTTTTCCAAGAATACAACATACAGAAAACCCCAACCCAAAATCCCATGCTTCTAAATGATACTCCCAGAGGTCGACAATGTAAACAGCACCCACAGTTTACCTCTTGCAAATTCATCTCAGCTGTACTACAGTTCTTTGCAAACACTGGTCTCATCAAATCCCTGCAAGAGCAAGTAAAATTGTATGGAATAATGAGAACGTTAAAAGGATAGGGGATATGGGCTGAAACCATTTTGTGGCAGCTTTGAAATTCAGAGCCAGCTTGACGCTGGTCAAAATAATGAGTTCAAGGTAGTTTGCAAAGTAGGTGGAGTAACAAAAGGCAAAACGCAGCCTTTATTTGTTCCATTGGGTCTCTTCTTAAAGAAATTCAGTTTCTTCTACAGTAGCAATATGCCTGCACAGAATGATGTTTTTTTAAAAAAATTTTTAGACACTCCAAGATGTGCATAACATCTACCAGCATCAGCTTGCTTGATACAGTCTAGTTGTCTTTTTGTCGTGGGCTTACAGCACTGCTGCTATTCTGACTAGCTAAGTCTAATTCTTAAGAAATAAAATCAAGAAGACATTCAGGACACAGCAAGAGTAAAGCAGAGAATGAAAAAGCAGTCTGAAGGAAGAGAGTGACTCAAATTTCTCCAAATATGTGAGGATTTTCTGCAACTTTCCAGAATGGATGGTGCAATTCAGTATTTCATTTCATCTCAAGATCAAATAAATATCCAGGATGAGAAAGCTGTTTCAGCTCAGTCCTTCTCTCAGCATCCTGTTCTTAGCCCCAAAACTGTGTTTTTGTAAAAAAGACCAAAATGGTTGAGATGGATGGGAGAGCTCAAGCACCTACAAACTCTCATGTGTCCATCAAAGCTCTCTCACACATCTCTTCTGGATTTGCTCTCTTTTTTCATATTAGGTAATATTAAAAGGCTTTTTATTTTTTTGTCATTAACGAAAGGATGAAGTAAAACCAAACTTGGACAGGCAAAACCTGAGTTATTAGAGCTTTATTACTCAGAAATTACTTTAAATGTCGCCTCGGGAGTGAACCCCCTCCTTCTACCCACTAGAGACACCCCAGTTGTTTTAACTGTGGCTCTAATGATGAATCCTGTGTCTCTACAGTTGTAATTATTTATAAATACTGTACATATACTTGTAAAAATCTTACCTGGGTTGTATCAGGTGTCATCCAAGAAAGCTTTGACCCAGAGGCAAAGCCAATTGCTCAGAATGAGTAGGGTTGGGTGGGAAAGAGGGATCATACACATCAAAGTCTGTTACTGTTCCTCAGCACTGAAAAAAATCCAGGGTGCATGCACAGCAAAACAGACAGTAAATCTGAAATTAAAAATATACTTTTCATATGGGCAGTGATTTTTAATTTTTTTTTTTTAAGAGCCATGTGGAAGTAATTTTAGTACAGACCAGCAGGGATTAAAGGGTTAAAAATAGATAATTTATTTTCCTGTAGAACAGCATGTCTTACAGGAATCAATTGCATCCAGGTTTTCTGAATATTTTTGCAATGCAATAATTCTTTTAAATTAGTTGGCAAATACATGAACGGGGTTCCAAATGAAGGGACAAAAATTTATGAAATTGGTTGAGAACTGTAACCAGTTGTTTTTGTTTTTTTGAAGAGAAGCAGATGAAAATGAGCACTAGTACTTAGTAGTCTGAGAAATGTCTTTTAAAAAGAATTAATTGTAGTTTCCTTTAGTCTTTTTAGGGCTTTTACTGAGCTACTGTATTTTGAGGCATTAATTATTTGTATTCATTAGAGTTAATTATTAAAAATAAATAGATGTAGTTTCTATTGGTGTCTTTAAGAACTTACTTTTATGCCAATAGGCAGCACACAATGGCCCAACTTCTAAAATGGCAACCCGAACTACAGATTTCTTTATCCCCTGAAGTCTCCCCACACCTGATGCTGGGACAGAGGACATTTCTGGGGTTTTGCAGGTGTTCAGCAGCACCCAGTGGGACACACACTGGAGCCTGAGAAAACAACCTCAGGAGAAGTTGCTCTTGGAGCAGTGTGACAGCACCCTCTGTCAAAAGCTGTGGAAGCCAATCCTTCCCATGCAAAGCTCTGGAGTCCTTCCATGTTGGAGAAGGAAGGGTAAGTAATAAATAGCTCAGAGATCCTCATCCTGCCATTCTGTGTTGATTTGGCGGGGGGGAGGGGGAACTCTAAAAAAGCTTTCCTTTTTAGTAGACATGTAGAAGGTTAGTTTTTGGGTTATCCAACGAAAGCAGAAATACCCAGAAAATAGCAATTCCTTCTTTGCCTGAAGGCCTGTTTGTGGTGTCCTAGGCAACCAGCCCCTTTTTGTGGCACAGCACGCTGGTGTGAAGCCAGAGCTCACCAATGTTACAAGGTGGTGTTGTGCAGGGGTTTGCACGTGGGCAAGTACACGACACACAAGGTAAGCGGCTTCCTAATGAACAGACTTTCAAATCTCTGCTTCCCTTGAAGCAAATAAATTTTTTGATTGCCTTAGCAGCAGAAGAGGCTTCACACATCTTTAAAATCATAGAAAGATAGAGTGGTTTGGGTTGGAAGGGACCTTAAAGATTGCCTAGTTCCAACCCCCTGCCATGGGCAAGGACACTTCCCACTAGACCCGGTTGCTCAAAGCCCCATCCAAGCTGGCTCCCCCATGAGTTCATACTCTGTGTCCTCGCCATTTGCTGTGGAATGGTTCATTGTTTGACAACTTTCCTGTAGAAGTGTAAAGACCATGAAGAGGGAATTGCTACATCTATTCACAGAATGACTGGGTTGGAAGAGACCTTCAACATCCTCGGGTCCAACCCAGCCCCAGCACCTCAACTAAACCATAGCACCAAGTGCCACATCCAGGCTGTTTTTTATAATCATCCAGGGATGGTGACTCCACCACCTCTCCAGACAGGCCATTCCAGTACTTTATCACGCTTTCTGTGAAAAACTTCTGTGCTGTATCTGTCTTTTACATTCTGCTTTGATCCTATTCTGAGTAAATCTTGGTCTTTATTTTGAAACACTTTTTTTAAAATTCAGATTTCCTTCTGTAAAAGACCATCAAAAGCTGAAAAATTACTGTCCCACAGTACATGAAGGGGGATGCTGTTAGTTTTGCCAAACAGCTATCACAAATATGTGGGAAATACAATATAAGTTCATTTTTCTTCAAATGTTTTCTGCAGTCAAGATCCTGGGCTATTAGATTAACTCCAGGGACTTTAAAGACAATAACTTGAACTACAAGTCCCAGGACAGTAGCCAGGTTTCATGTGGTCTTCAGGGATGGGAACAAAAAACCCCACCAAAATAATAACTTCCTTTCACCATTGAAAATAGTGAACTCCACATGTCAGCTGGATTTCAGAGTCTATTAAGCAGTAAGAGAGGTCACCACTTCTATCTGCAAGGTCATGAAATTGATGACCATTAAAACTTGATTCTTATCCAAATCTATTTGTAAAATTAATTTGCATATTTTCAAGGACATAAATTACTCTATAGGGACCTAGACTTGGAGAAAAACATACGTTTCCTTCTTTTCAGTCCTCAAAATGCTAAGGCCACTGAGTATTGAAAAATATTAAAAGCTTCAGCCAATCTCCTGACTGAAGCTTGAGTCTCCTTCTCAAACAGGAGCTAAACAGGATTTCTGACCTCACAGACAGGATATACCTTTGTTTCATAACATCAAATTGCAAGAAAACCTTAAAAGATTGTCCTTTGAACTTTGATTTGTGTCATTAAAATTTCCTTTGGTTTAATGCCTGTCTTTCACAGACTGCTGTAGGCATACTTCTGTTAACTGAGCTTTCTGCTGTATGTACCCATATTTTTTGTCATGATAAAATTTTTTTCAAGTGGAAAATACTATGGAAAAGAATGGAAAGCAGAAGCTTTTTCTAAGCTTTTAGAAAAATCCAGGTATTTTTTCCCAAATATGAATCAATATATGTTACAGGAGACTCCATAGAGTATGGGTTTTCCAATAAATTAAAATATTCGCTAAAATAAAAAATACAAATATTCTAATAAGTTTTCTGTTCCCACTTTCAATTCCTGAAAAACACTTGGATAAATTGGCAGAGCATTTCTCTTCCCCAAGTTTCTTTTGTGCTGCAGCATGCACTCGAAATTGATTCCTTTCCTCTAAAGAATAAAACCATCAATCTCTATATCCTGCCACTTCAAATTCAAGCTGAATGCTGAAGAGAATAAAAAAGAGTGATTGGCAGAGCTTGGAGAGGGAGCTGGGAGTGCCAGCTCATCCAGCAGAAAATTTCATGTGAAACTATTCCTAGTCCAAGGAAACCAGACCAAAACTCTCACTTTAACATCCATCATTGATGGAAACAAAAGCTGTCGTGTATCTGAGTATGTTCCAACTTAATGAAGGGACAAGGAAAAAAAGAGGAACCCCCAGCTGTGGCAGCACATATGAACAACATCTCTTCATGAGAGAAATAAAGCACCAAATTAAAATTTATGGCTTCCCAGTAGCATTACATGCCCTGGGAGCAGTGAATGTTTTGTTCCTTCCCGAAATGACAAGTGTTAAGATCATAAAATCAAACTCAACTGGAGTAGCAAATTGATTCTAGACTATCTAGTTCTTGCAGGCTATGTCATGCTGAGTGGAGCTGATGGTTGGTTGCCTAGGGTAGCAAAATATTAGGAATAACAGTATTTAGTGGCTGTTCCTTATGAGCCTGCCTCCAAGAGGGGAGGAGGTGTGTTCGTGTGTTACTGTGCTTAGCACAGCAGAAACCCTAGAAGTGAGTCAGTCCTGAGTGTTGCCTTTCTAGCCAACTTTCCAACAGCAATGAACTAATAGCATTTCCAAAGGTTAACATTTCTGTAACTTTGCCAAATGTAGGGTCATGCCCTGTTTTTCTGCTTAATACAACTTACTTCCCTAATTTTTTTTCTCATGACCTTTTCCCCACTATTTGCCACCATCCACTTTGGCCCTTTCCCATACTGCTACAGACCTCTAACATACTTTAATATTTGTGTTTTGCTCTGTCTGCAAGGAAGAGCTGCAGAGCTGCTGTAGCAGTAACTACTCTGCCTAAGCTGTAGCTGCTAACTGTGCAACAAACAAGGCCGGTCTGAAACTTCGTCTTAACAATGTTTTTCACAAGTACGGTGTTTTAATCTTTTCCCCTTGGATGTTATATGCTTTTCCTGATACAGCTGATGTGATGTCTCTGAGGCCCTAAAGAGATTTTGGCTTCTGTGCCTCTGTGCCATCCCCTGTTGCAATAAAGCTGTTCAGTAGCACAAAATGCGCTGAGGACAGATCAGGTGTTCACTAAGTAGAGATGCCACTCTTAACCAAAAAAATTAAGACACAGAAGTAAGAGATGATCCCTGTGCAAAGATGTCCCTCTTCTGTGAAGGACTCTGAAGAGATTGCCAATATTTACCGTACCCTTGTGTGGCTTGTTGGGCTCTATTATTCCCTAGTTCTCAAAGAAATCGATCTTCAGAATGAAATCCACTGTGACTATGTTTTCTAGTTAGATGTCCAACTTGTTTGCATTTTTGGAGCAAGGTGCATTTTTTGTAGCCCAACAGCCTCTGCAGGTGGCACAGAAGAACTCACACAGTGAGCAGGGGATGGCCCACAAGCTTTGTCCAGATTCTGATCTGCAGCCAGCAAACAACTAAACATGCAGGGCTGAGGCTTACAGAGGAGACCTCTAGTAACAATTTTGTCTTTGCAAGAGCTCACCCTAGGCAAGAGGTTTGTCCTCTCCAGACCCTTGGCTTCCTCAGATTGTTTATTTCATGAGATGATGGTCCTGCATGTGGTGTTTGCTGCACAGAAATGTACCAGGTGCAGGATTAATGAGTGACTGAGACAGTAACACCCAATCTCACATGCTCCTTAAGTGATATCCAAATTCCTGTAACTATCCAAAAAAAGAAAAAACCAAAACAAAAAAACAAAAACCAAAAGCTTCCTCCAGGACCTGGCCCTGTGTTGCATTCCATGGACATACTTCCATAGCAAATGTCAGTCAGAAAAGGGTATTTTCCTATCCCAACGCTAGGGTGGTCCATAGAAAATGCAGGAGAGGCAAAGGAGTTATACAGAATGATCATCCATAGGTGCTAATGGATGGAGGGATCAAAAGGGAGAAACAGAGAGGCTGAAGGTGCTGGGTGTGAGTGTGGGGTGCTGTGTGTGGGTGAGAGGAGGGACTGTGACACGGCTGGCAGAGGATGTGCCTCTGAGACCAGGGGGATGTGTCAGAGGAAAGAGGTCCCTGCCCAGCTCCTCCCAGGGCCAACCCAGCTGACCTGAGAGCCCCAACCCCACCTGGTGATGGTCACAGCCTGGCCCCCTACCCCCACTGCACATTAGCTCCTCACCAAAGACAACAATTTTCCAGTCGCTTTTCAAACTCAGACTTGGGACTTGTATTTTAACTTGAAGATAAACATTTTGAAAGCTGTCTTCTTTCTCACAGTGCTGGCACAAGTTGTTTTTATTATCTTAGGAAAGCTTTTCTTGCCCAGGCCAATTTGTTCACTGTTTGTCTTGTGGAGCTGGCCTGTGAACTAGCTTTTAGGGATTTATTGTATAACATTATCAAGAAAGCAATCTTTGAAAAAAAACTGAAATCACTTACAACAACACTTTTTTCCTCTTTGCAAATGGCTTCATAGAAGCCAAATTATCAAAGCTGACCACCCAAACCTGCTGGACAATGCTTTCTCCAGATGAAAATGTTTAAGTTTAGTCATGTTTTAATCCTAAAATGTTTTAAGTGATGATTTAGGCAAGAAAAAGAAAGTTCTTCCTGTAGGGGAGAAACAAGACTTTGTTTTTCAGAATTACAAATTTTTGAGTCAATGAAGCATGGTAAATGCAGGGACATGTAAGTCCTGCTCTTTGATAGATTAGTGTTGTTTTACACACACACACACAGACACATGCATGTACTCTTGATTAAAGAAAGAAAGCAAGGGGCAGAGAGAAGAGCAGTGATATTCAACCCTCAAGTTTTATGACTGCTTTTTCTGTATAGACTCTGAACCATGTGAGTGTTGACTGTTGACTTTTTAAGAGATTACCTTTGAAAATTTTGACATTCACAATAAATGTGCTACTCATTTAGAGGAATTCGGTCATCTTAAACTGTAACAAATATTTAATTTTCTTTTTTTCCTCTGACATATTTCTGCATAATTCTTTTTTGACCTAATGCCAGTATTTTTCAGATGACTGTAATTTTATTGCTTTCCTACAGATGAAGGAAAAAGACATGTCTTTCTCAGGTGCTCCTCAAAAAGAACAGAAAAGCAGAGGAGAAAGTAGAGGAGACTTCAATATTTACATTTTATTACTATTTGAAAGGAAATTTGATGGAGGAAAGAGTTCTGCTTCACCCAAGGACATCCTTATGTGTCTCATTTCTGAAGCACCTCTTCTGCACTAAGAAAATGTTGCCAGACTCTTAAAAGACTACTCCTCAATCCAGAAAATTAAAGAAACCCATTGGAAATCTGGCTCTGTTCAGGGATCTGTACATTTACTGTCCATGATAAGGACAGTAGAGAGCTCCCCCACCTTTTTTCCTTGGTCTTACATTTGTGACTGCTGATGCAACTGCCCTTAAAATCCACACTCCCTCCCAGTTCCTGCAAGTTTTGATCATCACTGACATCAGTCAGAAAGTATAAAGTATTGACTGTATCAGCTCTGATTTTATGCTCTAAGCCATGGGAATACCCAGGAGATCCTTGATCTTTGACTTTCCAAGAATGCTTACAGCAGACCAGCATGGGTTGTATTTGCACTGCGTTTAAACATTTCCTTCCCTATGACAACAATTATAGTGCTATTTTCTATTCTGCTGTAAGTTAAAGCTGTGAATATCAATGGAGAGGTCTAACCACCCCCTACTGTCCAAGCAGTCCCTGACCCACCTGCAGCTTTAGGGAACAATGCAGTTCTGCTCTCAGATGTTACTGTGTCCCTGCCCTGGGAGAGCATTTCTCCACCTGTGCCCTGGGGACCACTCCCTTCTGCAGGAGTTCAGAGAATGGTTTCTGAGATAACTCTAAAACAAAACAACTCTCCCTAGTATCTCTCCCATCCCAAAGCTGCTCAAACTCTCACACACAGGCTGTCACTACTTTCAAAGGGCAGCCTAATCTTCAGTTGGTTATAAAAACTGCTGCATTAAGACTGCTCAAGCAGTCCACAGCTTAATCCTCAAAAAAGTTACTGGAATTTTGTATTAAGGAGCGTGGAGAAACATTTCTTTGGAGGAGTCTGTCCACTATTTCATTTATTTGTGCAGACACAAAATACCTGGCTAATGTGCTGTCTGTACTCTTTAAAGTCAATGACAGATTGCAATATCAGGCTTCCATCTTCCACCAGGTGTTTAATACTCATGAATGAAGCATACTAGATGCAACAGTACTACAAATAAACCAGCAGGGTAGTATTAATTTATTGCACTCTTTTTGTCTAGTGAACAGCACCTCAGATGTTGCTGAAGCCCTTACTACCACTGTTGCAGTAGGCCAGGTTGGTCTTTCTGATATAAATATCGTTCCTGGAATATCTCAGCTACCACGCAGCCTCTGGTCAAATGCCAGTCTTTTTCTTTCCTCACAGCTCCACTATAAAGAGAAGAGGTGGTTGTTGCTATGGCCAGAAGTTCACATTACAGCTTTGTGGCTGCAGAAAGCCAAGACTGAATCTAACAGCTCCATCAGCCTGTGGAAATTGCTGTGTTGCTCCCAGTTAAGTCTAGTCTGAGCACACTGTGGTGGATTTCGAATAAGGGATTGCGTGAAAGAGAAGAGGGAGAGAAAGAGATTAAAGTGAGGGAAAGAAGAAAGAGAGGAAGGAGGGTGGGAGGAAGGAAGGATAGATCACCAGTTGATCCAGAGTTGGTCCGTCTGATGGGTTGTCCTGGGAGTGCCTTTTTATAGACAGTTTTTTCCTGCCCTGAACCTAAATTTATTGTGTTTTGTGCAAATTAGTTATTGTGAGCAGTCTAGTCTTTCTGACCTTTCTGGAAATGAGTCAAAGTGCTTCAGGAGGCATACGTGGTGTTGATCCACTTCTCCTGGATCGACCTTTGGTTGACAGTCCCCACCCACTTCTCAACATCATCCTCATGCTTGCACTCCACTGTGCTGTGCTGATTTCCAAGAGCCAGAAGAAGAACCTTTGTCCCAGAAGAGTACAGCCCTTCCTCTGTATGCCACCCTGTTCTTTCTCAGAGGCATTCTTATTACCAACAATCCTTGGCTGGCTCTGTAACTGTCTGGCTATCAGAGTGTGAGACATACTGATTAGCCCCTAGAGCTGCCTTTTATCTGTGTGAGTTATTTGTACTGCAGACATGCCTCGGAGCACTCAAAAACACTGCATGTGAGGCTGACCCAGAAGGATTCAGGACAACACTGTAAGCAGAAGATGCCAAACACAAGAGTGTGCAGAGGACTCAAACTGGTGCCCTGGCTGCTGGCAGCTCTGGTGCCTCTTTCATCACCAGGGACACAGCAATACCCCAAGTCCTGCTGTGAAAGGCGAGTGGAGGGCGTGGGGAATAGTCAACAGGAGCACTTGCTCCAGAAAAGAGGAGGCCAAGTTTTAGAGTTATGTTTACTTAATCTGATTTCAGGTTTTTTTTGAAAAGGGAACCAGAAGATTGCTCTACCCACAAGCAGCCAGGAATTCAGGAGAATCTCTTACCTGTACTGGGACACAGTATTTCGTAACTTCAGGCTCGAGGCAAGTCTGAACACCTCCCAGCTAACCCCAGCAGTTTGGTTATTAGCTATTAAATGGCTGAAGTAAAGCATAGAGACCCTGGTATCTGCTGTGGTTCCTGCAGTCTGTGGGCACCAACATTTGCTGAAACAGAGTTAGGACCATTCCTGTAATTTTTTTGACTCTATTCTTGTTTGATGTTGAGAATAATCTTAAGCAGTGTTTTAGTGAAGTGTGTGTTGCACATTTTACCCTGTTCCATGCAGCCCAGCTGCCACCTCTCTGCCAGTGGCTTGGTGTGTTTAAAGCCACCATTTAGCATAAAAAAATGAATTAACACAGGCTTGAGTTTTGGCCAGATAAACATGGCATTTTTAAGGTATGGTTTTGGTTTGGCCAATGACATGTTTAAAGATGTGATATTATTTTGCATTAGAAAACTTATCTATGCATCATAAATAACTCATTTTACTGAGTTTTAATGATATTTACTGCATGTTGCACAACTTCAGTTCTAAGAAAGAAGTAATAAAAAGGTGCACTCTGAGCACTGAGAGGCGTGGAACCTGGCACTTTAACAACCACATGATAGGGTGGGTAAAATGAAATGTTGATCAGTGCCACTTAAGTATGCAGTTAACCACACATACCCACAAACTTTTTTTTCTCCAATGACACATATATCAAGAAGAAAAATGTCCTGGTCTTGGGCACAGCTGGCAGCACTGCTTTGTTCTCTGTTGTAAAGATCACATTTTGAGCTGATCATAAAAGTGCCAAATTTTTCCCATTGGAGAGGAAATTTTTCATATGAGAACTTCACCTCAGGGTGTCACTGATGGTTGTTTACAGTCAGTGAATTTAACAGTATGGATTGAGTTCAGTGAAGAAAGTAGTGAAAACTGTTTATTTCTTAGCAAAACAACAGCACTGGATTTAATTTCTTTTTAAGACACAAGGAAAGAAGCATCTTGTCCTGATGGCAATATGAAGCGCTGCCACAGCACCCTCCAGACTGCTGCAGCAGAGTCAAGGCTGAGCAGAAGCCCTCTTTTCCCAATAGTCTGGTTCTTCCACTTCCTGAAGACTCTGCTAATAGTCTCCAGTTCAGACTGGGAAAGGAGTTCAACTTGTACCTTAAAACTTCACATTAATTTTTTGACCACTAAGAGGTACCTGGAGCAGTGTGTATGTACCTTGACCTCACTTGGGCCATAGAAAGCCATTTATTTTATAAAGTGCTGCATCCTTTGAAGCCGTGCCCACCTCTTGGGCCCAGGGCTGCAGGGCACCCTCCCCATGTAGCTGGCTGGTGAATGGGTGATGCGTCCCTCCTCTGTTTGAGCAGTGATCAAGGTGAGCAGAGGTTTCCCTTCATGCACAGTGATGGCCATGAGAGGATGCTCAGCATGTGCAGTCTAATGGTGCTGGCAGAGCTCTGTGGCATGATGGCAAGCAGGTTGGGGGAAAGGCCATTTTTTACTCAGCATATTCTTTGCAAAATTGCAGTTTGTCTATGCTATAAGTGTTTAAGAAATGTGTCTGGGAAGTACATGTCAGGGATGCTTCTGGAATTAAAATGAGTACTTGTTTGACATAAGTGGGAAATATGAAAGGCTCAGCTCAGTTAAGCATGTGCAGCATGCGACCCTGAATCAGGGAGGAAGGGCTGATGTTCAGGTTGCTCCTTGGAAAAATCACCCCAAGACTTCTCTCTCATCCCTGTCCTTTCATGGGTGCCCTTTTGGGTTCCCAACTGAAGACTTTGCTGACTGCAGCTGGAGATTAAGGGAGCGCAATAGACAGGAAAGTAAGAGTCTATTTATCCCTGGCAAAGCCTGCCTTTTTCTAGTTTGGATGGAAAAGAAGACGAAAGTCCACGGAGCACTTGAGTGAACAACAAATGGCATAAGAACAAATGCAGCGAAAGGGAATGCCAAGGTTGTCATCCCCCATCAGCAGTTTGGATGGGTTTCCTCCTCGGAGCAGCACGGGGGAGGCTGTGGGACCTCGTGCAGGAAGCAGGTGGTTTGCTTTACCCAGGGCCATGTGTAATGGCCAGGGAGCCGCGCCGCGCGCCCGCCAAGCTACAGCAGATGGGCTGCAGTTTGCTCTGCTCAAGGATATTTTTCATGTTATGTGTGGAAAAGAGCAGTAACCCTTGTTTGTTATATGAGGCCTTGTAGGATTTTATTTGGATAAAAGCCATTTTTGAGATTTAAAAAAAAAGCCATTAAAAATGTGAGTCACTGTAATCACTTTTAAAGTGCTCTGACAGGGCCTTTTACTTGCAAGGACTTCACTATTAAAAGAAACTTTTCTTTTTTTTAAATGAAAACTCTACCACAAATTATCTTAGGCTAATTGAGGTGACATTAGGGATCTGTTAATTTGAAATTACAAAGGAAAACCACCCCAAACACCTCAGAGCACTGGTTCCAAACTATTCACTGTGTAAAGCTGCCAGCAAAATAGCTATGTCTGTTCTGTGGCTTAACATAGCACCTTGGGCTGTAAAAGCACTACAATATTCCCTCCACTGCAAAGGTATTTCAAATCCTATATCCCCAAAAGGGCTGGGGGACACTCATTCCTTGTTCAGAGAGAGGCAGGACCTGAAGCACAGGGAGCTGGACCCTGTGGGGTGCCTTGGGAACCTCAGTGTGGGGAGATCCACAGCCTGAGCAAATAAATGGCTGGTCACCTGAATGATGATCCAAAGATGCCAGGCTGGTATGCACATCCCACTACTCTTTGGGGTTTCCCAGTCAGTGTTGCCAGATGCTTGCCTCCTTGTCCTCTTGGAGGGAAGATGCCCGAAGTGCTGCTTTTAAAACACAGGCTCACAGTGAGGCTGTGAGCAGTGAGGGACAGAGAGAGCAGAAACCTTTCTGTCATATATTAGCATCTGTCAAGTATCAGCATCTTTTCTCTCTGGTGCACCATCACCATCCTAGAGAAGAGACCAACTGACCTGGGCAGGGTCTCCCCACATCCAGGCACCCCTCCCAGAGCCTATTTACTTACCACACCTCAAATAGTCACTGAATTAGTCACCCTCCTCCCAAAGCTGGGCTGAGCTCTCAAATCTCTCAGGTGCTGAAGAAAGGGCAGCTCTGTGATGTTGTTTGTTACCACTGCCAGGTACCACCATGCCTGTGTCAGACCCTGGGCCAGAGGCTTTCAAAGTCTCCTGCTGGGCAGGACTTCCTGGAGACCTCTGGGCAGGGGCACCTACTCTTTGGACCACCACCAAATTCAGCAGTGAGTCAGAAGTCAAATCACTGAAAATAACTAAGTCTGCTGCATCTCTGGGTGTGCAAAACAGCCAACAATAAATTACAGTGTCAAAACAAAGCATAGGCACCTCCCTTGAGAGGTGGCAGGGCTGCAGCTGTGGCAAGTGGGGAAGCCAGGCATCCAACCACAGCATGCTGGGTCTCATCCTGTTCTGTGCTACTTCTTCAGTGCTGCTACAATCTGATTTTTACTTTGTGTTTGGCCAAATGCAGACACTGGAAAAACGGAGAGAAAGCAGAAAACAAGCACAGAAAACAATTTGAGGGCTGACAGAAATATCTGATGGTGAAAGATTTAGAAGGGCTGTCTCTAGCCTAGTGAAAAATCCATCATACCATATTTTGCTAGAGGGACTTACCAAGTGCTTTAAACCACTGGCAAAAGGCAAATAGCTGCAAGCTAAACAAGTTAAAATAGACATAAGGCAGAGTTTAAAAGCAAGCAATGACTCATTGCTAGTAAAAATTACTGATGGCTTTGGTGGTTCCTTTACTTTGACTAGTAGGAGAGGATGGGCTGTTTTCTTCTGTAGATGGGTCAAAGGGTTCACACAAGTGCTTGGAGGAGGTTGCCTGACTTGAACTGTAAAGGAGGCCAGGCCAGATGACATAAAGCTGCCTTCTTATATCAACAACCTTCATTATTCACAGTGCTGAATCAAGTCCTGCAACACATCCACGCACCCAGAATCCAGTCAGTATTGTTGGGACACGTTGTTAGTTAACTGTTAAATATTGTCAGGAAAAAATAAACACATGGGTAACTGCGATGCTTAGTCATAGTAAATTATATTCCTCAGCTCTTCTGCATTGTAAAGCACAGAACAGCAGTTCTTGAAAAATCAATAGAAAGTGCAGTAATTTGTTGCTGTATTCTGTTGCTGTACAATGTGTTACCAGCCATGACCTTCAGTGACAGGTAAGAGCTGCTTAATTGGCAGCCTCTGAGCCATGCAAGCATTCTCTCCTACTCTTGGCTGAGGGCACTGGAGAGTGTTGGGCAACATAAAGCTCTGCACCTGGTACACATGCTATTGAAACTCAAAAAAAACTTTTAAATTTTTTTTCAAATGGAGAGAAAACTCCTGATCTTGTGCTCATGCTGCTCTGGATTTATGCCCACAAGCTATCACATGGAAGACAAATGACAGTGCTGTTATTTCAAGCAGTTTAATGATTCTGGCAAAAGACCTGGCAGCAGACTCCAAAGATTTCATCTAGGCAAGGCAATGCCTATTCCAAGAGTGGAAATCTTCAACTGGAGAGCTGGCAAGTGCATGTTTGTGCTGGAGGCTTAAATCAATCATTTATATTTTTCACAAAATGATTTAGCAAAGTGCAGAAATTGGCTCCTTCATCAACGGTCACAGGCCACTTTTCATGTTCAAGGTATTAGTGCCATGGACTAGAGTGATATACTGACTTCATGTAAAGCAGTCAGTGTTAGCACCACCTGTTTAATCATTTCTTTACAGTAGCTGTAGTTTGAAAACTGTCAACAAGTGCCTTGTTGACACTGTCAAAAAGGAGCCCAGGAGACCACTGTACATTACTGGTCCCCTGGAGTAATTTCTCTGTGTTCATGCAAAACTTTCCTTCCCCCACGATACATTTCTGAGTCTGCTGCCCAACACTGCTACCTTGTGAACTGACAGATTCCTCTGGGACTGATGCCTGAGTCCATTAGCAACCAAAATACTGATGGAGATTTGTACTACGAAATGCACTTTGAAAGTCTTGGACAAGCTTTAGGGGCCTAACTGCAAAACTGGGATTTAGATTAAATAAAAAACCTACTCAGCAGCCACCTAATCCTTTACTTAGGCCTGGAGATTCTTGAGATTCTGTGGATACCAAAACTGTCCATGCTTATTCTAGTGGTAATCAGAAAGTAAAGGGAATGCAATCCAAGACTGCAGGTTTACACGACTTCCTTGTTGGGCACTCTCTATAAACACTTCCCAGGTCATGGGAATATTCTGGCAGTACTCTATCTTCTTATCAGAGCAATCCTGTGCTGTATAGATATCACACAATCTAATTTCCCTAAAGGGAAGACCCAGCAAGAGCTCTGCATGAAAGACAGTACATGCCCAAGAGGCATTGATATGATGCTCAAGGCATCCCATTTAGCATGTCTCAAAAATATGTTTATGTGCAGCCTCAGGGGCCAGATTGGCCACATGTGCTCTGAACAGATTTAGCACATGGCAAGAGGACAAGGATCCTTCCTACACGGTCAGGAATGCTTAATATGTAGTGATGTGTCTGCCAGTGCTGCCTCCTTTCATGTTATAACTAAAGGGTTACATCAGCCAGGTGCTTGGGAGGTGCCTCTACAAATTTCCCCGCTTCAAAAGGTTGAAACATCTCCCATCTGCCAAGAGAATGTCGTATTTCCTCCCTTCTTCTAGGCAGAGAGTCGTCATCCTTCACTCCCAAACTGGTGGAAAATAAATAAAAAAAACAAATCCCCAACTAAAACCACAACGAATTTGTATGAAATCACTGTTTATTCACAGATGTCCCTAACTCTATTCCAGAGCCCAAAAACATTGCAAACTCAGTATTTCTCAAACTCCTGAGAATCAAGAGCACTAAACATTCCTCTATCTTTTGCTCCTGAAGTGGCCTCGGTTTGTAAATCTTCCAGCTTGGCTCTCCAATAATAATTATGGTACTTAGCCTCTATCTCCTTTCAGCTAGTTGCTAACACAGTCCAGCTGATTTCTGCAGAAGGAATGAACAAACAAATTTGAACAAGAAAAATGTCAAGCCTCGGAGGACAGTAACAAAAGGGCATACTGACAGACAGCTCAGTCTAATCATCTGCATCCAGGGTTATAAAAGGGAGCATTTTTCTCTGCAAGCAACAATTGATCCTGCATAAAGAGGGCAGGAAGGAGATATTGCATGGGTGAGAACAGTTTGAGTATAGAAGACTTTTCAGTCCATTCTTTCAGCACTGTTTATACACCTTTCTGCAAACAGTCACTGAAAATAAAAAAATTAGTCTTTAGAATCATTTGTAGTCAGACATGTGTCCTGGCTTTTAGTTGACTTTGGGACACTGCTGGTTGCCACCAGCTGCCTATCCTAGACCCACTTGGGGCCACTCATCACTCCACACACACAAGCCAGTGAGTCTGGCACTTAAAAGAGTTTCAGGAAGTTCTCAACTGCTTTTGGGGCATGGTTATACCAGATGAGTGATCTTAGCAGAATGCTTTCTATATAGAGAATCTCCTCAGAAGGAGAGAAATACTATTACAGTTCCCCCAAGCAAGAGAGGTCTCACTCTCTCTCCCCTTTTCACATGTGTCTCATCACATGTTCCAGTCAGTCTGACTGGGTCAGTTCAGAGAGCCACCCCAGCAAGGAGAAGGATGCAGATGCTTTCTGCAGGATGGGTGAGCTGAACTGGCCACAGGAAGCCACAGGACCTCACAGCAGGGAAAAAGAGGATGAGCCTTTTGGCAGTGCTGATCCATTCAAGCAGCTTGCCAGGTGCATGAAACCACAGCTTCAAAGCACAGAAACTCAAACCCTTATAAAGTTTGTCCTATTTCCTTTGGTTTTAGGTGACCAATGCCCCTACATGCAGAGTGTGAGTCTGCCAAAAGCCAGGCTGGAGAGAGTAGCAGGCAATCAGCCTGCCAGGTGAACATCAGGCCCCTCCCAGGGGCAAACAGACAAATCCAAACTTTGTTTACTTTTTGCCAGCTGGTACTTTTGGTAAATGCATCCTGATATTTTATGGCAGAAATCAAACAGTCTCGCTCTGCTCCAGGGCTCCCATTTCCAGGCCCCTGGCCAGTGGCTACTTCATCTCTTGCTGCAGCGTGACCGGCAGTGGAACAAGCGCGAAATGAGTCCTGCTGGTCCTGGCCTGCCAAAGATCCCAAGCTGGAGCCTGAGGGACCACGTGAGACACTGCCTGCCTACCACACCTTCTCCTGGTTTGATTTCTGCAGATCCCATGGAGGATCTGCTCAGGAAAATTCAGTCTGCAGGCACAAGTTCCGCAGCTTATCTGGCCCACATTTTTGATGTCAGGAAAAGCACTGCAAGAAAATTACCTGTTATTAGGGAGAAGGGCTCCAGAGATGGTTTTTTTACCACTGCAAAGGCTTTTCTTTTATCAGGCCTTTGTCTGTGGTGTTTGCAACCTAAATATGGCAAGCAGAATCTGAAAATAACATCGATTAGAAGCTGATTCTTGAAACAAGTCATGTCTATTTCTTGGCAGAGCAGTAATGAATTCTCATAACTGAGTTTTTCCAATCCTGTAATACATTAATTAGTTGGAATATATTAACATCTCAAAGATCATGTCAAATCACAACTTTCAATTGCACATAATTACTACCAGTGTTTTGGTCCACAAATTATTTTGAAATACACTAGAGAGAAAATAAAACACTTTAACCCTTATAATTTTTTAATAAACCCATAGGAAGAAAAAAAAACCCACTGTTCAAGAAGAAATACAGTAATTTAAAATAAATAACTTTTGCCACAGATTATTACATTTGATTCATTGCTTTAAAGAGAAAATTCTACACCTGGTAACCTTTATTACCTCCCGCAGCCCTCCTGAGCCATGGAAACAGATTTCAGAAAGATGCACAAGGCCAATCATTTAAAAAAGCAACAATACCAATTCCTTTCACCCATTTGTTTCCCAGGTCACAGAATGAAAACCTGTAGGACTCTTATTTCCATCTTTAGCACATACTCTCACTTGAGACTTAGCAAGCAGCTTAAATTTGACTTGCAAAAGACAGGCATGTCCTTACTCCCTGGAGAAAGCCTGAAAAAGCCATGTGCTTTTTTTTTATTTCAATCTTTAGAAACTTGGACTCAAGATGTTAGGTGGGAAAGGAAGGCCAAACCAAGCAGCTGGTACAAGTAAGGTCAGACAGACTTGTCCTGTGTCAGCTGGAAAAGACCCATGTTGAAAGACAGCTTCACAAATCCCCAAATGCCATAGTTCCTGGGACATTGCTGCACACGAAATACTGCAGCTCTATGTGTGCTTTGCAGCATTTGAAATGAAACTGTCTTAAGGATCTTCAGCTGTGCCTATCTTAAAATTAAATAAAAAATTATTTGAGAAAAAAAAAAATAGACCTGAAACAAAGTCCACACAGTCTGTGGCCCCTACCCATTACTGCCCCTACCCATTACTGCAGATTAATTCAATCCTAAAACAAGACATGAACATTTTTCAAGAGCACTTTCATTTGTTTATGCACAGGATGTGACCAACCCCCCTGTGCTGCCTGAGGTAGGTCAATACTACCATGCAGGGATAAGTGCATCCATGACGAACGCCTAGAAGAAGCTTTTTTGATGGGACACTGGGATGGAGAGACACCAAGATGTCCCAAATCTGAACACAAAGCCTGTACTGGCATGGTTCCCATCACTGCTGGCTCTTCAAATCAGTGTGGAGACATAACCATTTAATTTAGGGAAATTGTACAATTACCGTGACTCTTTGTGGTCCTGTTTTTTTACAGCCTTCCCTCATGCAGAATTACCAGTGGTAACAGGAGTTGCCCTACTTTTTTAGAAGTGTTTTTCCAAGACATACCAAGAGAGGGACCCTGGCTACCCTACTTCCTCTGAAGAACTATGCATTTTCTTCACTAAAACCTTCTTTTGCTAAAAAGAGAAGCTAAAACTCAGACAGAATTTTATGCCAACAGATTGTAGAGCCTAGCCCAATGCAGCCCAGTCCAGCCCAGTGCACAGGTCTCCTCTGGGAGGATGTAAAATGTCAATTATAGTGCCCTAGTCCTGCCTTGGCTGGGCACCTCAAATGTGTGCGTGTGCCCACGTGCCTGTGTTTATGGCACACACCATCTTCCCACTCCTCTCACAAGTACTGATTTCCTTGGAAAACAGGAGAGTTAATCTGATGGTAGGAGATAATCAGCATTGTTCTTCTACACACAATACAAAATCCTTTTTGTGTACCTATCTGTGTCTACTGCATATATGCTCACAGTTTTGACTCCTGAACAGGAAGGAGAAGGTTTAAAAGGGATTATATATACAGCAGAATACATTGAAATCACTTATGAAAATTCTCATTTCTCATCTTGTCTTTAAACATTTACACAGATCTGAGGAGTTCCAAAGGGGAATTTTTATAATCCTGTTCTGTTCTCATTGCATATAAAAGCAATTAAAACTCTAAAAATGTCCTCAAGAGGCACTGATACTAGGAGAATATTCCATTTCATTAATGGTTATTTGGTTTTTGTTAAGGCTTCCTTTATCTTTAGAACACATTTGGTACAATCATGGGATAAATTAATTAGGATTAAATAATACTATGACTCATCAACATACAGGAGTTCAATGTATACTCGAATATTTTCAATAAAAAGTTGCTGCTGATCCTTGTTCCAGTGGTGTTCTTCCTGTTAATTGGTATGTTAAGTGCTTTCTTCTTTCAGCTTTGCCTTTCCACCAAGTCTTCTTCCTTACTCAGTGTGCCATAGCATGAACAGTGAGAATCTGGTTGTATTTTGCCTGTCAGTTTTTGTCCTAAGGAAATGTGGTGAGAGAAGGAAAAAACAACTCTGTGAAGAATTTTAATAAAACAAATTCCCCACCAATCCATCATTTAAACATTCTTTGCTCCAGTAATCATTGTTTTCATTTGACTGGTTGTAACAATAGCTTGGAAAAACCCTGAAAAATTATTTGAAAAATCTGTTGGGAACAGGAATAGAAATTAAGGGAACAGTATATTTATTAAATATGACTCGAGCATGTTTGTGACTCAATTCTCCTAGGTCATCCCATTATCTGATACCTCATTTAAACAGAGACAGAAAAAAAGCCCTACTTACCAGGAATATGTCCACAGTCAATAAAAGGAACTTGTAAATGCTCCTCTTTTTTATTTCTTGCAATTATAATCACACCAAGGAATGATAGGAGACACCTGCAAAATAACAGTGGCACAGTATCATTAGAAACAGTTCACTGCATCTGAGATGGGAATTTATTTCCATTTTTCTTTTTCAAGGACTTCCAAACCCAAGTTGCTGAGTTTATAAAGAAACACTTCTTCCTGGCAGCTCTGTAAATTTATTTTGGGCTTCTTTCAGTCTAGTTTTTGCCTCCTGAAGCTTTATTATCAGTTCCAAAGGCTCCACAGCCAAAATTACACTTCCAGCAATATATACCTAATCAGATGCCTTGAGTGTGAGCCCTCAACATTTGAATCCTGGAGCAAATCTTCACAGAGCATCCAAGCTAGCATTCTAGCATGTGCAATTTCATCAACAACTCAGTCTAGCTGTGGATAATCGACATCTCTGTTGTTTTTCTCACTTGATTGTGTGTCTCAGGGGCAGGCTGTAAGCCAGGAGCAGTGCAAAACTGCTATGGCTGGACACATCCTCTATCCACTGTGTGTTGGACACACAGCCCCTGATTCCTGTCTGCCAAATACATGGTTGCTCATCTCCATTTCTTGTGTCTTTTCCAGCAGTCAGACAAGATAGCGGCTGTGTGCACCTATCCAGCCCAGCTGCAGAAGATGAAGATGTCTGTAGCTATCAGCCCCACTTGTTTGACTGCACTGTGTGCAAGACACCTCCAGCAGCTCTAGGAGATCTTTTAAACATTTCATGCCCATTACTATAACTGTCACCTCTCCCAAAAGCTGTTGTGGTGCTGATAGCCAGCAGAAGGTTTCTGCTCTCACAACACCTAGGCCATTTTTCAAAAAGTTATTTACCATGCTCTGAATTTTTCTGCAGGCATGCCGTGTCTTTCTTGACACGAGAAGAGGGGGGAGAGTTATTACAGTACTGCCTTGTAGGCAAGCAGCTGATATAATTGCCCATGCCTAGGGGCAGAAAAAACCCGCCAGACACACCAGTGGAAGGTAACATGGGAGGAGATGTCTCACAGCTGTAAAAGCACCCCCTATAATTTGATATTTGGTGGACAGCAGTGACTTCTCCTTCCTGCTGGAGCAACACGTGATGCTGGTTTTTCATTCCATCATGAGATTAGTAGTTCACAAGTGTCTCACATTTTTACATGTTTGGATTCAAAACCAGGCCTCCAAACTCCCAAAGCACAGACATCAATCTTTCCTTTAATGTTTTTTTTATCCTACTATAATGGCTATTCCATAATACTTTAATAACTAGGCGGGTTTCTTCTTACTGAGAAAAGAAGAGATTCCACAAGGCAATGCTGTTTCAGTACAAACCTTAGTGCAGATTTTAGGCTGATACACTTACCCGAACAGAAACATGAACACGCTCAGTAAAGCTGCACTTTGGAATTCCTGATAAAATATGACCCCTGGAATGTGACAGAAACAAGAATTGCAGATCTTGACTGGCTTCCAAGTGATATGAATTACAGCTGGGAGGGTCAGGAGAAGTGTCATGCTTAAACGGAGCAAAAAAATCCCAAATAAGGTATTAATACACATTGTGATGTGCTCACTTTATGTCCTATATTCCATAATCTAGGCTTTCTCAAGACACTGCATAGGACTGGAGAAGATTTAGTCAGTCAGGTTGGAACACGTGCTGGGTTAGTAATTGCACAGATGCATGTACCTTCTGCACTGTCAGCAACAATTTCTGTGCAGGTTGAACTCGAGGTCTTACTCACAAGCAGCGACATACCAATACAGCTGAGAGGTTCTTCATGGACTTTGTTAAGCTACTCCAGCAGACCATGTGGACATCTTAACTCCAATTGGGAACAGATTTTCAATAACTAACTGTGTCCCTCATGTTTACACCAAGTGAAGGGCTCCAGTGGCCAAGTTTGCCAAATCTTTCTGGCTGAAGGGATCACTAGCTCTTTCTGGTCGCCCCTCTTCCAGGAATTAGCACCTCTATAGTAGAGGTGACAGAACCAGATGTGTATCTGGATCTCAGCTGCCCCTATTAACAGCCAAGTACATTAGCTTTAAACCACTGATGAGCATAGCTCTGCTGAGAAACGCCGGAGTGGGACCCAGTGCAGCTGAAGTGTGACTGTGTCTTCAGAGGCTGTAACTAGGGATGGGGGAATCATGACACGAGGGAACTTCTACGAGCACCCCAGCAAGATTCAGCAGAGGTTGTTCTTCTAAGCCCTACACTGCTTTAACTAACCTGGTGCAAATGCATGTGTATCCACTCTCAAAGCTATTAAGCCATTCCTGAATAGGTACTTGATCTTTTAAGGAGGCACCAGGCCAAATTCCCCATATGGTCACAGGAACACAACCCCCTTTTGGCACAAGTTTCCTCTCGGTCACAAAGTGTAGGTCTCTTCTAACACAGGTGTTGAGGCAATCTGTGCATGAAGCTAACTCCCCTTCTCATTAATGGCAGCTCTGCATGAGAAACTTCTGCACAGCAACGACAGGAAAGCCCCCAGCGTGTGTTAAAATGAGTCATAAATGTTCTAACAACATGATCATTTTGGCTCATTGCTGATACAGCATCTTAGTCATCCTCTCAGCTCATGTTCTTACGCTGCACACCATTTCCAAGATTTGCAGTCCCTCTTTAACAATGCTGAGTTCAAAGTTCTCACCCAGAATAAAATGTTAAATGCTTAAAAAGTTTTTGTAGTCATTTTATTTCCTTCACTTAACCCAGAATTCCACCTTCTGAAATGGAATATACACTCACAGCTATGAAGCACAGCTGGTTGTCATTTGAGTAGTTTGCCAGGCTGTTAAAATTGCTCTACCAGTTCGTAGAGGGAGAGACTGGTGTGCACATGGTAAATGCATTTACTGGATGTCAGTATGAGGCTAGGATAAATGCAGGTACTTCTAGTAAGCCAGCAAGGTACAGTAAACCACACGTACCTATTATGGAAAGGTTAGAATTTGATTATTTTTATAGAATTATAGAATGATTTGGATTGGGATGAACCTCAAAGATGATCCAGTTCTAACACCCTACTATTTATTAGGTTTCAGAAGTTGTGAACTTACTTAGTTTTCAGAACTTAAGCACCTTCTGACTTAGGAAAAACTTCTTTCTGTGAAGACAAATATGACTGGCTTGGTTTCCTATTCATAGGGTTCCTGTTCTTGAAAATCTGATGTTTAAAAAATCTTTCTGTAGAGGAAGAAGGTCAGAAACAAACCTGAAATGATGGCACTGGTGGTGAAGAACACAAAATTAATGGGGACAACTGCTGTTGCTTCATACAGGTGCATTGCTTGATTCAAGAACCTGAAAGATAAACATTATTGTATCTTATGCCTACAGGAGGTTCCTTTAAGTCAGGTTAAGCCACTTGTCAGTTTGACAATAAGTGTGACCATCTCCTACCACAACAGCAAGTAGCCCTGGACAGTACACACATATTGAATTTATTTTCTGGTTTTGACTCTGCGGAGTACAAAAGAATCATTGAAAGCAAGAAGGTTGGCATGGATTCTTCTGGCCATAGGCTTTCAATGGACATATTTTTGAAGCATTACTGGAAAACTTCTGTCTGCCACAGATAAGGGAGGAATGCTAGGGTATTATTGCTTATGCTCTGCACTGGTTCTTGGAAGCAGTGCTGCCTGCAAGCAGCCAGGGACAAGTTGCTCTAATTCAAACAGGTTGTGTTAGGGTACATTTGCATCATGGACATGAAAATGTGAGTTCTCCTAGGAACTGTTTCACTTTGCTGAAGTCCACATTGCTGCTACTGCTCAATCCAGCTTGGCTGAAACACCTATTTGTGTGTTTATCCACGCAGTCACATCCCAGAAACACTGTCCTGTGCGGAAAGTCCAGGAAGGTGGATTCGAGCTTGTGCTCCTTGGGTTGGAAACTCTCTGCCCTGCTCTTCAGAAAGGCAACATGACCTCTCACCAGAATCATGAGTATGAGTGTGCAGGACCACAGGAGCATGCATTGCACACAGACCTGCAGGACTGAGATACTGGCCATGTATCAATCTGCAAAAAGGCAAAGCAATTAACTCACTTGTACAGAGACCACAGCTATCAACATTCACCCACAGAGAGATGAACCATGAGCTGACATTGTCATGCACCTGTAGATATTCTGTTATGTGAATGGTCATTTCAGAGAGAAAAATCACAAGTCTGCAGACTATATTCAAGCCTGTAAAAAGAACCACACTTGAACATTTCACTGGTGCAATATATGTGCACAGTAAAAATCCGAGCTTGGATCTGTTTTAGCCATTAAAATAATTGTGTGGTTATTTTAGCAACTGTTGAACAGTCTCCATGGTGCTTTAAAAATAAAGAAATCCTACATATCCACAGGATAGTCAGGATTTTGAAGTCATTGAAAACACCTCATTATTTTCTCCCATTTGCAACAAACTTGGTCACAGGGACTAAAACAGTGATAGCAAGGCCCAGAGTTGGATCCAGGAGATTGTTGCGGCACAGGCTATTCTCAGCTAATGAATGACAGTCAAATAAAATAAGAGAGAAAACAAGTAAAATGAAAAATTTAGACTGACAGCACTGTCCCTGTTAGAAAATGCATCCAAAAGAGTAGAGAGAAAGGGACACTGAGCCCAGGGAATGAAATGGGCATGTTTCACTTCTGCTTTAATTTTGGCCAGCAAAAGAAAGAAAGAAAAGAATTGCAAGATGGGGAGGTTAATTTAGCAGCTTCTTATTTACCAAGCTCTTATTTCCTATTGTAAATGCCCAGAGCTGTTCTCCCAGTGAAGACAAGCTGGATGTAAATCACTTTATAATCTGTTACAGGGGAGTTCCTGAGTCAGGCATGGAGAGTCAGTGCATAATAATGCATGGACTTTCTGATTCCACATGGGAATGGTATGTTCTGCCATGAAAAAGCTGGGTTGGCTTTCCTACTGGAAAATAATCATGCAAGTAACAACTCAGGCTCACACTGGAGCAGTCTAGATGCGATTACTGAAGGCTGCTATCAGCACCAGAGGCAGAAAGGGAACAGACTCTGCTCAGCTGCAAGACATATTTTACCATGCTGCCACCCCCAGCAATCTGCAGAGGCAGCATAAACCAATCACTTCACAAGAGCAGAGGCCTGCAGGGGAAACTTGAAAGGTACAGCCATACAGGACGGCAAAGTGCAACACGCAGATTTAACATAGGCAGGGAGAAAGTTGGGATAAACTCTCTTCTTCAGTCTGACTGGGGCCATAAAGCTGGGGAACAGACATAAATAATGAGGATAATCATGGTCATTTGATTATTCAGCAATAAAAATTTCTAAAAGTAATCCGAAAACGACTACATAAGCATAAATTTTACTTAGTGTGTTAAGACCTGTGCCAAAACTAGACAAGTAAATTTGGGAAGATCTTGTTGAAGGTGATAATGAGAGGAGGTGGTGTCCATAACAATCAATTATAAACTAAGAAATAAAGTTTAAATAAACAATACAACCAGCTGGAGGCAATTTATGCATCTGTCAAGGCCAGAATTTATTGCCTTAAGCTGCAACTTGTATCTGGAATCATTATCAGTACCAAATAAAACTGTCAGATAAAACATGTATGAAGGTTAGTAGGTAAGTAGAATCTCACTTACTTGATTTGGAAAGCACAAGAAGTTGCCATTAAAACACTCATGATATAGAAAACAGAGTAAGTTAGCTGCATTTTCCCCTTCACAGAAAGCACTATCATGCTGGACACACCCTTAACAGCAATGACGGTCAGTGATGCTGAAAGGGAAAGGAAGAGATTAGCAGGCAGGACTCAAATTAGAAGTGACTTCAGCACATCAGTGAGGGAGGACAAGGATCCAGGTCAGAGCCACAGGCCTGATCACTTAAAATAAAATTGAGGAAGGACTTAGGCACCTAAAACAAGTGTATGATTTTATAAATGCTTGCTAAGCTACTGTCTAAGCTCAGTGCCTTAGATCCAAGTATGCTTTGTGTTTTGCCTTTAAGTCTTTTTAGCACACTGGACTCCCAGCTGAAGTGGTACAACAGCCTCCACATCTTCCACACATACTTTATTTAGCTCCACACATACTTTATTTAGCTAATTTGGAGCCCATGTTACAGTATTCAGGAGACATCTGAGAGGTCTGGTTATTTGTTCAAAGCAGTCAGGATGCCTCTTTATAGCACCCTGCATGTGTCATTGGCAGCCTCAAATAACTTGTCATTCTCAGGACTTCTCTTCTGAAACAGGAGCTGGACAAAGTTGACTTCTGGGTCATATCCCAAAGCACCTAACTCTCCTCATGCATTTATACATGAAGAGCAGACAAACAACACAGGGGTCTGCACTTCATTTCAAGGGCCAGGCTCTTGAGACTATTTACTGGATTTATCCCACAGAAAGAGTATTTCAGTAGTGTGTTGTCAATCCATTTAATCACTATCATTGCATCACCACCACCAAGTTTCAGACAGCAGGCAATGGTTTTAATACATGTCACCAGTTCAGAGAGGTTTTGCGAGAGAAATCTTTTAGAAAAGGGGCTGAGAGTTTAGCTAAGAGTTACTTTAGATTTCCTTTTGGAGCTCTTGGTTTGTGGAAGCTAACCCAAGAAGTCCAAGATTACTGCAAATAAAATGTGACAAATTCAAAAAACCCTAAAAATTTCAAGAGTCAGGTTGCAGAGATGACCTTTGAGAAAAGGTAATTAATTGTCAGGGGCACCATCCCCCAGCTGAGATCCAGTTCCACCCTTGTGCAGAGCTGAGGAGTGTTGGATTTCAGTGGTCTGATTCATCCTCCTGTAAGATTCAGATTGGCAAGGAGACCTGCACTGTGCAAAAGGTTTAGGCCAAAGGTTGGGAGAAAGGAGGGGGAAGAAGAATGAATGCACATTTGTGGGTTTGATTGCAAGCATTTTTCTTATAGAAAGTCCAAAAGTTCAGGGGGAGTTTAAGAGTTGCATACATCCTGTGATGATCCTGTTCATCACCATGAAATTCACTGTTTTCTTTACAACCTTTCCACCCAGCACTTCACTTCTTTCTCTGTAATGGAAACAGGTGAAGTGCTTTAACAAACACAGCTGTAAAACTGAGCAGAGGTCAAACAATGGCCTGCAGTGGTACAAATGCTATGATACAAAGTCAAAAATATACTCAAGCCCCAACAAGACATCCACATAAAACTGAGATTTGAAATGTAACATGGGGAAGTTGTTATTTTAAAAGAACACTTACAGGTAAAAATGAGTATTTTGAATTGTCATGCTAAAGGTAAAGATTGCTAATTTTTTGTCTGATGAAAAGGACAGTTTCTACACCTTAAAATTTTAACAAGGCAGAAATGAAAGCACCAGGGCATCTGGTTGATTGGTTGGTTTATATTCTTTGAGAAGTGAATTTATCTTTTTCATTAAAGTAACTCTGAAACAAGTTTCAAACCTAGGAGTTGTTTTCCCTGCCAGAATGACCTCCCCTCAAATCTAGTGTGACAAATGATGTCACGTTCCAGCTGCCAGGGCAGAAACCTCTGAAATCCCACTATAATCTGAAATGTTTTCCCCAAACTTATGATAATTGAGTATATACATGAGGTAAGATGATTCTCACCAAATGAATTTGCAGAGTTGTACTAAGCAAAACTTCATCAGATTTTGTGATCACCTCCGTATTTTCTTGATGGTGAAAGTAGCTTGCATATCCAGTGAAACGCAAGGCTGCCCTCTCCATAAAGAAACCTTTCCACATTTAATTTACATCTGTATGAACACTCCACCAGGACTATATAATCTTCCATGAGCACTCACCCCTTAAGCAGGCAGGGCCTTACAAGGGCAGTGCCTGTGTCACACAGCTGGGAGCAAGGTAATGGACAATTTTTCAGCCCCTCCATCACTTCACTCAGCAGAAATGTCAGAGACCAACCAGAGTGCTCTAAGTGTAGACTTTTAGGGACGGCCAGGCTCCAGGACAGCTGCAGGAACCAGAGTCAGTTCTGAGTTTCATGCTCAAGGGAAATGTCAGTATTTCAGAAGAGCCCATGAAACAGGATTTATTTGTGTCTTTTTTTAACAGAGCAGAAATAATGACACACTTTTCCTCAGGTTGCATAAGCTCAAACCTCAGCAGGCAGCAGCTGAAAATGCATTTTTGGTTGATTGCAGCCAGGCCAGTGGGCTGCAGCTGGTGCCTGCCAGGACACAGGTTTGCAGCCCTGCTGCTGTTCTGCAGCTCCGCGTGTCCCTTTCCCACCGGCAGCACCGGGGCTGGCAGGATGCAGGGCAGAGCCAGCAGGGCTGTCCAGACCAACTGCCCAGGTCCCCCAGGGCTTGCTCGGGGCAGTGTCATGGTGGGCCTGTCCAGAACTGCAGCAGTGATGTGTAGGAACACATCTGGAAATCTTCAGGCTTCCAGTTATGCAGAAGGAGGACCTGGAGCTGGTCCAGGACTGCCTGGACCTTTGCTCAGGAGTGCACAGCGCTTCACACTCCTCATGGCCGTGCTGGAAGCTGCAGAGCAGCTCAGGCAAGCTTTGCCAAAGCTCCAAGGCTCTGTGCTAGGAGCTGGGGGATAGCCACACTCACACTTCCCTCCTCCAAACCAAGAGCAGTTAGACCCAAGGCTCTGGGGGCTCTTCCATCTCTGCCTCATGCAGGGAGAATGACAATCCTTCAATGCTTCTGCAGAGCTACAGATCCTAATGTTCCTAGGGCTGGGAAATCTACATAGGAAAACTGTCCTCAAAATTTGTTCTGAAAGTCTGAGTTTTTCAGCTGAGTAAGAAACCACTCAGGGTTTTTACCCTGAAGGAAGGGAGTTAATAAATCTGTGAGGGTTTTTACATTCAGTTAAATCCAAATTTTGTACCTGGCAAACTTTAGTGAAATTCTGTTTTATCAAAATCCTTGTGGTCATCTCCATTAGAAATGTAAGTCTTTGCAGACTTACTGATGCACCCACTGAAATAGGAGAAAAAATAACATTTGACTTCAATGGCACCTTTCACTTCAACCAAAGACCTGTGTCCCATGAGGGTTTTACGGAGAAACGACAAGACAAGGACAGGAGAATTTGTCACATGGGGTGGTGAAAATTCTTGCTATAACCCTGTAAACACAGGAGCTTTAGAGATGAACTCCTGACATTTCTCAAAACGGATTCAAGCTTAACTTTATTGAAAGATGCTGCTAAAATGATCTCCCATATTTCCCTGGTTATTGATTGTGGTGACAATGATAGAAAACAAACTTTAGTGGCCCACTGAGTTCTTGTTCTTTTTCAGGAAAGGTGGTAAAATATGAAATGTATGCAAATAGTCACAGATAATTAAAAGTTGTTGTACAGTCACAGCACATCACTGCATTCGTTTGCAGAGCGCTTACAAGGTCTTCAGCAGCTCTGCTTTAGAGAGCTGATTTTCACAGCCTGCTCTCCAAAACAAAGTTTTGAACAATCCACTTTCCCAGGATCAAAACCTAAAGTGTTATTTAAAAAAAGTTTCAGAATACCATTGCACATAGCATATTAATTTGAGGGTACCTGTAAAGAAATAGTCCCGGCAATAAGCATAGAAGCTATGTTTAATAATCAGCTTTTCTCTTCAAACAGAGACCCCAGTAAAAATCATGTGAAATGTTTCAATGGTTCTTCTTCAGCACACTGCTTTGAAATGGCTCTAATCTAAACTGTCTGGAGAGATGGAGTGACAAGGAATTATCAAGTAACAGACAGGAACATTAAAGTGAATAATATGTTCTTACCCAGTAGAGCTACCATCATTAACAAAACCACGATGTGTTTCACAGCCTTTCTTTTGTAAAAATAGAGGAGAATGCAGAATATTAGAATTTCTAAAATCTGAAAATAAAAGAAAAGAAAGTTAGAGCTGTGAAACTGTAATATATGCTTAATTCAAAGTCTTTGAGATGTCACATTCATTTTTGCTGCTCTATCTGTTCAAAGCAAAGAATGGCTTTATAAAATATCTTCTGCTAAAAATAACTATTGACAGTTGACTGAGCTATCAAACAACTGTTGTCATTTATCTTTCCTGTTACAGCAAAAGTTAAGCTTTGAGCATTTTTTATATCTTCAGTTTTCGGTTTTGTACTTCTATCTATATTTTGTCACTGGTAATGTTGAGAAGACCTTTTTTGATGTGACAGCAAAGGTACCAGTATTTATCAGAAATAATAATACAGAGCCTGTAATTCCTATGGAGTAAAGCACTCAGCTAAAGAAGGATCAATCTCTCCTTTTAGCTATAGTATTCCTAATGTCACTCACTCTTTGTGATGTGCAAGCTTATTTTTGCTACCCTCTTTGCCCTTCTCACCATTCCTACTAAAAACTTCCCTGGAAACTTTGTCCAAATTTCCTGCCATACATCATAAGGGGAAAAGCATTTATTTTACATGGTAGTTCTCAAATCATAGGTACCTGCCAGGACCTTAACTTGAAAAGTTCAACGACACACTAGCAGACCACACTATTGGACATGTTGAGATGCTGAAGCAGCTCCACCTACACCATGCATGGTCCAGTCTTGCTCCTTCAATAACATGTGACAGCTAAATGACAATTAAATTTGCTGACTTCCTGTTCATATGTCTCTGCAGGTTCCCTCAGGAACTCCTGCCATCTCAAAAGCATGGGTATTTTGCCACCTACCCAGAGGGATTGCCCAAATATCTAAAGAGCCTAAAGAGTGCCTAAAGAGAAGAGCAAGTGCTAGGGCCATAAAGCTTCTGTGAAGCCCAGAAGACTTATGAAAGCAGGAGAGATGCCCTGGGGGGTGTTCAGAAGCCTGGTAGCCTTAGAGACAGCATGAAGATAGACAAATTCATTTGTGTATGACAGAAAGTAATCAAATGGGGGAAATAAGACAGAAAATGAGATTGTTATCATTACTGAATCTCATTATTGTTATTTTCTGCCAACAAAGCGAATCATCAAAACACCTGTTTATCTCCTTGATTTTGTCACCAGCATACTATTTTAGGTTTTATAATGCCACTTCACTCTTAAACCAACAGCCATAAGGCAGCACTGGACTCAAAAATATCTGGGTGTTGTGCTGATGAAATTTCCAAAGAGGCAACTGAAGAGTTACTAGTGATAGTTATATAATGTAAGTAGCCCATTTCTCATTTTGGAGAGTGACTGCAGCAGGAAAGCTGCCAGCTCTGCCCAGTTTCTAAAATTTTCTGCCACACTTATACCCTCTCCAATTCAGTAGTGTTTAAAAATATTAACATAATATAATTATACTTTAATTCAGTTTTTATTTACCTTCATGTGGACCCCTTGCTCCCAAAGACAAGCAAGAGACAATTGCATTTCAAAACATGCAGAATAAAAATTTAGATTTTATACCACATTTCTTTAAAAAATGTGAAATATTTATCACAAGATTAGAAAAACCGAAACAACAAAGTTGATTGTTGCTGTTTGGTTATTGGACAAAGTTTGGTTGATGTTTGTTTGTTTGTTTTTCGAATGTGCTGAATAGAATTTGGCTGTGGGTTGATTAAAAAAACCAAAAAATCTCATTCCTGGATTACTAGGCTAATCCTAATTGAATAATCTTCTCAATCTCTTGTGAAGTGCTTGTCTCATCTTCCTCCAGACTGATGTCCCTCTCCACCAGGCTTGCACCCAGAGATGAAAACTTGGCCACCAGCTGGGGGAAAAAGGCTTTTGCCTCAGTCTCACAGTGTGTAACTCGGCCAGCCTCTCCAGCTTTATTCAACAGTGCAACACGGGGTAAGTCTAAATCAGGAACCAAGGCACAAGAAATGTCAAGATCTGCAGACAGCTGAGTTCATCTTGGCCTCCCTGTTAAAAACTGTGACAGGGTTTTGAGGGGACTTGAGAGGAGAAGTGAAGGTGGCAGCTTTGCTTTTCGTGCCGCTGCCAAATAGGGCTTAGGGCCAGAGGGGAGTATCACATTATCAGGCTGCAGCTACAACAGCCACCAGGTAGCTTCATTTGCTATTCTGACAGGGAACAATTGGTAACAGAACAGAAGAAATCTGTGCTAACTAAATATTCCCCACTCAGAAAGGTACCCATGTTAAGACAGGAGTCACAGAGATGTCCTAGATATGCTCTTCTATGACACACCAGTTCACAGGATGGTGTGACTGGGACTGGGCCATGGCACCAGGTAACAGCACTGTGAACTCTGCTTCCCTCACCAGTGCAAACCTGAGCACCAGTCACTCTTCCCAGACCCTGGGTGTGGTTACCACAGGTTGTACAGAAACCCATGAGACAGCCCTACTGCAGGCAGCTACAGCTACATTGATTTGTTTTATATCCTCCAGACAATCGCAGCAGGGGGAAGCACTGTCATCTGTCCTGTCACTGAGATTCCAAACTGTGGAAGAACAATCATCCAAAAACAAATCAAGGGACAATCACTGGCTCAAACTGTTCTATCACAGCAACTCTGTCATTCCACTCCCTCTTCTACCTCAGTCCAACCCCCTGAGTGGCAGTAGTGTCAAGCAGCACCAGCTTTGGCTGAATCAGGTCATCATAGCTGGCTCTGTGCATCAGCTTTCTGTTGGTCCTCATCGTTTCATCATCTCTTCTCTTGCTAAGCTACAGTAAAGCTCCACTGTGATCTCCTCCTGTTTAAAAGCAAACCAACCTGCCAAAAAAACACGTCTGAAAGGAAACAGCCAAGCAAAATGATCAAAAGGACACTGGAGTCCCTGATGGCAGCTCTGGAAGGGGTGCACAGGTCTGTGTGCATTGCCACCTCTACCTCCTGGGGAAACCCCAAGAGCAGCCATGGTGTAGGGCCAGAGATGGCAGTCCTGTGGCCAAACCTAGGGAGATAAATGATGTTTGCTTTTCAGGGCTGCTGTTTAAGTTTAGTCAGCTCTGTCAAGTCTCACATTCTAAGCTGGAAATCCAAACAATTAGTTCTCAGTGCTGCCCAGCAGCCTAACTATTCTTCTGTGGTTCTCTGCCACTTGGTGACCCACCTACAGGCCATCTTTAATCAGAAGACAAGGGAGAGTCTGTGACAATTAAGTTACACTGCAAGCAGTGCCCCAGCTGCTGCCTAAAATTGTCTTCTGAGAACTACCCAAAACAGTCCTTAGTCTCATCACTGATAGCTGTGGTAGTGATAAATATGAAGTTCAGGAATGGGAATGGGATTATATCAGCTTCACGTACTCTGTTTAGAAGAAATGAAGGAACTTTTCCTGCTTACAATCATCTTTGCTATTGCAACTAATCTCTTCTGAGGTTTCCTCAAGCCCACATCTCACCAACATTTTTTTAAGAATCATGTTTTCCATGTTTCTAAGCTCTACCAGAAGGCACCAAAACAAAATACTACATTGGCTGTCTCAAATGCTTTTCTGGCATATACAGGATGGTCTTCTAGGCACTTCAAAAGAAAAGCAGAAGTATTTTGAACCTGATTTTGCAGAGATTAAATATTAACATCCCAATTCTTACTATGCTTCTGTTTAGGGAAGCCTAAGAGCTTCATCTATGATTTATGTCTTCTGTAGAGATTCCAAGTGCACATAGGCAAAAGAGAAATAAACAAGCTAGGGCAGTCATTCTTGCTCAGACATAATTATGCTACTGCAGAGTCTCAGAAGGTGACTCAAAGTTGTCTTGTGGGAATTAAAGGCTACTTCTGCAGAATATACCAGTGGAGTGCCACATGGGGATGGTTTACCACCCACAGAGAGCATTTTGTACCATTGGAGCTTTGTATTTCTCAGCAGACCACACTTTGGGGCTACTTTTAGCAAGATTGTTGGACTGCACTATACTTCTGTACTGTCTCCTCATTGTATATTTATACTGGAAATTCTGCAGCTTCTGCTGCACTTTTTTATATCTCAACAGCCAACCCGTGCTAGTCATTTTACAACCAATTTTGAAGAGCTTGTTCCCTGCCCAAAGAGAATGTTTACAGCAGGGTTTGCTTGATCTTCCAGCAGCATACCAGGGTAATCAGGCTGATATCTCAGTCTCTTGTGGAGCCTTTCACTCGTCCCCTTTCTTTGGTTGAGAGGAAGCTCAACACAGATGAACCCATGGAACAGAAGGAACACATAAAGTTTGATATATTGTTGAGTCAAGATCTGCTGTGTATTTGCTCCATCCTTCCCTACAATCCATGCTATACATGCAGAATTAGATGCTGGCTGAGGTAAGGAAAAGAGATAAGAGGAGAAACAAAGTTCTGAGGTTACCTACTACCTCTTCACAATGTCTCCTAAGAAGAATCCAGCACAGTCTTCCTATGCATTCATTTGTACTCTCAAAAACTTTTCATGAAATTCAGTCGGAAAAGCCCTTTTCCAGGAACCTGTTGTTTTCAACAACATGTGAATGGTATGTCACACCGAAATATCTGGTGTCACCGAGTATGGATAGGGAGTTTTCTGTCTCCACCATTTCTACACAAATGGGTGAATCCACAATTTAAAATCAGTGTCTAAAATGTCAGACTACTTTATCGTCTATAAGTGGAACTGAATGGTAGAGGGTGATATTTAGTAGAAAAGAAAGAGCACTGATAACCCTATTTTGAACTCCCTCCTTTTACTCTGCTGATTGCATGGACTTCTTGAAGCTCTTGGAGATGCTGAAGCTACCTTTACTGGGTACCTCAATACTCTTGGGTATTGCCTTCAAAAGCCTCTCTACTGCCTGATTGAAAGTACATGTAGTGAGTTATACAGCATGAATATTATTTTTTTCCAGTGAGCTGAATCAGAATCTTTCAGGATCTTTTAAAGGGCACAAAAAATTGAAAGAGAGTTTAAAATGCCCAACAAATTGAAAGAGAGGATCAATAGTTTTATGGTAGCATGTAATTTGTGTTTAATCAGTAGTTAATGGATAGTTAGATGCATGTAAAGTCTGCAGGTTGGCTAAAAGATTAAGGTCTTTAGTCGACTCAGTGGCTTTCTAACTGAGATTCGTACTAAGAAAAGCCGGGCCACTAAGAATCTGACTTGAGTGAGTCCCTTTACAGGGAAAAAGTAACTGCTTCTGAAGCTCCTATATTGCATCTTTTACATTCAGCTGGAGGAAAACATTTTCAGCTTTCCAGAGGAGAAGAGGGACAGAAATTCATCTTACTCACTCTGGTCTTGTTCCTGATTTTAATTAAGCACATCGAAGAAGATGTATGGTGTTTGAAGTTTGTATACAGATACCTTAATCAAAATGGTATTTTTGTATTTGAATTCTATCTCAGGTTCAGATTAACCTAAGTGGCAGTGAAGTAGGCCACCCCTTCACATCTCAGCTCCATACAAAACTCCTTTCAGCCAGGCTTAACAACGTGGGAGTAAAACAGAGTGATATGAAAGACAAAAAGCAGGGCCAAGAACATAGATAGTCTGATTTTTAAAAGCATAATTCCATCACATTCCAGAAAAGCCCTGAAACTTAGATATACAGGCAGACAGGGTGGCATGAACACATGTATAGGAAATGTAAACAGTACCAATATTTAGGCTTTCCCTCAAGTTCCCCAAATACCAAAATCTTTCCACTCTTGTTAGTCCTGCACAATTCTGACTTTCCCCTGACATGTAGTTTAAAATTATCTTTTGTTGCTGCATATTTTCAGTTTGGATTCAGCAGGATAACGAGGGACTTTCTCTCCTTCGAAAATCACACAATTTATCTTCAGGAGTAGTTTTTCTACCACTAATTCAAAATGCTATAAAAAGCCCAGTAGCCCCAGTTTTTCTGATTAAGGGAGTAGTGTGAACCAGATACTCACTGAATATACCAAAAAAGGCCAGCTCACTAAGAAATTCTGCACTTGTCTTGCTGTGAGCTCTTGAGGTACATTTGGAGCGAATGTGACCAACAAGAATATCCCTGTTATTGTCAGTGCTCCTCCTTTAAAGAAAAGGACAAGTTACTTTGGCAATACAGTATTTTGGTAATCATGGTCATACTTGGCCTCCAGCTGATTCAGAAATAGTTTCTAGAAGAAAATTTAAGTCCATTTAAACAGATCTATACTCAGGCAATTGGATTGCCTTGCATTTGTGGTCTTATCTAGGCTTATTTTTATTAAAGACTCAAAGAATTTTGGAAATGTGAAAAAAAGTTGTCAGTAAAGCCATGTGAACTAGGGTTTCAACTCAACAATGCATTTTCAAATACTGTCAATTCTAAACCCAAGTGTATGACAAAGGAGAATTAATCCTTTGTATTTCTCCCAGGCACAAAGTGCATCACACAAACTTAGCCTAAACTGAAAGGACACGTTTCTTACTAGTGCAGTCAGATCATTAACCAGTGTAAATAAACATAACTGTCCCAAAGTCAGTGTGGCCAGAGATCTGCACCAGCTATCAACCTGCCCTGGAAGCATCAGATGCAGCACATATGTGCCAGTCCAGTGCTCAAGTGAAGCTGTCACAGGGCCAAAATTCTGGCCGCTCCCTGTTGTATTTGCAGATCTATGAGCTGTTTTATAAAAGGATGATTTGCAATAGACTGTTCAGCCATGAGGTTGCCAGGGCCCCTTTTCAAGGTCGAACTTGCATTACTATGCTTTTAATAAAAATCTGCAAGTTCTGCCTTGTGGACATCTGCCTGTGACAAACACAGATGTTCACTGAAGTATCAAGATAGAAATGAGATGATCCTAAGATCATAAACTGTATTGGATTAAGGAAGATATTAGCTAATCAATTTTACTTCAAGTAATCTTTAAAATTCTTGGTAAACCTATAAATTGATGTGGAATGCAAGGCTCAGGAATACAAAACAAAGCACATCCGGAGGGCTTTGTTGGCACTGTTATCTCAAACAGTTCCCTTGGAAAAGCAGAGCTGTGTTATATTTATGTGCTTGCAAAACCATCACCATATTTCCCATCATACAGCTCATTCTTATGGAATGTAGCAACATTGTTAAATCCATCTTGCAAAGTCAAACTCACAGAAATAAAATAAATCAGCTGAACACTAGTTAAAGCAACACACAGTGTTTAAGGCCATAAGGGAAACATGATCAGTGAAGGGAGGGAGGGTTTTGAATTTAGCAGCTGAGCTGGCAAACTTGGATTCCAAACCTAAATAAATCGTATATAGTATTCCTGGAACGATACTGAGCAGATCTCTCCAACACATTCATGAGAACAGCTGTCCTCACTACAGTTTGGACAATCAAGCCTAGATGTTAGGAACTCAAAGAAATATCAGGTGCCCTGCATCAGGTGCACTGTCCCAGCTGAGATGGCTTGGTGTAAAGCCCAAACCCTGAAATGTGCTTTTCTCTCACTGTTACTGCGTTCAAGGTGGGCAGTTTTGATATGCAAAAAAATCTTGGACACAGACAAAAAGTTGACAGGCTTTTACAGTGACAACCACATTTCCCAACTGAACACTTGACAATACGATAATTTATTTTTTGAAATGATAAAATTAAAACCAAAGGGAAGTTATTACTTTAAATTGAGCTTGAATTTTTGTCCAGCAGCTATACAGTAAGAAAAGAAAAATCTTATATTCGAATAAGTAACTCAATAACTTCCCTGATTTTATTAATTCTGTATTGTACTCATAAAGATAATTCTGTATTGTACTCATAAAGACAATCTTAGAGGCAAAAAATAGAAAACGAAAATAAATTTGAGCAATAAGGTCACATAAGGAATGAGTTATGGTTGTAAGAGCAGAGGATTTGAGAATACAGTCTTTTCCTCACGCATTGAAGATTTTCTCTCTTTTTATCACTTTTTCCCAATTTTGAAAGTATCTGCCTTGAAACACTCGCTTGGGAAAGTGGGAGTGTGAAGTTGGGGGGCTGCGTGAGAATTACAGCTTGCTAAGCATATGGCAGCACACATGTCTAAATTAGCAAATGCTTACTTACCCAATATATCAGCAGTCCTCATAGTCTTCTTTAGGAAAAAGACAGAAATAAATGCACTACCTAGAGTAGATATATAAAGACCTTTATATATATATATATATATATATATATACACATATATTTGTTAAAATATCAAGTGCTATA
>VWZV01001639.1:248592-335040 GCA_013397155.1 Irena cyanogastra | reverse complement strand
AACCTGCCCTGGGTCAAGTTTAAATATATCTCATGGGTGTTGTTGTTGCACCATACCATGACATAAACAGCCAGCAGTCCATTCCTGCAACACACCAAAACTTGGTTCCTGTAAGATTTCAGATGTATCCAGCAGGCTCTTACATGGTTGAAAAGATGCAAAACCCTTCTTATTTCCCACGCAGGGACACTGCTTAAACTGCTCTGATTCAGTCATATGTGGAAACATCAGGAAAACTGGGCACTGATCAACCTTACTGTTTCACTCCCCATTTGGCTACTGAGTCACTGTACGGGCTTGCTCAAGGCAAATTGCATCAGAGAACGATAAAATTCTGCTTCTTTAGTCTTCAATGTATTAGAGGCTTACAAGCAAAGTAACAGCAGTACAACTGAGAAGAAGAAAGTCACTGCAAAACCACAGTATTTAGTATGATCTGAGTGGTCATGATGTCTGCAAACAGGGAGAAAACCCCACATGTGTACAGGAGCACTGTCCATGGTCTTTCAGAGTGACTTGCTCTGAGGAAGGAGAAGACTGGAAGTGAGTCCTAGAAATTATTTCCTGTTTTCTTTCTCTTGTTCAGCTCTTGCATCTGACCTCTGCCAGCTCCTAGTCCTGCCTCTTCAGGATGGGCAGCAGAAGGAAGATGGGCAGCAGTAGGAAGATGAGCAGAATAGTGGTTAGGGCAGGTTTTGTGGTTAGCAGCTCAGTGTGGACAAGTGCTAGAGAGGAAAGAAGGGCTTTGAACTTAGGATGGATGAGACTGGGAGACACAGCTCTATTCCAGCACACAACATCTACCTCTAAAAAGAAGAAAAAGAGGCAGGATAAAAGAGATGAGTAAAGTCCTCTGTGAGAAGTGCATCAGTAATGTTAGATTCATTCAGAAGCCTCAAAGAAAGACTGCTCAGGAGGGACAGTGAAGGGACACATTGAAACAGAGTCTTGCTGCTACAAGAGGTCTCTACTTATCTACAGCATGGTTTATTCTTGAAATAACAATTCAACATTTTTACAAGTATCTTTGCCTCTTTATCTCTATTGTTTTCATGGAAAATTTAATTCGTGGTTAGGTAGCAGATGTATTCTAGAAAAATCTAGAGAGGCTTATACCAAGAGGTAAACAGAGAACTGAAATTCAGCATCAGGCCTGTTTTCCAGTCAGTAGAAAATCAGATCTAGCAGAATTCATAAAATTAAACTGTAGCAAGAGTGATGGGGATCTGTGCAAACGAGTAAGTGCAATAAAAGGATCTTCAACTGAAAATGCCTCATTGAAATTAGGTTGCCTGATATGGTTTTCTTTATTCAATTTTTCAGTGATGACTTTGCTGAAGTGAAGACACTGATGGTATCCAGGCAACACTGGTAATAGCAGAACTACCTAGGTTTAGAAAAAAAAAAGAAGGGACAAAAACCAGGAACGAAGCAGCAGCGTCCAAGACAGTGCAGGAATTAATTACTGCTCTGTCTCCCTGCTCTCATAGCTTTTACAAATCTCACCTCAAATCACACACCGAGACAGTCTCTGTCACAGCAAAGAGCTGCTGCTTAAAGGACTGATACCTCAGTGGGTTTTTTGCTGTTCTGTTTGTTTGTTTGTTTTGAGCACTCCATGTCTGGACTCTTTGCATTCACCAGAGGTCTAGTAAATGCAATTCCAGTGTTGGCATCCAATTTGGGGTAAGATGGGTTATGCCCAAGTGTCACCTTATGGGGATCACAACCTCTGAGGCTGGCAGTGGGCACAAAGAGGTGCTGGAATGCAGTCAGATAATGAAACTTGTCACTCTTCTTTAATAATGCATTCAAATGCAGCAAGCCCTGTCTCCAGAGATAGCTGGTATTGCACCAGAGATCATGAGCTCCACAGAATCTATGTATAATTAATACTCTATGATGTAGAGTAGTATGTACAGGAATCTAAAAAGAGGAGAGGTTTTAAGAACACATATTAGACCATCAGGGAGTAGAGAAAAACTGCAGCAGGAGGGGAGGTACAACACCAAGGTGAATGAGACCTGGGAGATACTCTGAACACAAAAGACAGCTGTCTCTGGGGTATGCTGCCAATGCTCCAGTTGCATTCAAGTGAAGAAGAAAAGGAAATAGGGTAAATGTAAGAGAATAAGCAGAGAACAGTTACACGGACATGATGAGATGCTAGAAGACACATGTGACTGATCAGAAGCCTTGCAAACTCTGGCTTTTATGTCCAACACTAAATTTTAAGCAAGTTATGCTAGCATGGCCAAGAGAACATGATATTTTAATTTTACTTTTTGTTAGATTTCTGAGGTTTAAGCTCCCAGGTTTGACCTTGGGGTAGTCTTCCATATTCTTCAATTTTTGAGGTAGGCTTGAATCACATTAAAGAAAAGAATCCAAGAGCTGCTTGTCTTGTTGCAGATGGGTCAGGAAGGATGAGTATGAAAGAAGCCCTGGGAATGCAGGCTGGTGTTTGCCAGCTTTGCCTTCTGCTGTCTTTGCAGCCTTTTCTGGTTGGTGAGACAAATGACAGACATCAAAGTGTTCCCCAGGAGCCCAGTGAGAAATCCACAGCCCTCCCAGCTGCCCTGCTCCTCTTCTTTAGCTCCTTTGTGCTCCCACTTACAACCTTGGGTGCACTCAGTTCCATAAGCCATTAACTCCTCCCGAAGAGGCAGTTTAGGACAATATGCCAAAAGGCCAACACACTCTCTGCTCTCCTCTCTGCTGGATGGCCTCCAGGCTGACCCTGCTTTGAGCAAGAGGTTGGGTTAGGCACTCCTGAGGTTCCTTCTAACCTGCGTTATGCTAGGACTCATGAACTCTTTGCAGGAGAGTAAGTGGGCATCCAGAGGCTAATAACTAGGCCTACCAGATACATGGATATAAGCCCTTACTGTATCCCAAATTCAGTTCTTAAATGCAGACCTGCTGAAACTCCCCAGACTCTCCTCTCCTTTCCCATCCTCCCTCAGATCACAGGTGAGGTCTCGCACCTTCCCACCTCTCCTTCTCTCTACCAGTGATGTTATACCCCCAGACTTTCCTCCTAGCCCACTTGCCCTTAATTTCACCCCATCATCACAGTGTAAGTTTAATTCCCTACCACTCAGCCCAAATTTTTCCTTTCCCATGCCAGAGTTCTCTTGCTCTCTCGCCACAGAAACTGTGCTTCCTCCTCCACCACCATTATACTGATGTGAGAAATAAATTATTGAACATTATGTTTAAGTCTGTGAGTTAATAGACTGAGGAACTTGGGCAATTGCTGTGCTGAAAAGTATTAAGCCCTCTGCAAGGATTTTTGTGTGCTTTCTTTTTTTATACAAAACCATAGACAGTTATAGAGATTGAGATCTGTGTCAAAGTGAGGAATTGTTTTCTTCTTGGTTTTTTTTTGTTTTTTTTTTAATTGGTTAGCAATAGAATACAACAATACAGTAACACAGACAAAAACCATGTCAAAGAGTAAGCTGGCAGTAGCTCGGGAACAAAACAAGCAATTTATCATTGTTCTGAAGCCTCACTGGTTCTGAACCACTGGCTTTGGGAATACAACACAACCTAGCTGGACAACCCTAGGCCTGGACTATCAGCCTTCAAATCATCAAGGCATCCCTGGTCACCTGAGAAGACTTGTGTATTTTTGGGTGAATCAGGATAATTTTTAGTTTTTTCACTAATTATTAAGGTAAAACTTCCAAAAGTAGGCAGAGATCCAGCTCCCATTTCCAGTGACAATGGTAAGAGAAGGGCAGAAAATCTGTGAGATGATATGCTAAAGATTAAACATCACAGAATCAGTACACCCTAATGTAATCCTAGAGTTTGTTCTATGATTTGATTGCATGCTTATATTCATATCCATAATTTGAGAAGTAAATAGGTCCTGTAAAATGCTTGTATCTATAAGACAGAGCCTTTCTTAATGCTCATGAAACTCAAATGGAAAATATGATTTGACGCTCCATCAAAATCATGATCAATAAGAACTGTTGGGCGGGAAATTGGGGGAAAGGGTTTGTTCGGGCATTTTAATTGTCTAAAAATCTTCATCTCTTCGTACATCAGCATAAACCGGGCTGGTTTACATTAATTATTGAATGAATATATTAATTATATATTGAATGATTGTATATTCACATATATTGAATGAACGTGTATCCACTGCAGCATGTGCATTTCAATGTAAATTGAAAAAATTATAAAAAGTGTTTCATTTTTTCATGATATGCAATGAAGTGACTTGAGGGAGGGCTGTAATGGTGCTGCACAGTCAGCTGCTCATTCTCTTAGGAGAGTGATAATTTACAATTATCTCCATATGTAGGTTTTCTCCAGCACAAATAGAAATAAAAAGCAGTGTGATGCGTTGGTTCTGCCACTAGCAGACAACGAATGGTGGGAATCCAGCTCACAAAATAGCTCCTCTGCTTCCTATACATGAAAGCTGCAGTTAGGATTGGGTTTTGTTTGTTTCTTTAAGAAAGGGATAATACACAACAGAAGTAAAAGATAGAAAATACACACTGATTCGTAGTATATATTCTGTGTATTTTGTCCAATCCAGCCATAAAAACTCATGTGAATTTTTTATGATTTATTTTTCCTATGCAAAACTATTTCACTGTATTTGACTATTAAGCTGTTTTCCTAATACTCAAACCATTTATGAATATGACCTTTTTACCTCTTGCTTTTACTGTCAAATCTTACACTAAATAGTTTTTGTAACAACTGTTCATAACTTTAAATATTATTATATCCTTTCTTTTCCTCTTTTCCTAGATGAGCTTTATGCACTATTTAAAAGGATTAGTGTTCTCCTCATAAATGCATAGACTGCTTGCACTAATGTCTTCTCCAACAGTTTTCAAAAAAAAACCAAACCCACAAAATTTCATGTTTGCTTTAAATGTTCATTTTCTTAAGCCCAACAGACTCAGACAGGCAAAGGCATTTAAACTCACCCATGCAGAAGAACACTCCGCCAGTGGTCTGGATGAAGTAGCAAGGGAGGAGAACTAGATATGAGTCAAAGACTATTGCATCTCTCTCAGTTTGTGCAACAATATTTCCCTTTGAGACCAATCATTTACTCTATCTTATGAAACTTAAGGGTGTGCTTCCATCTAATCAAGCAGTTTAAGTTCACCCAGTTGATTTTGCCCTAAATCAGTTGAGCAGTGCTCAAGTTACGAGGATGCAGCTGCTGCCAGTCACATTCCAAGATGTGACCTCAAAGTATGCTTTATACAAACAGACCCTCAGCCTATCTTCCAAGCTGAAGTGATTCAGGACCCTCCCAGTACTGAAAAACTTGAAGATGCTTCAATCCATCCTCAAACACAAGCTACTGTAGTCTGCCACAGAGTCAGGAAAATCTGGAGAGATTATGAGTTACGTAGTGCATTTAATTGCTGCAGCTCAAATGACACCTGGGAACAAATTCATTACATCTAATTGACTTCTAAAACCTATTCTTAGTTTATATGATGGATATTAATGCTCCACTGAATACAAAGAAAGACATTACAGATACCTCTTGACAGCTGTCTTGCACACTGAACCCGTAACATTTCTAACATGATCAAACATTAGTACTGGAAAAGTGGTGAACAAAACATGGAACATTTTTCCCCATCTGAGAAATTGCTCAAAAGAGAGACCATTAAGGTGAGCTTAATTCTGGAATCTGGGTTATAGGACATAAACACTGCAGAGAGAAGGAAAAACCCTGAAAATCCTTTTTTTGCATCTTCTAGACAAGTACAAATCAAGTATTTTAAAGAATAGTTTGGTGAATGTTTCCTAGATATCATTAGTAACAGACACCTCAGAATTCCAAGTTCTTGGGCCACAAAGATGTTACATTACAGTGAATGGGAGAAATCCATTTCTACAAGAGTATCTGAGAATCTTCCTAAAGTACATAACTATCCAAAGCCTGAAGCCCCCCACTGCTGTTTACAAGGAGCATATAAAAATGCAAAGGGATCTTAACAATGTCAGGCTATGTGAGGCAAGTGTAAAACAACTCCCCACAGAATGATGAACACTGCAGAAGAAATTGTCTCCAATGCCACTCCTCACCTTTTCCATCCCCAAGTCATTCCTTCAGGCAAAAGCAAGATGATGAGCTAAAAACCACTGCAACCTAAAATTACCCAAGCTATGTGTAAAACATGAGTTTTACTTTTTAATTATAGAAAGTTTCTTAATGAACACATCAAACATGTATTACTGCTCTGCTTTTAAATTAAAAATTTACTAATTTCTCCTCTTAAAGAAAACAACTGCTGTCTTCTTGAACTATTTAAAACCCTGAACAGATGTAGAGCTTGCATCATTGCAACCACACACAGAAATACTTCCACTGTGTAAGAAGAAAAATATAGTTTTTCTAGCTTAATTCTAAAAAAAATTAAAATCTCTTGGCACCATGCCAATTCTTGATCTTTGGTGCTCTATTATTTTTAAAACAAGACACTGGAACAATTCAGCTCAATAGAAAGAGGCACAAAGTTTTCACTATTTAATTGATACAGGGTTAAGTGCAAAATCCAGTTGGATGTAGTTAAATGTGGTAACAGAGCATAAGAGATGTTGGCTCCATCTATTTTAAGACGCTTCTCGTCTCCGAAGTCTGAAGATACATGACGGGTACAGCCCAAATCCATTCTGGGCAGAGACTCCAGTCTGCCTTATCCTCCTCCAAACCCTGGTTTCCAAGCAAAGGAAACTTTCCCTGCAAACCCAGAGTCATAGAGACCTGCAGAGAGTCCCCTAGATGACTGGACACACTGCAAAGCACATTTCTCCTCAGCACGCCACATGTACTGCATTTCCAATGCCAGTGAGAGTCAGCCCTTACCATATGGGACGTGTTGACACTGAATTTGGGAACAAAATGCTTCTCAGAAAGTTGGACTTAGGGCTCAGGTATGCATTTGGAGTTTGTTATCTAGCACTTAATTTGTTCATTAAAAAAATTAATTTATGTAAGACACACACATTCAACAATATCTCAGAAAAATCTGTGAGTTCAAGTCTGCAAAGTCCACCCTCCACCACTTAAAAGTGGTCACAACTTAATGAGAAAAATATTTCTTGATCTTTTAAATTGGAAGACCTGCTGCCTAAACTACCCTTGGCCCATTTGTTAGCAGATGATGCACATGTGACTTGGGCCATTCATGATGCCCTAAATGATGAACTCTTTTGAAATTGAAAGGATGCTCTCTCTGGCTTTAATTTCAGAAGACAGGAAAGTTTTTTGTAGTAGGAAGTGTTACTGGGAGGTTATTGCTGTAACTGGCTGTCTGCACGATTTTTACTTGCTCTTCCTTAAGGGAATGTTTGCTAGACTAAATAAAATTTCAGATATTTCTATTGTTTGGGCTATGAAATGGATACTGTCAGCTGATTTATGGGAATGGAATATAAGATATTAAAGTGCTTTCTGGGACCTTCCAGAATGAGCATTCTGGGACAGCTTAAAAAAAAAACAAAAGTGGATGAGAATTTTGCTAAGACATAACAGTTAGGAAAATGGTTTCTTGGTATTTGTTGTAAGTAAGGGAAGTGGAGAATGAAGGAAACACCAGATACAACATTTCTTTACATTGTGCAAAAATAAAGAAGGAATCTGCTTGGATAAAAATCAACCCTAAATACGATCTCATCTTTTTCAGTTTAATAAATTTTGGGATTTTTCTTCCTACTCACTGCTTTTTGCTTTTTCTTTCTAATTTTCTATATTTGCATTTTATTCAGTTTGGACAACAAATGAGATTAGCCAATATTCTTTGATGTTCAGAGATGTCTGACAATGCCCACAATTGTTACAGATATAACTACTCCTACCAAAATCACACTGGGATATGTCATATTAATTTACATTTTCATCTCAGGTAATATGTCATTCCTTTCTTTGAGAACTCTTTCCTACTATGATGAACTAACACGGCTTTATATCTGAAATTCTGCAATAGTTTAACATTAAAGGTTACAGTAAATTGCCAGCAGTTCCCTTCCCCCTCTCTCTCTACTAAATTGCACTGTTAGCTGCTTCCTTCCACTACAGCTAGGCAGTCCACTGGGAAGATATTTCATCTTTTCTGCCTTCCCACAGAGAATCACCCACTGCAATGTCATTTCCAAGCATGCAACTGGTAGCTGGAGACCATGAAATGTTATCACTAGCCAATAGCAATTAAATGAGCTCTAGCATATTCAGAACTGTTGAGATCTCTCAGTCCTGGATGTTTCAGCTGTGGATGTGAAGTGACCAGGTTAAGGGATATAGCTGCACCCTCTATTCCTGTTTTTACAGCTTCTGTACAATATTGCCCTGTCTACCCTGCTTTACACTGGCACAACATGAAGACATATTTTTAAATGTGTGTTACTTTGTCAAAGAAACAGACATCCCATACCTGAGCACCTTAATAAAAAAAACCCCACACAAAGTAAAGAGTGAGATCATATCACTTCAGCTAAAGTCCAATTAATCTGTACATAAAGTAACAAATGAACATGTTTAATAATGTCCATAAAGGTACTAAACATTTCTGGAAATTTCTAGGCCCTTTTTGTCACACACTGTGGACTGTCAAGCAAGTTTGCCTGCATCAACAAGAATCATGGTGACAGGCAGCAGAAACCACTTGGTGTGGTGGTAACACAGGAAATGTGTTGTGGGTACTCAGGATCAGAGCACAGCTCTGAGCATGCAGCAGGATGCATGTCCCCCTCTTTGGGGGCTTGCAGAGCTGGCAACACTTACAGCACTGGGCAGGAGCTACCAGAGCATAATGACGCAAGAGACAAAACCATGGAAAAAGAAATATATTAGAAGAGTCTTTGATTTAAGTAGACAGTTTTTGTCAAACTCTCAACTCACGTAATTATAAGAATAATTTTTTTTCAAACCACGACATTAACATTTTCCTCTTATGTTCCTGCTGCAGTTTCTGTGGTATTATTCCCCTAGCCAGAAGCAAGCATTTGATTAAAGCACATACTCGAGCAAGATATGGCAAATTGTCTCACCTATGACAGAAACACATCCCAGTGGAGCGACAAGCGTAATGGGGGCAAATCCATAGGCGGTGAAATTGCCCACCTCTCCGAGCCCCAGGAGGGTGATCCCACACCACCACAGCTTGCTCGTGTAGTAGGGCTTCTGCTCTGCTTGGCAAACCAGTCGGAGATGAGCGCATTTCTAGAAAATTAATTATTAGGAACAGGCATGAATAGAAAGACTTCCATTGTGTTCTTGTATCTGACAAAAAAGTGGAATAATTAAGGGGGCTGTCAACTTCAAGTTCCAGGTGCATCGAGGTTTTCTCTTTAAACATGACTTTGAGCTTGTTGTTGCAGAGCTTTGTGTTAACTCATTGCTGCCTTAGTTGTGCTTTCTTAGCTGTGGTGGAAAGGGCTGAAAAATTAGGCCTCTGAATAAACCTGAAAATTGCTACGTGAATACTAGATATTGCTTCTTAGCTATCACTGCACACATCTGCTCTTGTCTCAAAGCAAAGCTCAGCAGTTGTGCTCTGAATCTGGAAACACTCAAAGGCAGGAGATGGAGCAGAATCAGAACTGTGGCAACAAACTGGGACAGGGGGAACAGACAACAGGGTGTTCCTGTCTGTGAAACCTATCCTCACCAGAAATACACTTTCAAAATGAAAAAGGCAGCACTCGATCACATCTTCTGTAGGAAGAATTCTAAATTAATTATATAAAATTTATGATTTGGCTACAGTCTCCTGTTTTCTTCCTTCCTGTTTGACCTTAGAAGGAGATCATAAGTAAAGCATTATTTTCTAAAGAAAAAACAATTGGCACAGGCATAACATATACTCAAGTAATACTGCATCAACACTTCCTGTTACATGAAGAAGGTATCATTGACACAAGTTGCAATTGTTTTTCCTCTGGCTGTACAGCAAGAACGTGTATATAGCAAGACAATTTGTCTTTGATCACACTGATCTTCTGAAACAGAGTCCAGGCAGTCTCCATCAATAAAGTGTCATAAGTGGGAATGATGCAATGTTTACTGAATTAATTCTGCAGATCGTTATTTCTTTTCTCAAACTACTCTCCAGTCTTTCTGCACATGGGTCAAAAAAGGTGGAAATCAAATGATACAGTTATTACAGCACAAAACAACTGTAAAACAACTTTTTTTCTCCATCACTTGGTATTTGGTTTTAGAAGTCTCCCTGCAGAGCCTGGGGAGGTTGTAAAGGATTTTTCTCATACTCCCATTCTTCTCTGTAGGCTATTTGACAGAGCATGGGACAAACAGCAATGTCTGTAATATCCCATAGTTTTAGTCAGTGTTCTTGTTTAGAAGATGCAGCACATTATTGCAGCTTTGTGCTGAGGAACGTGTTCAGGGCATGAAATTCTAGAAAGAAGTTTAATCCTCCCAGGAGAAAAAGGGCGAAAGGAAATCAAGCTTGAGCCACCCATCCAAAATGGATTTTCCATTTTTATAAACAAAGAAACAAAAAAGGCAAATAAAGATACAAATTAAATTAATATTAAATAATATTCAAATTATTACTCAAGAATCCAAGTTTCTGCCAAAAATTAAAAAGGACAAATTCTTAACTGAATCCTGAGATGTATTTTCACCCCGGATTCTTGTAGGATAAATTTTGAGGGCACAGTGAGTTGCAAAGATGTGCAGCAAACACAGGAAGGTGAGCTCAGCAACTCCCCTGCAGCCTTCTTTCTCCAGATGCCTGTCTTCTTTGCACAGTAATGTGTGCAAAGGGTATTTAGATGGAGGCTGTTTATAACTCAGCTGAAATACATTGCAGATGATGAGCTGTTCTTTAGTAGACAACCTGCTAGAGGAAAGAGAAGCAAGATAATGGACTACATGGTCAGAAAGGGACAAAACAAAAAAATTTGGCCTGTTCAGTTAATAGGAGTGCAAAAATAAATGTGGAGATCTAGGGAAACTCATTATTCATATTTAGAAGATACTGTTACTAAGTAGAGAAAAATCTAATTTAAAGGATAAAAAAAGTTCAGTTTAAAGTTTCTGTCAAATGGCAAAGAGAGCCATTGTCAACTCCTGTGAGTGACATGGTGAGTGGCGCCGTCTTGGCCACAGAGACCACAAAATGTTGGAGCTTAAAATCCTTGTTGACAGGAGGAAAAGTACATCAAAACCTCAGCTCTGGACATGAGGAGAGCAGACTTGAGGCTGCTCAGGGAACTAGTAAGGAAAGTCCTCTGGGAAATGTTTAAGAGTGCTGGGGTCTGTCAGTGCTGGTCACTGTTTAAACATCACCTCCTAAGGGCACAGGAGCAGCAATTCCCCAGTGTCAGAAGTCAAGCAGAAGGCTGACTTGGCTGAACAGGGATCTTCTTTTGGGTCTAAGGCAAAAAAGGAAGGTGTGTGCCCAGTGGAAGCCAGGTCAGGTGACCTGGAAGAATACAGAGACACAGCTTGCCACTACAGGGAGAAAATTCATGTCACCAAAGCTCAACTTGAAGACTGACAGAAATGTGAAAGACAATAAAAATAGATTTTTCAGATACATAATAGCAAAAGGCAGCACAGAAATAACATCAGTCTGTTACAGGATGTGGATAGGCACCTCACACTCAGGGACATGGACAAGGCAGAGGTGATTAATGCATTCTTTGCCTCTGTTTTCAACACGGATGACAGACCAAGGGGGTCTCAGTGCTCTGAGCTGGAGGACTGTGGCTGTGAGAATGATCAAATCCCAGCTGACCCTGAACTTGTGCAGGATCTACACCTCTAGCTGGATCCCTACAAATCTATAGGGCCTGATGGGATTCATCCAAGAATCCTCAAAGAATGAGCTGATGTCATTGAAAAATCTCTCTTGATGATTTTTGGACTGGGAATCTGGAGAGGTCCCAGCTGACTGGAAGCTGGTGAACATTGGCTCCATTTTCAAGAAGGAGAATCCTGAAAAATACAGACCTGTCAGTCTCAATTCAGTGCCAGTAAAATCATGGAAAAATTATTCTGGGAGGTATTGAAAAACCCCTTGAGGTCAATGCATCGGTCACAGCCAGCGCAGCTTCATGAGGAGAAAGTTCTGCTTATCAAACCTGGTTTCTTTCTGTAACAGAGTAACCCACCTAGCTGATCTAGGAAAGCTGGTTAATGTAATCTTTTTGGACTTCAGCAAAGCTTTTGATACTGTCTCTTATAGTATCTTTCCTTACTCCCAGGTTCAGTCGGACCACAAGTGACTCACAGCTGGTATTTCTTTCTGGCACATTAAAAGAAGGAGTTATGAATATTTCTTCTATTCCTGTATGACGACCACAGCACGGAACAGGCTGAGAGCTCCCAAAATGTCCCAACTCCTAGTAACTATAGCAGAGCATTGCTAGATGACAGTCAATGAAAGGGAGAAGGTTTATTAAATGAAACAAAAGTTGCATTTTCAACTTCTTCAAAACCAAAGTGCAATGTAAGTACTTGCTAAATATAAACAACTCTGAATAAAGAGAAACCATATCATACCTGTATATTTAAAGAGACACTGATGAGAAAATTTGAAACAGCAGCAAGTAAAACTCCAAAGAGCTGAGTCTGCAAATCACAAAACAAAGAAATACAAAAATACTTATTAGTTTAAGAAGAACAATATAATGGTGGTTTTCTGATAGCACATTATGACCCAACCAAAACCAAATTATTGTACTTGTCAGTCACTGAGTTCATGGTGCAGTGAGTAAAGTGATAAGAAATACCTCTGCATAGTTGACTAGGGCTTAAGTAGTAAAAAACTGGGAATGGAAAGGGTGTGACACTGGTTTTGTTGTCCTTCAGTAGAACACCTTCTCAAATCTCATGAAAGACAAAACCAGTCAGGTTTCAGTTGAAAACCACAGACAGGGTTTTTCCCCCCCAGAAACGACCTCGTTTTTACATTATCCAGAAGGAAAATCATCAGCATTAAACCATTCCTATTGGAACACAATTATCTTATGTGTTAACATATCCACTATTTGACAGTCAGGAACATAGGTCTCCTGAAAGTTTCTTTAATGTATTGTGTTATTTCATTCAATAATTTCCTAATCAGACTGTCTAATTTTCAGTAAGACTTGCAAGCTTTCTATGAAGCCAAGAAATTAAAAACACTCAAGCAGGATTCATTATTTGGGAAAGAAGTCATTTAAAGATGCCATTTCAGAAGGCCAAACAACACATACTTGATAGAGCTCCTTGCCCACTTTCAAAATGTTCTAACACATTGCAAGCAATGCTAAGTGTATTAAAAACCCACTCAAGGTCACTTCTATAGTGCTGTGAGGAGCCCCATCAGCTTGTAGAGAAGACAAACATACCATCAGTTTTTATAAATAAGGTCATGGTAATATAACCCAGCACAACAACTGTTTCCAGCTGTAAAGCAGCATCCAGCTCTGTGCTTACAGGTTTCATGGTACTTATCCAAGAAGGTTGCTGGGCAACTCTGAACAGGCAGTGCCTACCAGCCACAGAGACTGTTGCCCCTCAGCATTTATAAAGAGCAACATATTGTCCCAAAAGCACTTGGAGGAGGAATTGCTGTTGTGACTAGATAGTTCCCAGACTAAGAAAAAGCATCCCCAAAAGTGTGAAGAAACAACAGCCTTATTACAAATGAAACATGATATTTAAGCCAAACAGCAGAATCCAACTGTTTCCAGCCCCTGTGTTTCTGTAGTGGCTTGGAGTCGGCAGGAGAAGCAGACAACAGAACTGCTCTGAGAAAAGGGCTTGGCTGCCTGCCAGGTGTCACCAAGACATGACTGATGGGTCCACAGGGATTCAGAGACAAGAAAGCAGGAAGTGAGAGGGCTCCCTCTGCTAACTATTACAGCATCAGTGCCACAGCTTGTGTACAAGAAGCATTCAGTGAGAAGAATTACTCAAGATGTTAGCCCATAGCCTCTGGCACATGGCCGCTGGAGGTCCTTCCCCTCTTGCATCCTGTCCCCAGGATCCTCCAGTGGGTGTTCCAGCAGCATGTCCTGGGCTCTCACACACGTACACTGTGTTTTTTATGCTTTGGGAACACACCTCGCTGGAGCCAGTGTGTGATGTCACACCTCAGCACAGACGTCCTTGCAGAGATCAGACCTTGCTTCCACTGTGACAGGGACACAGCAGCCTCCTTCCACTCTGGGGAATGCTGCCACACAGACACCACCCAGGCCTTGCAGAAGCAGAGGGGATGGGTTTTCCTTCCTTAGGCCTTAATGCTGTAGCATCAAATCCTGAGCACTGATCTTGCCCAAAGTTTGACCACTTCATCCTGCCCACACAGCAGCTTCAAAAAACAGCAACTAAATCAAAACTGTTTTCTTGGTCCCAAAGACTTGTACTTTTTAAATGGCAACATGCTCCCTTGTGAGGAGGTGGAGAAGTGGCCTTGTCAGCCTCGTCATAAAGTGTTTAAGAAAAAGGAGACAGAAGGGAATAGAAAACAGAAACTGCCCCCTCATTTACCCCATCGTTTTATTGCACTTACATTTGTAATTGTAACAAATCCCCACTACTCCCAGCAGAGAACTCAGTCTCTCTGTGGCTCTTGTTGCTCCAGAGGCATCATTATGGCTGCATCTCTGGATGCAACCCCTTGAAGCTCCTTCCTCCCAGTTTTCAGTTGGGGGTCACAAACCTTGCACAAGACTCAGTAGGCAACCAGCACACCAGGGAGAAAACACCACTGATCTCAAGCCAGACCACAAGAGGGTCTCCATCCAGCTCTTGAATGCAGCTGGTGAGCAGAGAATGAGGTCATGTGTTCCATTGGTCATCTGAAATAATGTGCTAAATCAGATCCATGTGTGGGTACTGATGATGACCTGAGTGCGTGCCTCTAGGGGCTGTGAATCAAATTTCCAGCAGTGAGTTTTCCAGTGCCCTGCATCATGGGTGTCCTCCCCAGAACAGCAACTGCTTTTGCACCACAGTGGTTGCTTCACCAGGTACCTGTGAGCTTGGCTCAAATATCACTGTAGGACACGTAAGATTTCCACCATGAAGACAGTCTGTGTCTGAGCAGAAACAACCTTACAAAGGTCAATTCTCTTCGTGGAGAATCACAGAATGGTTTGGGTTGAAAGGGACCTTAAATATAATTTAATTCCAACCTCTCTGCCATGGGCAAGGACACCTTCCACTACACTATGTTGGTCAAAGCCCCACCTAACCCGGAACACTTCTAGGAATGGGGCATCCAAAATTTCTCTGTGCAAACTTTTACAGTGCCTCACCACCCTCATTGTGAAAAGCTTCTTCCTTGTATATAGTCTAAATCTACCATCTTTTAGCTTAAAATGATTATGCTGTGACATTCCTCTGTGCCTACCTTAAGCAACTTCCCGGTCTGCACACAAGAAAAAGCAGTGAATGTGTATGATTGAGGCAAATGCATAGCAGCAGGCTGGGCTCAAACATTACCCTCATGGCTCAGGGCATCTTACTGCAATGACCACATGTTTCACCTGAGTGCTGCTGTTGGCATATATACTGCACTGCCTGCTCCAGGCTGACAAGTGCTAAAGAGCTCTGCTTAGCATGGTGATAGCACCCTGCTTCCAACCCAGGGCTGGACAGACCCCTAAAGATTGAGAGCAGAGTACGATGCCCTAAGGAGGTCAAATATCACATGGATCCATTCAGGGAGATGAGATGAAAGTACAGCAACACCATGCAGCTACTGCGTGGCAAAACGATCTCATGCAGGTTCATACTCACACACGCCTATATTAAATTAGAAAATGGGGGGAAATGCAGTAAAGAGGAAAATTACATTGCGAACATCTCAAATCAGAGTGAATCTTAAATCAGCAGGCAATTTCTAATGAACCAGGGTTATCACACACAGCAGCGTGCAGAGGAGGAAAAATAGGATAGCCTATCTCAGGCTAGGAAAAGCACATATGAAAGAAAGACCACCTGCAACTGAAGACACATCACAAAATGGTTGCTGTACTGCCCTGAAGGCCACCAAAGCCCTTCTGTTCCCACCTCATCATGTCAAAGGCTTCATTATTTGTGCAGTGTCTGTCATTTAATATCCTTCAGAGGCTAAAGGACTGTTGGAACAGCCAGTTTAATAAGTAATAAACATGATATTCTCTAAGTTTCCAGTTGTGATATCCAGTTGTGATATCATCCACAGCACTGCAGAGCTTCCCACACACAAGTCTCAAGACAAACCTCAACTGGGGAATTCAGTTGCAGACACAACTTCAGAGCCATGGTACTACTTCAGTCAACTAAGGACTTCTACAGGAAAGAGCTTTAAATATTCAAAACTGTTGACATAAAATGCAAGTTTCTTCATCACCAAAACATCTGTCTGAGCATACAGGCCCCAGATTTCAAACTGTTGACACATTCTTCCAGTGTTTCCAAATGCATGAGGCTTGTCACAAAAACATCTTGCCCTTAAGTTTTCCAGAAAACAAAAAACAATACAGAAATTTAATTTACTTCACCTTAATATGTTTTGGAACAAGCCATGAAAGGTCACCTACTCGCTTTGAAGTCCTTCTTAGATAACTCCTGAGCACACAGACCAGGGACTGAGATTGTGGATCTGCCAGCATTTTACTTGGTGGCAAAACAGGCTTGAGGAATGCTTTCCACTGGCCTGCCACTCCCTCACTGCCTTGCTTAAGTGCCTGAAATAATCCATCCAAAACATAACCCATTACCATTATGTTCTTTATCAGCCAGCTGCCAATGTTTACCACTAAAGGCGGGTCAAAATTCACAATCCACAGCAAGGGTTTTAAACTGGTGACCCTGTGCAGTTTGTCAGGGGTGACACTGACTTGTACAGGGGTTGCCGGGGTAAATGAGTTCAAGAAATGGCAAATTTGCCCCCATCAAGGCACCCTGAGCACTCGCCTGGCATCCTCACCCCAGCCACATGAGGGTTCTGCACAAGCTGAGGCATGGGGAGGGAGGTTTGAACCATCAGTCAGGAGAAATCCATTTGTCATGTGGAGTGGCAGCACACTGCTATTCAAAATAAGTGAGCAGCAGTGTGGCACTGGCTGGGTATGGTCCTGCTCCCTGCACTCAGGCAGAACCTGGTGCTTGTTTACCAGAGAGCCTCTTCCCATCATTCTGACAGTATTTTAAAATTACATTTTACATGCAAAGTCTATATTTATTGTCAAAGTAAAATAAGGGTTTCATGGCAAATGAAAGCCAGGCTGAAATCTATCTTTGGCAATAATTCTAGTAAGTTTATCTCTTGCAGACTAAAATCTGCATGGGAGACTCAGTTATATGGTGAAGTGCAATTTATCCATATTACATGTGTGTTTTCCTAAAGCACATTAAACTGCAGTTGACAGGTCTGTGAAATTAAAACTTAGAAAAACGAACATAATTTGCATTGGCTAAAAGGTATACATCATTATTTATGGAAACTTGCTGTGCCTATAAATTGAACTGATGAGCAGGAAAAACCCCAAACACTTTAAATGTCTACTGTCAGCTCACTTATCAAGGCTAATTAAACTATTGCTCCTATTTTTTCTTGATTTCTCTACATATTTGTGATCTAAAGGTGTTCCCAACAAATTTAATGGTGTGTACTGTTTCAAAAGCTATGCACCATTTCCAAAAATTGGGATTTTGTCAGATCTCAATGGATCTTATTAAAAGAGAAAGGGGTGGAACATGTTGTTAACTCCCAATTATGAGTTAACTCTGAAGCAAGAGGAATTCAGAGTCCTTAACAAAAAACATATTTTTCAAAGAGCTACCATGTGGAATTGGGAGAGGCTTATCATTGAGCTATTATTATTCACAGAGCTCTGGCTGTACTCAGTACTTTACAGATGTATAAATAAAACAGGGTCCTTGTTCCAATGGTTTTCATAGTGCAATTCATATACTCAGATATGAGTTAAAGTCCATATGAAGCACTGAAGGACAGCTGAAATAAGAGTAAAAGGGCAATGATCAGTGTGGGAACATGAAATGAAAATACATTTGAATTTTTCATTGTGACATAAAAGAAAAAGGATATTGTTCAATAAACGAGAAGGAGAGAATTAAAACATTTGGCATCATCATTGTTAGGAATAGAGAGAGAAGACTTGGTAACTACATTACCTCACAAATTTAAAATTTATCTTTTTCCAGAAAAGTGACAAATTGCAAAGGCTGGAAGGAGAGCCTGGTAAGTTATGAAAAGATGGGGGAACGTCAGAGGATACAGCAACTACAGAAGTGGGACTCTTTAATTTACCTCTTTATTTTAATCACTTTCCTGAGATCCTATTTATATTCATCACTCTGATTATTTTAATTAATATACATGGCAGGTAACAAACCAAGCTGGAGAATATGAACTGTGAAATGAAGTAACTAAAGTAACTATTTATGTGCTTAGTAAGGTTATATACAAACACTGTATTGTTAACAAGCCTAGAATCATAGAGTTATTTAAGTTGAAAAAGACCTCTAAGATCATTCAGTCCAACCACTAATCCAGGACTGCCAACTCCACTACTCAAACCCTAAGCACCACATCTACAGGTCTTTTAAACACCTTCAGGGTTGGTGACTCAACTTCCTTCCTGGGCAGACTGTTCCAATGTTTGAGAACCTTTTCTGGGAAGAAATTTTTCCTACTGTACTGTTTAAACCTTCCCTGACACAACCTGAGGCCATTTCTTCCTGTTCTATCACCTGTTACTAGGGAGCCAAGAATCACCCACCTCACTACAACCTACTTTCAGGTAGTTTTAAGAGACTACTATGAGTAGCAATTTTTTTTTTCTTTTTGAAGAGTTAAAACCAAACCTCTCAACGTCTACATTTCAATTTCTTATTCTCTGGAATGAAATCTTAAAACTAGAAATAAATGGGAGAATAGAGAATGGATTTTTACAGTTTCCATGAACAGCCTGTGATACTTTGGAGCACTTTTTGCTGCATAATCAAAGACCATTTCATGTTTTTAATAATGCCTGCTAGATTGCAAATAAAAACCTCTCCCATGACTGTATAAAAACATCAATCATAGCTGAAAACGTCTTAATAAAAGATTTTCTCAAGTACCATCACATATCATCTCCATGGGAACTACAGAAATTAAATATCAGGAAAAATAAGAAAAGGATTATAAACTTTTGCCAGTTTCCAGGTCCCACAGGAGAAACAGGGAGGCAAGCTAGCACTGCCTGACCAGCTTCTCCCACAGAATGGCCAGCTGGCTTGGGGATATGCTTCTATTGCTGCCCAGGAGCAGGCTTTCTGGATACTCCTGTTTGACCCAGGCTAATTCCTGGTGTACAAGGTAAGGTCCAAGCCAGACCACTCCAAGCCTAGGAATATTAATCCCCAGAAGCTACAGTCTGGCTCACATTGAGTGGCTGTGCTGTTCCTGTCACATGCTTAATGTGGCTCCCTGGACCCCTAAACTGAGAGCCAAGGAGGTGACACAAGGCTTATGGGAAGCTGGAGGCAAGCTTGAAAGGCAGCTATCTGAACAACTGAGTAAATAGTGCTGTTCAGTGTTACATCAGGCAGGACAAGGCACAAGGAATACTCTCTGAGAGATGCCTCACTCTGCATGCACACACGACCTCTGCATGTACACACAAATGTGCCTCCAAGGCAAGCACAGGGAGCTCATTCCCTCTTGTTATTGTATTACTAGTCTTGCTAAAGTACAAATGAGCTGTTTCTGACTCCACCTCAATCGAAAACAGAAAACCCTGAGAGAAATGTAACCAGCTTAATACATTATTTAGCAAATCTTCAAAGGAATTTTTATATAAAAATCTCCCTTTACCAGTTGAGAGGAATGGCATGCCTCTTCCAGCATGCACCTCTCCAACATCACTTTCAAACAAAGGCAGGCTTGTCTCCCATTCCATCTCAAATAATCTTCTGTTAGCTGTAACTAACCCTTCCTTTGATCTTCACAGAAAATGCTTCTCCACATCACAACCTGAGTGAACATGCTCAGTTGTCAAAACACAAAGTCACCCCTGTCAGACAGGGGTAAACACAGGCAGGAAATCACAATGCTTCCAAGCCAGTGGCACTTCAGAAATATTGACAGGTGTAACTACAGGGCAGGGAAAAAAATTAAAGATCTGACTGCATTCAGAATGAAGTTTGATCCATTTGTTAAAATAATTACTTGATTTTATGGCATGGGAAGGAGCTGCCCAAAGGCCCTTCCAGTCTGCTCTTCCTGCAGAGGAGGGTGCTCTGCAATAGTTCCTTGCTTTCCCTTCTGCACCTCTCGCATTTGGCCCTCCGAGTTTCATTTCCAGAGAGAGTGTTAATCATTTACAGATAGTTCCTAATGCAAAAAAAATGAGTGGACTCCAGAAGGCAGAACCTTCTGCTTAGCAGCATTATTCATTCAAATATAAACAACTGCTAGATTATCAGTGGTGATCTAAAACAAGAGGTCCTGCACTCCCTGAGATATTCACATGTATGTATGTGGGTGCATACACATAAACACACAGCTGGATGCTTTTAATTTGCAGATACTTATGTTAAAAACTGCAAGATGCAAATCTTGGAATAAAAAAAATAAACTCTAAAGAAATGGCCTCACATGCAAGTTTCTTGCAAGGGCCTGAGATATAGGTAGCAGGCTCATGTTTGCTCAGCTGTCTCCCTGTGACACATTGCAATTGTACATTTTGACATTTTACTACAAACTGTAGTTTACTGGTTTAAAATATAAAAGTATTATTAGCATTTTGTAATTCATGGTGAATGCTGACATAAAGAGTAGGTGTTTAGTTCACAAAAATCCAAAGCATCTACTTCATAGCTGCCTTCTACAAGAGAAAACTAAGATCAGTCTAGCTGAATGATCCCTTTTACATACCTTTAACACCTTTTTATGTGCTCTGTTGTACTTCCAGAGACAACAAGGTGGTGATGTTTTTTCCCCTAGTTTTGAGTATTGTTGGTCTTTCAGCAACTGTATCTTATGTAGATTCTCCAATATAGATATTGCTGTCTTTTTTTCTGCTATTTTAGCATTAGTATAGGATATAATGGTTATAGAACTTCTTCTTGACAGGGATTACTATGGAAATGGGGTGAGGAAGATAAATTCCTTTTCAGGAATTGAAGAGATGAAGGAGAACTGAGTATCCTTTTCATGAGCCAGATGCTATTATCTCTCACAGGCATGCTTTTTAAACCATGCACTGCTCTTCAGTTTGTCCTGGCAGTCTCTGATGTGTGGTTATCACAGCAGCCAGCAGCTCAGCCTCATGCAGTTGGAGCCACTCTTCCTGCAAGATGGGGGAGAAAATTGGAAGGGTAAAAGTGCAAAAACCTGTGGGTTGAGATAGAGACAGTTTAATAGATAAAGCAAACGCTGCATGAGAAGCAAAGCAATATCAGGAATTCATTCACTGCTTCCCATGGGTGTGTAAGTGTTCAGCCATTTCTACAAAAGCAGGGCTCCATCATGGGTAATGATTACCTAGGAGGACCAATGCCAAATGTCCCCTTTTTCCCTTCTTCCCCCTGCTTTATAGGTTGAGCATGTCACCATATGGTATGGAATACCTTTGGGGATTTCCTTTTCTTGGGGTTCCTTTGGTCAGTTGGGGTCAACTGTCCCAGCTGTGTCCCCTTCCTGCTTCTTGGGCATCCTCAGCCTACACATTGATGGGGCAATATGAGAAACAAAACACACCTCAATGCTGTGCAAGCACTGTTCAGTAGTAACTAAACATCCTGATTGCTAGCAAAACTTTTTTCATCACAAATCCAAAACATAGACCACACAAATTACTATGAAGAACATTAACTCTGGCGAAAACAAGTACAATAGTCAAGAGATGGAGCTAGAGACTTGATCAGGTGAAAGCTGCTATTATTTGTTTGACCAAAGCTTCTGCAGACACGACAAGCTTTGCTCTTGATCATCTTGACATGATGACTGAGTCATTATTGCATGATAACACAGACACTGAATGAAAATGTTCATGGTGCTTTAGTCACTGCTGGGAGCAAAAGACTGCTACTGAAAGAGAGAGAAACAAAGGAAAGAAAATAATGTGATAAGAAGTCAATAAACAAAAGGACCTTGTGACAATTACACAGCAGAAAAAAATCCCCACACCTCAAATAAAAATGGAAAAGAAACATTAAGAAATACTAGGTTAGAGTCATAAAGCAAAGTAAATGGAGTCATGATCTATCTATTCCCAGGCTGGAGCCCAAAAAATTAAACTAGGTTTTAATTGGAAGTTGACTGTGTGGATACAAGTCTGTTATGCACACAAACCCCATCTTTTGGTGGTTTTTCACAGGAACATATTTACAGTGGAGATATCCTTGGCTGTTGAAGAAAAGGGTTTCAAGTACAATCGGTATCAGCTGGTGAAATTACTTTGTTTCCAGCAGGATGGCAGTCAAGTCATCCAACGTGCTAGCTAGGACTCTGGTGGAGATTTCAGCTCCCATGAGGATGATTTGATTCTAGGGAATTAAATGTCAGCAAGAGGCAGACTCGTCCACAAAGGGACAGGCAGTTCAATGCTACTACGTCACCTCACCACCTTGAAGGAGTCCTGCCCAAGGAGCTGATATTTGCTTTGCTCTGAGTCATTGTTTTCATGTGTGGAGGGACTTCCTCCAAACCTTGCAGTTCGCCATAGACCTCTACATTACAGGGTTGTTTCTATAAAATACAGCAGGATACAAAGGGAAATGTAGCCAGAGAGTGGCTGTGTGCCTCATCCAAGAGTTTAACAATTCTGTGATTTCTCACTATCATAGTTCCATTCCATAGTCTTCATTCCCCCATTATGGGCAAAACAGTTCATATCACCAAATGAAGTCAAAGCTTCTAGCCCAGATGATGTAAATCAGCCATGAACGCCACCGAGGAGAGTGGAGTTATACCAGTTTAACCTCAGTTTAAGCAGCACACATCTGTTCAGTTGGAGATTGACTATTTACTTTTGAGCACACTGCAAATATCTCTTAAGAGCTCTGCTCTAGGCCTGGTGTTGATTCACACACCAACTGGCTGTTCTTTGAAGCTGCTGGCTGCATGTTTCAAAGTCCATATTAGTCAAAGCATGGAAAGCATATCTCCCTACTGCTCACATCAATGAATGCTGTTCTTCTGGGACAATCCATGGTGACATTATAAACATGAGCATAACAGTTTATACATGTCACCAAAACGCCAAATGAAATAATCAGAGTCTTCAGTTACCAGGTTAGTCATAGGTCCTTACCTCCCTCATGACTAAAGTGCACAATCTGCTGCTCGTTCATTTTTCTAAAGCCTTGTTTTTGGAGTTTGGTCAGATTTCTGCTTGAGTAATTTGGAGTTTTTTGATTCCTTCAAAGGAGACTTAATCAGCTATGGCAGACTTGGAGACAAGCAAGGATAAGATTCAGACATCTTTTTTATCAATGGCCAAAGCAGACTTCAAAACCATAGTAAAAGAAGGATCATTCTTAAGCTCCAAAGAGCAATGCAGTCCTTGGATCACAAAATCTTAAGGGGCTGGTGTTACAGGTGAGATTTTACATGAAAGACAACTTTTGTTTTAAAAATTACATCAATATTTTCCCATCAATTTACCCAGACAAACAGCCTCATCAAGGAGTTAAATGAGTGCTAGGGCAAATGAAGCAGCAGAAGCACAGATTCAAGGTGGGAGAAACACTACTCCTTTGTGTGACAGCAGTGTCCTAGATCCAAACAGCAACCTCATGAAATCTCAGGAACAGACAGGTGCTGGTATGAGCAGCCAGACTTTCACCTTACATTGCTTAGCAACTCACAGACATGCTGTGAGACTCAAAAATCAACACAGTGGCCACAGCCAACTTAATTTAAAGTCATTACTTGTAGAGTAGTCTAGAAGATGGGAACAGGAAGGGCAAAGCACTACACCAAGACAGGCACCTCCAAAGCAGTGTAAGGATTCAGATCCATCCCATGCTTGGTCTTTCCCACTCAATGCTGACTAAGAGAAGAGGAGGACTTGCCCTGCTCTGCTGGCTCCACAGTTTAAGCCCTCTAGTCAGTGGCTGAGCTGGATATCAGACACAGCCTTCAGTATGCACCCCATTTTTCTTCAACGTACCATTTTGAAGCAGTTTGAAGCAAAACTAAATCCTGCACTAGGTAGGATATGTATAATTAGTGACTCAAGTTTCTTTGCATCTGTCTTCTGCACCCCACTTTCTGACAAATGACAAGTATTGTAATGTTTCTTACTGCCTAGAAACTTCCTAATTAACATTATCACACCTCTTAAAACAGATTAGTGTAATTACAAAGCTCCTGTTTAAATTGCAGTCACCTCAATCATCAGTAAAAAAAAATCAAATAACCAAATGCAAATGTTCTTTAATGTCCTCAGAAAAAAATTAAAACTCATTTTACCATAGTATCTGCTGGGAAGGGAAGCATGGAAAACAGTCTAAGATTTGTGAAAAACAGCCCAGTGAGAATCAGACAACAGACACTCAGATAAGCTATAGCTGGTGCTTAGCATGGCCCGAGCTCTGCAAGAGCATTCATTTCCAATGTCCTGGATGAGATGTCCAGGAAGAGCTACCAAGACTTCTTCAAAATGAATTGTGCGGTATCAGCTTAAATAAAAGGGTTTTGCTCACCAGCTTCTGTTGTCTGTCAGGCAAGAAAACACTCCTGCAAGCAGCTCTGCCAGCAATGCTGAAGAGAAGAAAATGCCCAGAATAGATGGACTGTGAGCTCTCCCATCATCAGCATTTGCTTTGAGTCTGTGTGCCCCAAGCTCAGGATGTGGAGCTGGGTTGGTTTGCTGTTCTCTGCTGCCCAGCACCATGCTGGGCTTAGCAGGAAACTGCCATGGGCACATGACTCTTCCAGGCTTTGTAGGGGGAACCCAAGCAGGATACTAGAGGCCTGCCAATAGCACACACTAGGAAACTCTGTTCTGGGACCCAGAGAAAATCTGACAGGTAAAGGACAATAGGATGAAACAGAGTCAGTGTTTCGATACTCTTGTTTGCTTTCAGTGAAGAGTTTTAGAATAAAGAGCTGAAGGGATGGTGTTGAACAGGAAAAACTTCACTGCAATCTTCACACATGAGTACACCAGCAGAAAGCTGGGTGAGGACACTTGTGTCTACTTGCCCCATGGTCAGGGACTGGTTTACTGATTAACCTGAAAAAGCTAATGTCCGCAGTGCATCAGGGAGCAGGCTGGAGACTGAGTATCCTACAGAGATTGAGAAAACAGCATTAAAAACCCCAGGAGGGTTTGCTTTCACCTTTAGCAGCCTTTCTCATCCTTCCTGCAGAGGAAAGATGTCCTGATTGAAACCCACCTGTGCTGTGGCCATGCTACCCTCTGACTCACACCCACACTTCCTATGGGTACCTTGACTTGCTCCAGAGCTTTTTCTAATTGAAAGCCATGGTTGGAAGTGTCATTGCTTAAGTGTTTAAAATGTGCTGGTGAATCTTTCTAAGGATGTACCATGACAACATTTTTCTCTGGTGATGGTGACAGCTAAAGAGACCCTCACTGTTTCTGGGCTGCTTCCTCACCCAAGGCAAATGGAGAGAAAATCTTTCTCTCCATAGAGACAGCTCCCTGCCTTCCTGCCTTGGGTCCCTCACAGCACAGGTGAAGCAGCCCCCATGGCATCAGAAGTACCAGCAGGCACTGTGCTATCACTGGAAAAAACAGGACCAAGTGATGCTCTCACCTTGCGCTGAGGCTCAGTGGCACTGGACATCAAGCTCCGAGTAAAGAGGGGGGAGTTGAAGCACTAACAATGTTCTTCTTGAACAGAATGAGCTAAAAACCTCAATTGTGGCATTCCACACAAAATCTAGATTTCATCTGTATGATAGAAGGCAGAGTAGAAAAACCTCAACAAGAACCTGCTTAATCTGTGGGACTTCTCATCACCCCTGACAGCAGCCACCACCGCTCGCTGATGAGAGCACGCAAGGCATCAGGCACACACTCACCACCTGGCAGGCTGTGATAGACTGTGAGGGGACAAGAGGCCACAGATCCATCTGAAGGAACTGTCAGCATTGTCAACCCTAAATACAGAGCAGAAATTATTTATTCCTGCAACCCACAAAATAAGACAATCTTTAAAGGTGGCTGTCTGGACAGCCAGTAATAACTCAGAGTCTATGAAGTGACAGGCAAAGAGGGAAAAAGAAGCAGAAGTGAAACAAATTTCTATCTCTGGCTCGGCTTCTGTCCTTCAATAACTACACACAGTGTCTATACACAACAGACATGCAAAATGCTGAGTTACAGAGGAGTTGTTACGGGGCTCTGAGCAACATGGTATAGTAGAAGTTGTTCCTGCCCATGGCAGGGGGTTTTGGAGCTGGTTGGCCTGTAAGGTCCCTTCCAACCCAAACTATTCTATGATTCTATTACATCTGAGCTCTCAGTGACTGTTCTCACTCAGATGTTTTCTCCTACTCTGATAATACAAAGTCAAACCAAGATCAGTACTGTAGATAATAATCTCAACTAACCCTGCAAATTGTTTTTGTCCATAAACAACAATATTGTAAATAAGTAAAAATGTATGAGAAGTCCTGAGGGAAATAAAAATGTATTACACTGAAGCAATTACATACACTTTCTATTAAGCAGACAAAGCCCACATGTTGTGGCTTCCTACACTCATAACTCCAGCAGACACAAAAGTATTACAATATTAGTTTGCAGGAAATAGTTCAGGTAACTAAATACATATTTCATCAGATTTTACTGCACCATTAAACACACTCATGTCCCATAACATATCTTGCCTATACAGAGAGGGCTGTGGGAGCATGGCCTGGGTGTTGCTGATTGCAGAGATGCAGCTCCTCAAGCAGTATCAACCAAGCTATATCCATGCTGATGCCAAGGAGAAATCCTACCTGCAGTGTTTTTTCCCCATGGCCATGTGTGCCCCCTTCCACCCTTATGCCAATAGCTAGCATACAGTCAGCCTGATCGGGGACCTCTCAGGAAAATAATCCTAATTAAATCAAAAGACAAAGAAATGTAATTCCAACACAAAGTGCATTATACTACACAGCCCCAAGGACACAGCCACTTTAAGTTTTTCCAGGGAGCTGAGTGTTTACAGACATCATTGAAGGCCTACTCTAGTGCCATGGATTTCCCTAAGGAATGTATCAGATCTGCTGCTGCTGTGTGCATGTGTCTAATGCCCACGTGGCACTAGGCAACTGCAATTGCCAGCTGTGCCCAGCTCCTCATGTCTAGGAGCTCTTGAAAGGGGATCTCACTCTTTCACCTCCTGATGGGGTTGAAGGGGCTGAAAATACTCCCTCAAAAGTAATTCAGCTGTCTTGGGTTGTTCCCAGGCAGATCAGAGCCAGTGCAGTTATGGTCTCTTGTACAGGGAGAAAACAAAGAGCTCCTTTCCAAACCAAGACAAAATGACCTCAAGAAAAGGGGAAGGGAAAGAGCTCCTGTGTGAAGACCTGAAAATGGGATGATCCACTGAATCACAGCCAGGATAGCCATGAATGGAAGGAGGGAATTGTTTCTGAGGCTTCCAAAAATGTAGAATGTGAAAATGGGGGTAGGGAGAAGAATTTAACTGTTGGAAAAATTAAGGTTTGCATCAACACATGACCCATATCTACCCATTACTGCCCCAAAGCTACAACTAAAGTAAATAAAAGAACATAATATCAGCCTCACCCACAGACACCCAAGCAGCTCTAAAATATTTTTAAGGTCTACCCAGAAAACAACCATGTTTAAAAAAGAGCAATACTCATGCAACAACTCCAAGGAGTATGGGAGTAGGACTTGGAGGTTTTTCAAGCAAAAAAAAAAACAAAACCCACTTTGACATGCAGGTGGGTATCCCCATGCCAAGGGAATTCCCTATTGCTGCCATCTTCTTGGCAGCTGGGCAAGCTCACAGCCTTGGGACCCCAATTCACAAACCTACAGTAAAACCATTGGCCCCACATTCTTGTCTCCCAGTGAGAGACCCCAGTTCTGGTCCTGGGAAGCACTGCCACCAGCCATCAGCCAGGAGTCCTGCTGCTCCAGGGACCGCTGCACAGGAATTCTCAGTTTTCCTTTGCTCTGAGAACACGGGGCTGAAAAATGTGCTCTGTCAAATGGATATCTACCCAGTAGCAAATGCAGAATCCAGAAGAGAAAGTTTTTGGGACCTTCTTCAGGCTATCACCTGCTACTGGGCTGCTCCTAGAGAAAGGAGAGCAGCTAGTTGCAAGCCATGTTATGCACAATTTATACCAATACTTTACATCATGACAAAGTGGTTTGCCCCTTATGCAGAGAAAATCAAGAATGTTGGGTAACCTTCCATGCCTTCTAGTTCGTGAAACAAAAAGCAGAGAAAAGGTATAGGGTTTAATCAACCTCCAATTATTTTTTATTGCTAGCAGATGCTTCAAATTGCTAGTTCTTAGGGGCTGCTTCAGTCTCTCTTTCGCAGTTGCCTAAATCCATTGTCAGCACAGACAATGACAGAAACACAGATGACAAAAACCAGTGATGCTCTAGCACAGAACAGCTCTGCCCAGCTCCTACTCAGAAAGGGCTGAGTGGAGAGGGAGCCAGGGCCGTGCAGGCTGAACAATGGGGCGAAGAGGGAGCAGAGCCAGCAGCAAACAGGTGCTGGAACGGGACTCTTCAGAGGACACAGGAGAGAGGCTGAAATCAGCACTCCCCTCTCCCCAAGCCCTCTTGTCCTGAGTGCTGCACAGTGGGCACTTACCTTGTGTGTGCTGTACCAGGGGCCAGACAGGGGCCCGCTCCCAGCTCCCGGGCCCCCAAAGGATGCATTCCAAGATGCCTGGGATGATGTCCATGTCCCTGCTCTCAGGCCCCAGCCACTGGCCATGCCATGCAATGTCACACCAGTAGGGAGGGGTGGCTGTGAAGAAAGGCAAACAGGACGTGGCTGTAAGGAGAGGAGAACAGGACGTGGCACTCTCTTCCTGATGTGAGGAAGGCTTCTCACATCCTCTGCATGCAGGTGTGTGCAGCCGGAGCTGCAATTGCTGGTGTGCACCAGGACATCCTTAGCTGGAGAGTAGTTGGAGCATAGGAGAGGAAGGGGAGCTTGACAGAAGGTTTTGCTGCTCCTTCCCAGGGCTTGCAGGTGCCTTTTTTTCTGTCTCTGACTTCCCCAATGCCCCACCCTGCTCTGAAGAGGCAGCCTGGGAATTTAACTCCTTCAAATCAGTGCCTAAACCTAATGGTTAAGTATTAATTCCTCACTGCTAGATTGCAAAACTAAGAAGTTGTTGTTCCCAAAGGCAGATAGCCACTTACATAAATTCTTACTTATGTCCTGTATTTTTCTCTTCTAATCATTTCCTGAATAGTTTCTTTGCAGAGACTTCAGTCAATGTGCTCGTTCCCAGTCTGTGGCTTTTTTATTAATTCTTTTAGTTTTGATTTGATCATTTATTTTTTCTGGGGAAAACAATAACTAAACAAGGTCATTAAGGGGAGTGTAGAGCTAGCAAGGTAGGAGCTTGGCAGAATTACATAGGAGACAGAAGTAGGCTTCTAGACAAGCATAGAAAGAACTATTAAGACACCACATCTTCATGCTCTGGACAATGCAACTGTGTGCAATCCAGAGAGCTCTTACTGTACCTTGGAGGAACTGACTTGTATTAGTTCATTCCTTTGCTTAGCTCGGTTTGAAAACACCCAGAGTCCTGACAATTATTGCAGCAGACAAGGGTCAGTGGGTAGTTATTTTGCTCCCTGCCACAATGGCTTTCTCCTACCCTTAAGAACAACTGGCATTGATCGCTCAGTCCCAGCAGAGCCCGTGGTCCTACCATCAATGAGATGCATCGAGAGAGAACAGTCAGCATGCAAGAGAGCAGGCTGGGGACCAAGCTTCCAGCAGGCAAGGAGATATGATCCCTAACAGAAATGAGCAGCAGCAAAGCTGACTGCCAGTATGATAAATTTGGTCAAAAATAGAAGAAACACACAATTACAGGAAAGAAACTGTAGTTAAATTAATACTTTCTAACTTGAACACCTAATGTCTTAGCCACAAGGATGCTATTTGAATCCAGATGGAAGGTGATATAGAGAAGGCAGAAGCGGCAAGGTAATGCTTCAGTTAGATGATGGTATAACACCCCAAAATACAAAATCTTGTATATGAACAAATAACAATAAATGTTTTGTTCATGTGTGTGGCCTAACTTGAAATACCAGTTTCTGTGATCACAGATCCAGTGAGTCCTTTGTAAATATTGGAATTAGCTGCAGCCATGTATATATAGGTATGCTGGAAAAAAACAGCTCCAGTATTTCATGGCTGTGTAAATTGCTGCAGATTATTTTTACGGTGTTGTGTAATTATTCTCTGCAGTCTAAGTTTACATTATAGAAAAAATTTCTAGGCAATTTTGGTTATGGTTGCAAAAAAAAAAACCAAAACAGTGCAGTGAAACTGGAGTGTAAAATGCTGCAATATTTGCCCGGTCTAGAGAGAGTTGAAACAATAGCCCAGAGGGAAGTGTGAAAGGACCCATTCTTCTAACTGGAGCGCTAAACTAGAAGTCTGCTGACAATTTAAGTGTCAACATCAGCTACTTCAAGGCGGATCATTTGAGCAAAAACACCAGCCTAATGTTCTTATTTGTCATCCTCAATTTGCACTTGTTGTATAGCAGATCCTGGGATGAAGAGGAAAAGCAGCAACGATTGTCAAAGGTTGCTGAGCTGATGAAAGCTCTCCCATTCCTCACCCTTCTTCACACAGTCACCTCTGCCCCAGCTCAAAATAGGGAGCAAAGAGGTTGATGCTCCCCCAGGCTGGAGAAATTTTCTTAGGTAGCCAAAAGCCACAGTGGTCCCTATCAGCCTGCCAACGACCTTTTCAGTATGGTTCTCTGTTGCCAAAAATGCCCAGATTGGTAGGAGATTGAAAAGGAGTGTAAGAGGAGTGGGAGGAGAGGAGCAGCCCAAAATATCTCTTGGGGACAGTCGCTGCTGTTTTGCTTCATTCCTGTTGGTTCACTGCCTAAAATACAAATGTGACTGTGGTTTTCTCTTGCATAAGAAAGCTATTGGAACAGGTTTTCTGTAATGCTGTCTACATGGAGCCCTTGTTGAATTGCTTTTGAAGTAGATCTAACAGTGACAGATCGTTGTTCCACAGCTGGGTCCAGACGTACCAACTCAGTCTAAACATGCCAGGGGCCCTTATGGCATCCTTTATTTATTAAAGATCTCTGGTTGTCTTGCTTATAAAACTGTTATTCAGTTATTCAGATTAATTGAACTTTTCTTTACATTGTAAGACAGCCCTATTAAAATACTAAAGAATGTTTTAAAAACTACTTCTGCTCAGTTACTACCCTCCATTAGGAAAAACAACTAATTATGTGCCAAAGTCCCTACACTGGTGCATTTCTATTTTCAGGCTAAAAGTGATGCTGAGGTGTTTGGCTTAAAGGTATTAAGTCCTTAGGACTGGATCCTGAAATATCCTGAGGAAATGTCCCGTGAAGTGGAAGCAGAAGATGGGATCTGCAGGATGTTTTAACTGAGAACATTACTCCCAGTATTCAGTGGCACACAGCTGTGCTGAAAATTTGTTTCCAAAGTCAAGTTCCATTTGAGGGTCCTTCAAATCACGGTTGCCTTCTGCCAGTTGGGCCAGCAGAATAGACTACAGCCACTTCAAAAACATGGAAATATAAGGCATTTTCAGTGGGTACAATACATTAGCAAGGTCCCAGCACTGGGGATATGTGCAGAATGCACCATGTACAAATCTCTGTCTGCGTATTTTTGGTTGCTGTCTTTGTCGTACTGTGGGAAAACTGGGGTCAAAAAACACCACAAGAAAAGCATCTTCAGAAAGGTGACCTGATTTGCTGTTGCTGGATCTGTCTGTTTTTAACCTGGGCAAAGGCAACAGATGTGCAGGTTTGAGTCTCTGTGGTGGCTGACCACATCAGTATCAGGACAGGACTGTTTCTCCCTGTGAGTAGCACCTCACTCCCTCAGAGTAGCACACAGCACAAGGTAGCACCTGTGAAGATGGAGTAGATGCTGCTTGAGTTGGTTTGCTGAAAAATCTCAAGGCTGGTTAAAGAGAGAAATCTGCAAGGCAGCAGTATTTGACTCCTCTCATTCTATTGTCTGTCATTTTGGGTAGAAGAGAAGGGACTTCACAGCCTGGGAGATTACATCCCATCAAGTTTTTAACATCGTGGGATATTTCTGAGCAATGGACATGCAAGAGACGGTTTGGGGTGTTAATTGCATGGATTCCCTCACTTGGATGCTGCATTTCTATCTGATATTCTTGGGCCAAGCGTCGGTTGCTGTTAACAACAGATAATGTTCCTCTGTTTGGTCTCGAGGATTTGGAGACTGTAATGGATGCTTTGTCAGCTTCTGGGTCAGATGATGTGGGACAGTGCCCAATCTGTGTGTCTCCCTGAACTCTGGCTTGTATGACATTGGGACCTCATAAACCAACAGAGCAGGCAGTTTCCTACCCCTGGTTGCTTTACCCTCTGGAAGTCATCCATGAAGAGCTCTACCTGGTACCCCTGCATTTGGGATACTCAATGCACTTGGGTGTCTGAAGAGGAAAGAAGAGGGCTTTTCATGTTTGCTTGCCCATGCCCCATCACTTCTCTGAGCTTACACTTTGCCATTGCAGATGAGCCACACTCTCAGCTGAGATGAGTCCCTGTCCTTGACTACTCAGCTCTGGTCACAGTTACTGACACTTCCTAGGACAGAAAAATTAAAGAGTCAATGGTTTCCTTCTCTGCCAAATAGGTTTCCTACTCTGCCAAATGGTTTCCTTCTCTGCCAGAAGAACCCTTTGTCCAGGGTACTCAGGTGTTCCACTGTGAGGATATAGCTCAGGTGATGGGAAGTTCAGTGTTGGGACAGATGGTTCCAGCAGAGTGGTACAGGAGAGTGTTGAAGACCTCGCTTTTGCTTGCTCTTCAGAGGACCCAGCTGCTAGTGCCAGATGAGTGCCAAAAGTGTTGAGCTTGAGCAGGATGATCAGACTTGTTTCTGAGTTAAATGTCCACAAGCAGACTTTTGCTGGGTCACTCACTACGTGTAAGGCTATGCCTGTGAGCTGGGAATCTGCCTAGAGCGGGTTGCAGAAAGGGAACACCATGTAATGGATAGTGCAGGACAATTTGTGGAAGATGTGTACCAACAATCAGTTGATTTTTTAAGCAGCTTTCATCTCCCTTCCCCCAGCAGCTTTACAAGACTATGGTGCAAGTGTGTACTACTTCATATGCTAGCAATTACATTCTTTGGAAAGTTGCTTTCCATCTTGAAGTCTAGAAATGTACAAAAAATAAAAGTTCTGGATCAAGATGTACATTACAGACCTAGGAGAAGGCTTTTGTCCTTCCTTTCTGCATGGTGAATCAGTGAGAGATTTGTAGACTTTGGACATTTTCATTTTTGCCTTTTAGACCCTACCAATTTAGGCTTAATCCTGATCCTTTTAAAATCAATGTCAAAGTTCCCATTGACTTCAAAAGAGACAGCCTCAGCTTTCAAATACTTTAAAGAATAATTTTAAGCAAACAAACCTGAAATGGATAAGAACTGCATTTTCTCTCTCTATTAGGCATGCAACTTATTTTCTCCAAATGTAAACGTTACCTGGAGAACTAAGCAGTGATGTGGTTTTTATTATTTCTTTAGGAGGCTACAGCACCCAAAGTATATTCCATACATACTTCTTCATTTAGGAGCCAAACATAGCTATGTAAAGTGAGCAGCTTGTTTACAGTAGGCCCTTATGTCTTGCTATCAAATTAGTGGCAAATCAGGACTGTAGTAAACAGAGGTCAAAGATCAAACACACAATTTCACATAAAATTCCAGACCATGTACACAAAATTTAAAATACAAAATCTTCAAATCATAAGACCATCAACTGCTCTTAAAACTAATCAAAAGCAGGACAAAGACTGAAGGAAATGAAATTTAAACATGATTTAAATCCAACTTTTAATGGAACAGCTACATCATGGGTATCTTTTAACTATGACAGCTGATTCCATACTACTTATTACATACCATGGAACAAGGTTTTGGTACATCTCTCTGGCTATTAATACATGATGTTTTGTTTCCTTTTCTGCAATTTGAAATAAAGATAAAATAAATTTCAGAGGTGGTAACCCACATACGATTTTACAGTGGTTCTGCTCCTGCTAAAACTCACGGTAGTTTTGCATCACTTTTTTTTAGTGCATTGCTTCTCTGTGTTCAGAAGAGGGGATGACAAGATGCTGTGTGCTCCATTTTGTGACTGCGTTAGAACACAGTCAGGTGCCTTGGCTGATCATGGTCCCTTCCTTATCTGGAGCTCAGTGCCCAATACATGTCCCACAAGAGTCCCAGGACCATGCCAGTCCCATACTAATGTGTTACAGCAAACCCCAGTCTGAAGTGGTCTGGGAGGAATTATTTTCTGCACCCAGCTAAGGGAAAGTAAGGATGCTGACTCCTTAAAACTGAAACATATTTGTTTAATGAAGATTTTGTTGCTGAATGCCACCAGATGTCAGCATACACTATATGATTAAAAGCAAGTGTCTAAGACCTCTGAGAAGCGAGCAGTAACAAAAATGCCTTCTGCCTCATGGAAACGATGAACCCGATCAGCTTTGCTGGGGGAAGAATTATGGCTGGGATTAGCTGGAAGAAATTGCCTGTGAGGTTTTGCTCAAATATCTGCTTACTTCTTCCATCCTTGGAATGTGCCCATCTGCTCTGCTTTCAACCCTTCTTCCCATCCAGAGGTCTGTGAGAGGCCTGGTTTGGCCCTGTCCTCAACCTATAGCTCCATTGGGTTTCTTAGCATGAACCCAGAGACCTGCATCATCCTCAAATCCAGGACAAGAGGGGAGAGGGGAACTTGCTGAGGATCCAGAGCCCTGCTTTCATTTATATAGTTAGGGAAGATACACCTCTACCCTAAATACTGCAGCACTATCTGCTCTGGCTGTGAATTAACATGAGAACTCACCAAGGAGGTGGGCACAGAGAGTGGGTTTTTTTTGATGACTTAGGGAAAAAATATGAACATCAGGAAAATTGTGATGCAATTTTTTTATTCTCTGACATATTCTTTCCCACTCTGGAAAATGCCAGAAGGCCAAAGCCATTTTTGGATGACCCAAAAAGTTTAATATCTGCCCAAAGTAAGTTTTCTGCTTTACTATAGGTATCTGAGGGTTGCATTTTCCCCTATTGAAATCAGTGACACAGTTCTTCAGAGTGAAGTAACCTGCAGCAAGGCTTCTTCCCTGCTTCTTATTATCTGTCTTATGGCAGGACCTGTACTCCAACCAAACGTGCCCAATCCACACTCTGATGGCTTGATGATTTAAGTTCTGTACACACATACACACACTCTTGCATGTATGTTTTCCTCTTCCTCCAGTCATATGCACCATTTAAAACAGCTAAAGCAACAAGGCCCCTTCAAGACTAATGAACATGAACAGAGCTGAAACCATTATTCTGCCACTGTAAGTTTTGACCTAGGTCTGCCATTGTCCAGACACATCCCAAGAAGTCACAAAACACTGATCTATCAGAAAGTCCAAATAAGAAAGTCAGAACCCAAGGGACAACTGAGCAAAGTGACATTCCTTTGGTGCTGTGAGTCAAAAAGCCACACATCTGTGTTTCCCAAAACATGTCTTCTTTTTGTGTCTTGGAGTTTCAATTTAGTTTTGAGAATTTTACTATGTTTGGCTGACTTTCTGAGTGTACAGCAGCTTTGTTGAAGGTCCAGTACAACAGCTCCAAGTGCACTGGCACCCCTCCAGGTTTCACAGCCGTGACTACTGTGCTGCAGCAGATAAATTCTGCTGGAAGCACGTGCTGTTGTCACCACACACCAACATAGCAGATCTGATGCTTTGAGGCAACTTCAGAGGTTGAACATTCATAGAGAAGACACAAAAAGCTCAGTGCTTCTGGACACTATCAATGCCATTGCCTGCATGCTCTTCAGCTGCTTTGCTCCAGCTCAGCAAATCTGGTGTTTCCCAGAAGCACCAGATGTCCACACCAGAGGCACGTGTATGCAGATGGTCTGTGTAGCAAGATCACTGCACGTGTATGCAGTAACATCACTGAAACTCATGCAATCCAAGGGCAAAAATCCATCAGTTCTTTCAGTTTCATCCATGGCATGAGTTGGATCAGTCTGAGGATGGTCCTGCTTGAATACATTGAGTCTCAAAAGAAGGGCATGTCCTGCCTATATCATATTTAAGTGGCCTAGCAGTAAGGGCAGGGGATAAGTAGTCAAGAGATTGCCAGGGGAGTGCCTGATTGCCTGTTTAACCTGGCTCTATCTATGGTTTAGGAAATCCCCCCTCTTTGGAGGGAAAAAGGCTGGCACCTTGTTTCAAATCAGTGGAATATCCTTAAACAGGATTTGGGTGCCTACGTGCCTTTGAAGACCTGACCTGTGCCTCAGAAACCTTATTCCATCGAATAGCCCACTGACTTCAGAGGAAGGAAACTGCATATTATAAAATCTGTATTCCAAAACCACACTGAAACCAGCCCTGGAGCCAGATACTTTATGTATTACAGCCTTGACAACACTTACATATGGTGGCAGTGAACTGAAACAGAGTATGATAAGGTCCGATCTGGATTGAATCTGTTTTTAAAAAAATAGTGATTTAAAAATAAAAATTATGGTATTTTGGTAAATCCATAAAATCCCTGCAATATTAAACATAAAAAGTAAAATAACCTGAGGCAGCCTCCGGGATAACTGGACTGAGAACACACTGGTTTCTTCCCTCCAAGAAATAAATTGCTAACATGAATATCACATGTGTCTGGGAGTGTGTGAGTGTGCTGGGAGCAGGGGAAGAGCTGAACTATGTTTAGTAACCAGTCAATTGATATCACAAACCTTGTATATACACAATATTCCTTGTTAAAATATTTGAAGAATTGGAAACAAGCTTTCCTCACATTACGAAGGACAAAACCTTTTTATGCCTTTGCATTTTAAATTAAGGTCCAATAGGTTTATTTTCCTAGGAGTTCTGTTTTCATAAATGAACAATTTTATGTTCTAAGAACAGATAAGACATTCTGATTATAAACTAGCTTTTATAGATACCAAACATCAAAGTCATCTCCCCCCTTCCCCCCTTTTTTTTTTCCTGTAACTACAGCAATACTCGCTGTAGTGTTTTGGAAATGCTGCTTTCATCCTTGTAAAACCTTTCAAGCAAGCAAAGGACATACAGATCTTCAGAGATGGAGATAAAATTTGGAATTATTTGAACAGAACAACAGTAAATAATAATAAATCAAGAACATGGTGATAGAATTCTTTTGCAGGGAATGTCTTCAATGAGGTAAATTGACACAGATGTTTCCTGAAAGAGCAAGTAGAGATCCCTGAAGCATTTGCTGCAGAAGTGCAGATGTTTGCTTTGCTGAGGAATACTATCGCCATGAAAGTAAACAGGATTTTGCAAGGGTATGTCCTGGGGGTGCCTTATGTTTTCTTCAGGCAAATGACAGATTTTAAGGAATTCATTGAAGAGGAACCTTACTTTGTTAGTGGAGAAAAATATTTTTGACTGTGATGTGGGTTATTTTTTAGACACAGACCATTTTGTTAGAATATGTATACAAGAAAATAGAATATATCTATATATATTTTACATATATATAGATATATTAAAAAAATACCTCCAGTATGGATGTTTCATGAGTTTTAACTTTCTTTGGACTAAGTATTTATTTTCTTGCCAGAAATTTGGTTTCTCGTCTAGAGTCTGCAGAACATTCCTTTCTGTATTTATTATATTTTTTACCATATTATAATAATTTTAAGATTAAGAGATTTTTTTTAACCTCCAGCTGAATGACATTGTCCCTTTTTCAATTTAGACATGAGGAACTGATCCTTCATTTGAAAATACCTTTTTTATCATTAGAAAGTCATTTGTGATGCAGAGTTTACAGATTGTTTATGATAGTTTTGAATATGATGGAAAGAAAAAAAAGAGCAATTGAAATTGAAATCAAGCTATACCAGACAAGGAAACATATTATATAAGGAAAAGATTTACAGGATTTCAATCAAGAGTGGCTTATGTGCGTAGCACATGGAGAGGTTTTGGTGTTCCGGATCCTCCAATTCCTCATCCAGTCTTTGCACATGTGGAATAAATGGATTCCACCCAAACCTTGAGCCTGCAAGGTTTTCCTTTGCCCTGTAATATAATCTGCTATGTGGAATAGGTTTTGTGAGTTTCTCCTAAAGGTTGGTGATCAAATCCCAGATGCATGCGTGGGTGGGGAGAGACCATTATCAGTCCACAGTAGAACAGGCTTTTTCAACTATTAGTAGAGTTTCATGCAGAAACCTACTCATCTCTTTATAAATCAAGTGCAGCAATTCCTGTTATTTTAATAAGCACAACATGGAGTGTGCACAGATATCTTCACTTATTGCCATGGTTATATAGATCAGGTTTGTATCCCCTGGTTTGCTAGCTCAGGACATGCGTAACAGCAATGCATGACAGAAACCGTGGAGATTGGCTTTATAAATAGCTCAAATCCACACAGAAAATGTAAGCCAGGGGGAGTTCGTGTCTTTGACATTTTGAGGAGGTTTTATTTTTTCCTTTTTTCCTAGAGGGTGATTTTAATTCTCCGAGAAATAGTATTTTGGAGTTTGCAGTGTATAACAGGTTTTCCATAACTTTTTATAACTTGGATGCAAGATGTGTTTGTCATTTCTGTAAGGTCTTGTCTCAGCCCCTTGTCTTTTCTATTTTCATGCTATTTGTCAGGATGAATCTTTTGTATGTATATATCCCCCTTTTCCCCTCTGTCCTGGGATATGGGAATGGCAAAGTAGAGATTACGCCCTTAAGCCTGAACATGGCTTCTGAGCCATCCTTTATGTATTACAGCATTATATGTAATCCCATCCTTCTGGGACAGCATTTTTTTAGCCTATCTAGCTCTTGAAGTTGCTAATTTTGAAACTCCGACTGTAGAGAAAGACTACTGAAGAGAAGAAGAAAAAACCAATTCTAATTGCTAGTGAAAAGTATTGCATGGTTAGAGAAGAAAACCCAGTATCCAGACAGGCACCAAGACAGAGTCACAAGTCATATTTTCCTAGTCAAAATATGGATGTACATCCCCGGTGGCAAGAGGGAAATGGATTTGGGACACCCTGTCCTTCAGCTGGGATTGCTGCATGGCAGGTTCTGCTGCAGCCTGCTGGGGAGGCTGCCTGGTGTGCTGCAGAGCTGCAGGGTGCAAGGATGGAGTTTGGGGCACAGCCTGCTGGGTGGGATCTGATTGGGTCTGCAGCACCGCACAAACCTTCAGGTCTAAGTGGTCTAAAATTACCTTCAGCTATTTTTGTCTTGCATGTCCCCAGATGTGGATTTCCTACCATTAGCACTCATAGCAGTAGTAAAGCTGCTTAGAAAATGATTGGGTTTTTTTTGTTTTTTTTTTTTTTTTTTTGTTTTTTGTTTTTTTGTGATCATGCTTTTTTGTTTGTTTTTAAAATTATACCTAATAAAAAGCAGAACTCAGTCTCAGGTTTCCAAATGAACATTTAAAAACTGGCCAGGAAAGAACAACTTCCCACAAAAAAGAGAAAGAATAATGAAGAAAAGTAAATATCTAATTTGAAAAATGCCAAAGGAAAATATATTTGTCAGGCATTTTATCTTTTGTAGGTCACCTATCAGCCTCAGGTGTGGGCTGCAAGTGTTTCCTGAGTCAGTGGTTTTAAATAGCATGTTGCAAGTATAAAGATTTTGCAATAAATTAGTTCAGTGCCAGCTGATCAATTATATGTTGTCTAAAGCTGTAATCCCCATATTTTCAAGAAAGTGGCACTTGGTGTCTGTTATTGTTAAAAAATTTGCATTCTGGCAACACCGATTAAGACTCCACCACACAAACATGGCAAAATGATAATTCTTTTCCCTAATAATGATTTTCACATGAAGCCCAAGAGCAACTTATCATTGCTCTGAGCAGTTTAATGCAATGCTCCAAGGCATTGAAAGCAGCTACTTCAGAATCATGTGGTCTCTCTGTGTGCAGTCTCATTATAAGCAGTTTTTTGTTTAGGATTCCCCATGTGTAGCACGCTGTCTTGTGATGCACGCTTATTTTCCAGGACATGCTGATGCTGCTGAACTGTCAGAGAGAAATTCCTTCCTTTGCAAATGTAGTGTTGTCTTTGAAGTGGTTCACTCTGAGCTGCTTCTCAGTAAAATTGTGTGTGATAATCACCACAAGAGAATTGAAAGGGAGGTGTTTTAAAATTAAGTAGAGAAAGCTCCCAAAGGGATGGCTTAAGTACGTGTGTAGCCCTACAAGACCTAAACTCTTACTCACAGTTTATGCTTCCTCTTATTTAGTGGAGAATAATCATAGACAAAAACTTTGAATTTACTAGAGGTTTCATAGGCAAAGTATTTAGAAGAGGAGTGATTTTCCTTGTTTTGAGACTATTAAAAAGAAAAGCATGATCTACTTCTTTATAGGCTGTTAAAATCAAAAGCAAAACCACCAGAAAACAAAAAGCTTGTTGGCACTTAGAGCCAGCAAGCAGAGCATGCCTGCACCATGTCAGTGGAATGATGCTGAGGCTGGGGCACAGCCCTGTCCTGGCTGCAGCACTCGTGGCAGCTGAGTCACCCACTGCCCAAGGAGCTGCAAACAAGAGCAAGATCAGCCCAGCCCAATGATGCTTGGCCTCCCCACAGCTGTCTCACAGGCCCTGTTTATGGCAGGAAGTTACACTGTGGTAGTAGTCACCAGGAGTCTCGAGCAACATGTTCTAACATGATGTAATTTCCCAGTGAAAACTATCCCACTAATGTCTCTTTCCAGTTTCAAGACCAACAAACAACATTCATGTTGGGCTCAGTTCTAAGTATTGCAAGAGTGTCCAAAGATGCCAGTGCCAAGAAGGTGCAAGCTCTTTTCTCATGCACTTCAAATTCAGTTTGATGCAACTGTAAAATGCCAGGTGAGACTTCACATCTGTTCTGCATCTGCATTAATTATGGCAGCTTTAAATGGATTCCATTAAGCCAGTGCACTTGTCAGATGCAAGGTTGCAGCCTGCCTTTCTGGGGGCAGCCGTGGTTGCTGTCCTACCCTCTGTAAGCACCCAAGGGGGACATAAGCATCCCTGTCCTTCCAAGCAGGCAAGCCCAAATCCGACTGTATGACTTCAGACAGTTAAAATTGTTGGTCTGAGGTTAGGCTAATCCCCAGGTTAGGCTCCAAAGCACATTCACCTGCATCCCCAAGAGCAAGCCACAGGGATGAAGAACATGAACAGGTGCTGCTTCTTTCCCACCAACACAGCTGATCCTAAATAGGATGTCTGTCCCTGCAGAGGGTGGGAAACTCACACTAAATATCTCCAAGGGTGAGCAAAGCAAGGGAGGGCAGGAGTCTTAGCTGCAACCTTCACCTGGGTAGTGTAGGCACTTACACAGTCTTGCAGCTCTGAGTTACTTTATGATTTATAAGGGGTACACCAACAAATACTGACATTCCCCCAATTTTCAGCTGACCAGTGTGCTTAATGATTTCCCACAGGAAAAAAACAGATACTTCAAAATCACAAGATCTCAGCTTTACAAAAAATGGAACATTTACATGTGACAAAGAATCATCATGTGACAGTGTGGTGAGGGATAGAGAAGCAAAAACAGGGGGACATGGAAGGAACATTGAAAATCACCTAGATGTACTCAGCATCTTGCCATGTGGGTGCATTCTGCAGGAGGAAAAAGATACTATGGCAATAACAATAATAATACTTTGCAACCAGTATGGTGCAAGGTTAAAGCAAGAACTGACCTCACCCTGTCCACAGGGAGACTAAGAGATTATCTGATCTGCTTGGTCTCATTTGTGATTTTTTCCCCTTACATAAAATCTAATTGACTACAACTGCCTTAGACCTGAACAAATAAAAGCCAAAGCTGTTGCAATTACTTATGCCTCAAAAGAAAAACAAGAACCTAGAGTTAAGATCTTGGTTTAGGATTTTTTTCTCTCTCCTAGGTAATTGATAGGAAGCCCACGTTTTGTGTCAGAACAATGTCACAGCAATATAGCAATAAATATTTGTAGAACTGAGCCTTTTCATAAACCCCTTCCAAGCTAGGTGGCTCACTGAACACATTCTCAGCACATAAGAGATTAATTTATCCTTCCTTTTTCTTTTAGATTTGGCAAGCAAAGGCACCACAGCCTGAAGCCTGTACCTCTAGAGACAGCATGGTCTTGGAACACAACCATGATTTCAGCTGAAGAATTTAGGAAACGTAAATTCCATAGCATTTGATACCACAACTCCTACATTTGGATTTCTTACATTTTGCAGCTAGGAGGGGCAATATATTTGTGTTTGTGGTGGAAACACAGAAAACCTGGACCCAGAAAGGGGTGCTATAAGAAAGGCTGGTGGTTGTATTTCAGTGCTGTCCTACCCACAACTGCAAGTAAAATGTATTCCCTTTATACCTTACACAAACTGAGTGTCTCTTTGCCAGGCTACAAGCATTGCTGCAGCCTTGTGGGCCTTGCTTGATGCCCTGAGCTCGCTCCCTGCAGTGTTCAGTGGCAGCAAGGAAAGCCCAAGTGCAGGTGTCCCCATTACCTGCAATGCTGCTGTGCAGGGCTGTGGGCTTGACAGCCTCAGGTGATGTTTCCCTCTCCAATCCACTTTGATACGTCAGAGCTCGCAGCAATGATCTCTTCTCAGCTGGTATCAGCAGGAGAGAAGGTAAATACACACAGAGTGAAAATCACTCGTCTGCAAAATCTTAAGTGGTTGAATTAGATTTAAACACCTCTGCAAAAGGAAGAGTTTCCTCTGCAAATAGTGTCTCTCTTCAGGCAGAAAATACTGGTTTGACACCATCACATCTGACCACACAGCCACAGTTTACTTATATCAGCCAGTCATATTGTCATGAACCTGGTTCTCTCTGGGGGCAGTTGACAATCTTTATGGGACTAATAATGTAATCAAACCCAGAGAAATTAAAGAAGGTAAAATATTGTCTCTGTTTTGTCATTAAAGCATAATGACAAGGAAAAAATGTGCCCCTGTTTGCAGTATAGTTGGATTTAATCCTGAGAGTCTTTGGGGGCTTGATGGAAGCTTTTATTTTAATCAAGTGCCATCCTTGGAAAAGTGGGTGTTATTTGCTAAGTGGCTCTAAGTGGCATGTTAATATTGAGATCTTTGGCTTGTTTGCAGAATTGCCACCAATTTCTTACAGGTTGCAAAGGAGACAGTAGCAATCCATGTGTCTCACTGATCTTCTCAACATTCATCTGTATGCCTGTGGAGACATCATTAAAACTGCATGGTGCTGCAGGGCTGCAGTGCCCAGGAACAAGCATGCACACCAAAGCCAGTAAAAGCTGCCTCTGAGTTAAAACAGTGAATTTGTATTTATTTTCTTTTATTGCTTACTCATTTGCTAAGAGAGAGAACATTTGTCACTTGCTCAGTTTTTCCAGCGCTGCACCGTCTCTCCCTTTCTCTCTGCCGGTCTGCGTAGGACATACACGCTATCTCCTACACCCACTTAACTCCCAAGGTCTCTGAAATGCCTACGCCCTGCATATCCACTAGAATGTTTTGGGGTTTTTTTTAAACTATAGCAGATGCAGAGCCCCACCGTACAAAGTGGGGGAGGCAGAGGACACCCAGTCCCCGGGGAGCGGAGGAAGCTGTAGGCAGTGCGTCCTGCTCTGCAGACAAAGTCTCCCGTGTCTCCCTCCTGTTGTTCTAAAAGCTGAGTTTGCCTTGATCTCTGTAAGGATATTTAAAATGCTGACACTATAAACAAGTCTGAGGGAGTCAAGATCATTAATATCACCAAAACAAAGCCTCCTCTCTTCACTCTTGCCGGGCTGCAGAGTAGTGAAGGTGAGAGCAGCAGCTCCCTCCTCCTCGCTGCACAGGCAGAGGACAGGTGCATGTCCCCTCCCTGGGGATGGCCTGTCCTGCAGCAGCTCCTTCCAGGTACCCTGCCCAAATTTCCTTCCACACCAGGGTACCCCTGGCCTGCTGCTCTCCTTTTGATCTTATGTTGGGATGAATGCAAAGCTGGCATTCAACAAAGATTTCTTATGGTGGCCATCGTGCCTCCCCATCAGGAAACAAAATCTCTCTTCAGTGACAAACCTCATGCACACTTAGAGCCATGGAAAGGGCTGGTTCTCATGGATCAATTCCCATTGCTTTCTCAGGGAGTCTCAGTGTTCTCCATGATGGGATCTTATATATTTATACTTACTTATGGCCCTACATTGTTTCATTTCCTGCTAGCTTCTCACTCACAGCCTGCTTTGATTTAACTCCGTGCAAGCAGGATATTATCAGCCAGGAGAATAGAGAGGATCATGATATTGATACACTGATATTTATGAAGCAAACAAAAGGCAAATATTTTTACTCATTCTTTCCTCCTATGTTTTCCAAATGCACCTTAACTTACAGCAGTAGCACAGTAAGGAAGAGTCTCAGCATCAGGGAAGAACAAAGCCAGCCTACTGCCCCTTTCCAGTCTTTTAGGAATTGGAAATGTGAGAACTTCTGTGATCTTTCCTGGAGGTGAAAAGTTAAGGCTTAAGTCTTAGAGGAGTGCCCATTTATTACCTGATACTCTCAATGCCCACAGGATTCACAAAAATTGGACTGCAATTTTGATTCCTTTCTGCTTAAAAATTGCCTTATTTTTGAAAAGAGACATTCCTGCATTTATTTTGTCTTTATGTGATAGATTTTTCCCATCCTGAGTCTAGGACTTTGTGCTTGTCCTTATTGAATTTCACCTAATTGCTTTCAGACCACTTCTTAAATTTATCAAGATCTTTTTAAATTCCTCTCCTGGCCCCCCCAAAAGCCTGCCAATGTGGTGGTCATGTGTGAGTTTCACAAGTATGTTTGGTCTTCCATCATTCAAGTCATTTATGAGAATGCAGGATGGTACCAAGCTTAGGACAGATTTCTATGAAACCTCATAGATGCAACTATTCCTGTTTGTCAGGAAATTATTAAGAACTAAATTGAGTACCTTTTAAATTACATTTTCCAAGTATTTTTGCACCCTTCCCACAGCAGTTTCAGCTAGCCCAGACTGCTAAGTTTCTGCACGAGAACATCAGAAAAATGTAAAAAATATTACTAAAGTTGAGACACATCACATCTACTTACCCTTTTCCATGATGTAGATTTCTTTTCAAAGAGGGAAAGTACGTTGCTTTAATATGATCTGTTCTTGACAATTCCATTGCTGCTGTTTCTTATACTATTTTTTTCTCTAGGTGCTCCTAAATATGTGCATTTATTTGAATAACTTTAAATCATTGCAAAGCTCTCTAAGTTGTAAATTTCCAGACCCTCTCTCCACCTCTCACCCTTTTTAAGGGCAGGTATTTTTATCACTCTTATCTCTGTGATATTGTCACAATTTGGAGTCAATTGCTTCTGGTTATGGTTGCTTTTGATAATTCTTTTTGTCTTCCAAGTTTTATTAAACTGTCCTGCATGAAATATCTAACTTATCACAATAAACCTCATAGACATCCCCCCTGCTTTGTTCTAACACACTGTTTCCTTGTTACTATTAAAAGCACTGTGCATCATTTTAAAATTTTGCATTTTCCAGTCTTTTTGGTAGTATTTCCAGACCTTCTACATCAGCTTAATTCACTAAAACCTTTTTGGTTTGGTTAGATATTTTTGCGACTCTTGCTGTTGGCAACGGCTTTGGACCCTTCAAGTTTTTTTCATAGTTACCTTATTCTTATGGGAGCAGTTTCTATTCAGCTTAATAACATGCTCTTGTTTCTCCTTTTGTGATTTCCAGATGAAGAAGAGGTCTTAACTCTCCTCCTGAGGGTAAGGTACAGTAACCTCAATAAAAAAATTCAGCTGAGTGGGGGGAGGATGGTGCTCTGAAGAATGGTCTGACACTGTCCGGAAGGGAATCTATGTGTGTTTGATCTGGGATGGCAAAAGTGTTGGGACAAAACCAGTCTGTGGGCCCAATAATGTGTTTTAAAAGTAAAGCTGCATTTCAGGGTTCCTCCAGTGACCAGGCAGATGTGCAAGACACTCCACAGCAATTTCCTTCTCATTGCCCTCATCAGGACAATGTAACGCTTTGGTTGCATCAGGGAGCTGATCCAGTAGATACAAAAACATATTTTAGCAGAGGCTTTTCTTTGTATTTCTCGCTGATCTGGTCCAGAAGAAAACCACACAAAACACGGAGTCAGTGCCACAGAGGCAGCGGTAGCGTAGCTGGAGGCAGAGAACAGCAGGAACCTCTTAAATCCCTGCCTGGTGGGGCAGGCATTCCGCAGGCCGGCTCTCAAGGGGAGACCAACTTGCAGATCTGCAGTAAGCACCAGTGAAATGCCATGCAGAGCAGAACTGGTCAGGAATTTTTATTTTCATTAGTTTTTCCCACAAAAAAAATTTACATTGCGAACTTTTGGCAGGACCAGGGCAATGGCCAGAAATGTTGTTTTTTTAATGTTTTGTAACTAATTGAAATAGGGGTTTTGGTTCAAAGTTGGCTTTTTTCAATTGTAAATTAATTTATAAATTTAAAAATATGATATTAACATCAGAGCTATTTCTAGATTATTATCCTGGCTGTGTAGATTAACAGGACTCTGTGGATTAACGGCTGCTCCCCGAAAAAGAGAAGTGGGGTGCCTTTGGGATGGAATTTCCATCCTCCTCCTTTCACAAACACTACACATTCATGCTTTTTTGAGGAGGAAATTTAGGATAGGCAGGAACGATTGCTGTGAGCCACAAAATGAGCCAGGGTAAGCTGGATCAGAATTCAAGAGCTAAACTTGACTTTTCTGGGCAGCGCCCTGATGAAATGGAAAACCCTCTGCTCTTCAGTGACTTTAAGATGAGCAGTAAAAAAAGCTTTAGCTTCGGGCAAGGCTGCCTAAATTTGCCACAGCAAAGAGGGGGACACAAACAGAACTGATTAGCTGAGTGGAGTGACCAGTCAGTCAGTGATTAACCCTTGTAAAAAGAGGAATATAGACGCACAAGGTAACTATTCTGCTTAACAGCATGCTAAGAGATAGTGAAGCTTTGCATGTGTCCTCAGTAGCATCTGATAGCTCAGTTAGCTCCTGAGATATGTGACAGAGAAGTAACGGCAGGGTTTGGCCCTGCTGAAATGGGATGGCTTTTAAGAAATATAAAAGTCAAACAAGTTGCTGGTAGTAAAGATATCTTCCCAGGATGTAATCATGGAAAATTCCTTTCAAGAGCTGGTGTTTAGACCTCAGAAAATGCACAGCAAATTGCATTGTGATTTATTTGTCGGTGTCTTTATAGGTTGGGCGTTACTTTACCCCACAGCTGGAGTCAATTTTTAATATTTAAAAGTGGAAAGAAAGCAAAACCTAAACACATACAGATCTGTCTGTTTTAGATTGTGCTTTTCCCAAACATTACTGTTTAGAATTGAACCCTGAATAGATTTCTGCAAAGGCCAGCTGGCAACACAGAATTAAAATAACTGGGACTGGGTAGACCATATAGAAAGACCTCCTAAACTGCAGTTAGCTGATCTGGTATTCATAGTCACTGCAGAAATAAATCTAATTTTTTCCTTTTCCTGATAAAGGACATGAGGTTCTATCTTTTTTTTTTTTTACCTTCATCTCTTTCTCAGTCTTTTTGCCTTTCTCTTTTCCTGTCTCTTTCTTTCCCTCTTTCTTCCACTATTCCATTGCAAAGTGCTGTACTGAGTAGGTGTGGTACAGTGCATTCTTTAAATACAGTAGTTGTTGGTTACCATGAGAGCCTGTTGAAGAAACAGATAAATAGAGTGAGGGAGATGATGATTTACATCACTCTTGAACCACACACATGAGAAGGAATTAATGGAGGAACAGATGACAAGAAATTTTCTGGTGCCCATCAGCTTTTACTCAGCCTGGAAAGGCTTGAAGAAACAGCTGGAGTCAGAAACAGATCCTATTTCAAAGCCCATACTGTACCTACACTAGAAAATTCAGTCTCCTGTGGTTCATGCTCAAGCTTTGTTACAAAGTTGTGCCTGGTTTGCTGCAGCATTAAATGAACTGACAGGCCAGTGCTTAAAGCACAGCTCCAATGAGCAGGATTTGGGAATTTCATTGCATGGTCTGCCAACAAAGTGCCAGGTGATTTCAAAGCTTAGCACAAAAGCAAGTGACCATCATATGCAGATAATCATGGAATGTCTAAGCCCCAGTAACTGCCTGTACATGTGTTTATAACCTCGAAGTTTGCCACCAAAGACCAGGTAACAACTCTACCTGGTCCATAGATAAAGACAGTTAAGCTGGGTCTGCTGGGAGCGGAAGCACAGACACAGCTCAGCTGAGGCACAGTGAGTTACCATCTCCTGTATCTAAGTGCTGGGAAAAATGACTTGGCTTCTTCATCCGTCAACTACAAACTGTGATGGCTTTGCCTGACTCACAAATGTACTGCTGCCATAGGCCTGGGTAAGGGCTCAGAGCTCAGGGGCATTTGGAAATTTTTTAGTTGCTGTATTATTACCATGGATCTACTATACAATGGAACAAAAATCTCTGAGACTATTCCCAACCTCCCTCATTTCTCTTAGGGAGAGTTACCTGTGGAAGAAGCTTTGTGCCAACTGCCACAGCTTCCAGCTTCTCAGAGCCTCTCTGTGTTACAGCAGAGTACACATGGAAACAAGACCATCTCTGCATGGCATATCAGACGTCACGCACAATTTCAGTCTCCAAGTTGCTGGTGAGTGGCCCTGGCACCCCTGCAGAGAGCCATAGATATGTTTACCAACAAAAGGGCTCTGTAATATGCAACATATGGAGATAGAAAAAACAACTCTAATTGGGAAAGGCACAATCTCATTTGGTAACATTGTTGTACCTCTTAATAGTATTTTATTTATTCTCTCTTCCCTACTGAGTCATGGTGGATGCCAAAAGCCAGGACCACCAAGCAAATCTGGCTCCTTCCCCAAAATATGCCTTGCCTGAGCAGATTCACTCTGTGAGGGATTGCAGGGAGATGTTCTCCTTCAAAGATTTTTATATGATTGGAAGGGACATTGTGAGATAGGCAAAGAATGCTTCCAGCTGAGAAAGGTTTTAGTTTCCTGCCTGTCTAGTCCAGAGCAAGAAACTTTTTGGCTGTCTTTGTGAAGCTGATGTCTGCAGACCACAAGGCATTAAGTTCAAACCTCAGCTGTGAAAATGTGCACAAAAGGAGCGTTTTATTCAGCAGATGGGGGACATCTCTGTTTGAGGAAGGCAGCTAATTCAGGGTCTGGCCAGCAGCTGGCAGTCCTGGCAAATGATATATTTTTTTAAAATATCAACTCTTGTGATTTGACATCCCCAACATGAATTTTCACATCACTTCTTTGAAGATCAGCACAATTATGAAACGTTTGCATTACAAACCTTTGAGGATGAGAAAGAATCCTTAGACCAGCTTCTTGCTCTTAGGGGCATCTGGTCTGGACTGGTCAGGCTCTACCATGATGAGATTAGTTTATGTCTCAAAAATCTGTGGGAGGTGAGAAAAGTAGTACAAATTGCTGTAGTGGCTAATAGGAAACACCAGTGAGGAGGGCTCATTCCTCCACATCCTAGATTCTGTGTGCATTCTTTGACAAGAAACACCTTGCTCGCTCTAGAGGCTACCCTAGTCATAGAAAATATGGCAAGGAGTACTCCTGACAGAACTATACTTCATGGGAAAATCTTTTGTTTCTACTCCTGCAAAGTTTCTGTTTGAAAAATCTCTTATTCGTTCAAGCTTTCACCAAATTAAACAAGCAAACCCCTGCCTGGATTCCGGGCAGTTTACGCAAAAGCAGGGCCCCTCTCTCCGGGTCTGTGATGCTGGGCCAGCCCAGACAGCCGGCTCTGCCACGGGCTCTTGGCAGCGGGGGCTGCTGCTCGGGGGCCGGGTGCTGGTGCGGCGAGCGGCGCTGGCAGCCAGCCCTGCTGCGGGACTGGGAGGGGGCGCTGGCAGCGGCCCTGAGCCCGGACACCCGGGGACTCCAAAAAGTGAGGAGCTTGCAAGTTCTGGCTCTGAGCGGGTCTTGGCTCCCCGTGTCCAGGCAAGGATGCTGGCATCCCACAGAGCCTCAGGTGGAGCTGCCCAATTCCTAGCTGCACAGCCAAGACCTGGGAGGACTGAGGCAAGCCCCAGCGATTCTGTCTGCACAGGAAGATAGGAAGGTGGGACTATTGCAGCTCCTGAACCTAAGTAGGAAAGGCAGGAAAAAAAGTTTTCGGGCCAATTTGTTCCTAGACAATATTTTACAATTTTTTCCTCAAGTCAGATTTTCTTGGTTTGGATCACCTTTAGTGACAGAACAAAACTCACATGCTAAAATGACTCGCAGTACTAAAATGAGGAATCTATTCCAAACTAAGGAGGCCACCTAAGAGAGACCATCCCATTCCCTGGCGTACATGCAAACTTCTTATGAACCGCATCTGAGTCCTATTCACATGAATTACAGGCTTGACTATGGAAATGGAAATGAATAGATTTGGACTGGAGCTACCTTTTTGTGAGAATGACAAAATATTGCCAAATTATTCCAAAATTTTCATGTCCATGCAGTAGTTCTCAAAATTGAAGAAATGAAAGAAAAACAGTTTGTGGTGTGCAACGAGAGCACAGGAGATGAAAATGTATATAACAAACAAGGAAAAATATATAAAAAATTAATTCAGACATAAATATAAAGGATTCTGTCTCTCTCAGGCCCCAATCCATTTGATTCACAGTGTGTGTGTGCCAACTCTTTTCATGTTCAACCCTTTTTTTCTCTCTGGGGCAAGGGTGACACAGATGTAGAGACTAAGAATAGAAGGATACTTCTAAACCATGCAGCTGGATCTTGTGTGACACACAAAATCTCAGGAGCCGATCTCTGCATCATGTCTCAAACTTTTTGTTGGAGATGTCCCTATAGAGATTTGAACAACATAAACATCTCCCTAAATAAATTGCTCCAAAGTTAAATGCTCCCCAGTATCACAAATGTGTCTGCATGTGTTTTCCTTGTTAGATCTGTTTTAAAAATGATGTGCCAAAGGAAAATATTTAAGGTAAGTTATCAAGTTTTGCTCAAGATTCAGATATAGCAATGTTCTCACCTCTCTGGTGTCTGAGAAGTTTTGACTTGGATACATTTCTGTAGAGAAAATACCAGAAAAATAAATATGGAACAGGTTTTTTTTCACTTGATGAAGAACACAAGCAAAGGAGCTAGAAATGGATTTTTTAAGAATCTAAGTGGAGGCTCAGGGTCACTTTTCCCTCAGCTGTAAACAGTTGTCATGTGGTATAGGTGAGCCTTCCCAAAAAGCAAAGACACCTCTACACAAGAGGCAGAGTCCCTGAAAATACGTCCTCATCAACAGAATAATTCAACAATGTGCAGGGACAGGGCACTTCCAACAGCAGCAAAGGAATCAGCCTTCCCATTCCTGGCAAAATATGACTGGCGGAGCAACTCCTCCAAGCAGCTTGGTGCTATTGCTGAGTATGAAAGGAAGAGGATGAACCTTTAGAAACAAATCCTTTTGCTTTTCTGCATCTGGTTTTATGGCACAAGGAAGGAGATGCCTAAAGGGTCTTAGCAACACTCACTTTTATGTTCCCTTTCAACAGTTTATTTTTAAATATGGCCAAACAAGTGGTCATCCATGTTTCAGTTATCAGGCTTGGAAGCTATAAAGGACTCCAGCACTTAAATTCCTGGATGAAATCTTGGCTGCACTTATTCATTGAGGCTTTTTCTATTTACTTCAACAGAGTGAGAACTGCACAGCTCTTACTTGCCTTAAACCACAGAGAGAGACTATCTGCACAGTTGGCTGCTGGAGGCTTTCACTGAGCTATTTCATGGGATTTGGGGATTGTGGCCTCATGAAAGGCCATTAAATCTTCATGGTTTCTCACTTGGTAGATCTGTGCTGTGTTTAAATTCTGCAATCAGATATACAGGAATAAACTCCAAAGGGTGAGGTGTGAACATGTACCTCAGGGCAGAAATTGCCTCTTTTGACAAAAGAATTCCACATGTTGTGTGGGAACTCCTGGACTTCTTGTTGGACACACTCAAGCTGTGTCCTTCTGTATTTGGGCGAAGAGCTGCCTGCAGATGATCACTGCACCCTCCCATGCCCCAGAAATATATCCACAAAAGAGGTGTAGGCAGAACCCACTGTGTCCAGGTACCTGGTGTGAATAATCAGGGACTCTGTCTGAGTCATATCACACAGTAGCCTGGCCACTACTGCCTGTAGAGATGACTAGTGGTGCTCCATTGCAGGGCTTTATGTTGTCATTCTTCATTTAATGCTAACACAATCTATGGGACACATGTATTATAGGGACACTGCCTGTGAATGTAAATGGGATCTGCAAAGCCTTCCGAAGTGAGAACTCTACTTTTCTGCATAGTGCTACATTTTTTGAATTTAGTGTCTTGCTGAATTACCAGTCATTGATCATTAAAAGCACCCCACTTGTATATCAGATGCTCCAACAATACATCTCAAAATGTTTCACAAATCAACATGAATCTCTTTTATTTCCATAGCCCCTGGAGTTTCTATATTTCTAATTTAGCTCACTGCTTTATATAATCTGATACAATTCAGGAGGAAAAGACAAAGAGAGAGGTCTTTGTCTGCTGCTGTAATCTAAGAGGACATCTGTGCTATAACACACAGATGGAGAACCTGCAAGGAAGAGTATGTGCAGCCAGGTCAGTGAAGAGGGAGCCAGCAGCTGTGTGGGCCCAGCCCCACACTCATGCACAGCTGCACTGAAACTGGCCTTGTCTTTGAGTAGGTGTAGAAAAAACTACATTTCACCTACCTCCTTATGGCAGTGGGGGAGCCACAGAGGGTGATTCATAGGACCTAAATAAGGCAGTAAGCAGGCAGCTGCCTGGAGCTAGTCAATAGGAACATCAAGCACAGAAACACAAATGGAATTTAGCCCCAGTTGTCTAATATAAAAGATCTGCCAGGGACCAACTCACTGCTTGGGTGGTTCTTCTGATGGTAGTTTGTGGTTTCAGTTATTACTTTCAACAAAGGAATGAGGATAATAAAGATTTCTGAGTCTAATTTAATCTTGGGAGGCTTGTAAAAGTTATATTCTGTACCAGCTTTGTGTTAGGCACAATCCGGTGGCTTTTATTTGCCTTTATAGCCTTGACTTCTGAAATATGCATAGTACATAGAGACAGCAGATTCTACAAAAAATACAAGGATGAAATTCACATTTATTCATTTATTCTGTGCTAAAACACCATATTGAAGGCCTGTCAGGAGAAAGTTTCTTGAAAACAAATCATCTCAGTGCAGGATCAAAATTTTACTTTGCACTTAGTCAGACACTGTATTAAAAAAAAAAAAAGAAAGAAAAAAAAATCTGTACTCACATGACTAGCAAATAGGCCAGAACATTTTTTAGATAAATTATGCTCTTCTGTCAGCTATTGTGAAACTATGAAAACCTACGCATGCTTGTAAATAGAGCACACTCGGATGGAAGGAGATCTCTAAATGCACTGTGACTCATACAGCATAAAGATGCAAGGATGGATTGTACATTGCAAAGGGCTGGAGTTTTTTCAGCATTATATATTCACAGACATGTAGTATACAGCATTACAGGGCAGCATTGATAAGAGCCCTGGGGAAGGACAGTGGCTGTTTACTTGGTGGATTTTGAGGAAGAGAGACCCAATCATCATTTTACTTTCCTTCTCAGACACTACTAATCAATCTAATAACTATTAACAGGATGTTTTTAAAGCTCTGGAAGGTCTAAATTTACAAAATAAGGAGGGAAAATATATGGCCATCCTCAGAACACCATACTGCATATGAATCTGTTCGCCAATATAATATAGGACAGCTTTTCTTCTTTTGATTCTTTATAGTTATGAATACTCAAAAATTAATTGCTTACAGACATAAGTGCATGCTAAGTGCTTTGTCCAACTGCTTCTTTTCTTACGTGCTTTGCTCCATCCTCAGTAGACTTTGGGCTCAATTACTTATCTGTCTTCCTCATGATTCTGGCATTTAATCTCCCAGTCTATGTCTACATGGCTCTGAAGGCTGATGGACTCAGCAGGCCCTGCATTCTGGATCACCTGGCTGCAGTAGTGAGCACTGGCCAGTCACTTCTGTTGGCTGGTGACCACGTGGCTGTGTTTGGACTTGTATTCCAACATCTCCCATATGTGTGGGTTGTACCTGTGATCAGGTCAAAAAGAGTAGGAGTAAGGGTGGCTGGCACAGCCCTTCTGGATGGGAGCCCTGATACTGCTGTTACGAGACGGTGGAAATGTAGTCCAAGACACACAGATCTTTATTCAAAGCTTGTTTGAGCTGGGAGACAGGAATTATCCATGACCTTCTGAGCATTTAGAGTATCAAATGAGTTCCACTTGTCAAAAACAAATATAGCACTGATATATTTTATACATTTTTTACATTATTCCACAGTAATGAGAACTATAAACATGCTTTTTTTTAGAACTGAAATATGAGATTTTTGGAACATGAATTTCTGGCAAATTTGGTAAGGAATTTGCCTGGAGCACTGAATTTTGCCAATGAGTATATTTGCAGGCTTTTGAACCAGAATGGGGCAGCATCAGCAAACACTACAGCGAAAAACAAGGAACTTTGCACACTTCTATCCTGGGAACCTGCTTTCAGCCCCATCCATTGATCAGCACATGCTTGAATGCTTCCTGTAAGTGGGCTCCAAAGCAACACAAACCATTCGCTCCAAGGGAGGAAAGAAACTCCTGAGACCTCTGCAGCTTGAATTCTGAGCATCAAATGCTAACATCATTAATTCCTTCCAACCAAGTTAGCAAAGCCAGAGCTATGCAAACCTTTGTGCATGAGCAGCTCACATTGAACTCATTTCAGAATGCTGGGGCAAGGCTGCTTGGAAGGCCAGTAGTATTCACTAGGCAAGTCAGTCACTGCCAATTATTCCCCATGCTGTGAATCAGAACACGGTCCTTATGTTACAGATTTCATGATCACAGCCCATGCCCAAAAAGGCTTAGAAATGTAAGGCACTGCTTACAGACTCTGGCTCTGCACAGGGTTTCAGTATGTGAAGGACACACATTTTCATTGGAAGAGACTTGCCAGCAGCAACTGACAAATTTTTGCCCCATTAATTTTGTTTGTGTAAGGAAAATTTTAAATCTATTCTTTGACTTAGAAAATAACTGAGCATGAGTTTTTAATTAATCTTGCCCTTCAAGGAGACAAATTAATGAACCCTGGTAATACATTAGTCCAATTGCCTCTTTTCTCTTATTGAAAAAAAATTACATAGAAAGAGGTTGAAAAATGCTGTCTGCCCATTCAGCTGGTGCTTGCATTTCTTGAGTTACGAGGTGCATACATTGTGAGCCTGGAGGGATGCAGAATTTTGAGTGGATTTCAGTGCCTTCCACTCACTTTGCCATTGAGATATTTGCTGACAACCTAAAAGGGTGGAGGCACCTCTGCAGTTCTCTCTGGGAGCTTTTATGGTTTATTTTGTGTTTGTGTTGTATTCCAGGCTCACAGCTGTAATTTTTCTACTGTTCTTTTGATATTATTACTGGCAGTGAGTTCATTTCCTTACCCAAACTGGTTGTGGCCTGTTTGTAGCCATCCCCTATGCTCACCACATTTCAATGCCTGAAGAGCCATCCCACAGTCTGTGTCTCTGTGCTTCCTGAGTGGAAAAGGGGGACATTCATCCAGCAGCCCTACTTGCCCCTGTCACAGGCAAGTGTCCTCTCTGGCCCCTGCAGGACTGTGCAGCCCAGGGACCATAGAGGTGGGCAGTAGAGATCCCACAATGACCCTGCAGGGCAGGCAGGACACCACCAGCTGTCACAGGGCGATCTGGCACAGCCACTAGTTGGGGACAAGTGACTTGTGCTTCCCACAGGCCAGGCATACCACTCATAGCCCGTTGCTGGTGGAAAGGGCTGCTGCCCTCTGCCCAAGCCCATCCAGCTGGGGCAGCTCAGAGTCAGGGAAGCTGGCAAGGAGTCTTTCTGTGCCCTTTTTTGCACAAGACCGTGTCACCCCAGCCTGTGTCCCAGACTTTTCCTGCTGTTTTCAAGCCCCAAGGTCTTGCGTGAGCTCCCGCACGTCACTGGCGCGCTGGGGCCAGCTCGAGGAGGAGCTGGGTTTGGCTCCAGCCAGGGCCACAGCTGAAGCAGCCGCACCCTGGCCTGCACCCAGCTGGCATGGAGCTGCTCCCCGAGTGTCCATAAGCACAGACCTGGCTGGAAAACAGCATGCAGACACAGCCAGACTGCTCTCTTACCTGGGCTGGTAGGAATGCCCATGGCAAGGTAGTTCACTTAATCAGGTTCCCCTGTTGCTCACTGTTTGGATTCTTGCCGCAGCATTTGAACCACCCAAAACTGTCAAACACTCAGGAGATATACTGGAAAAACAGAAATAATTAAATTAATTTAAGTAGGAGATTTTAAATAGATCAATCAAGGCCTCCACTGTTGCTTTATTTCTCTGTTTTCTGAGGCATTAGGGTGTGTGTCCTTCATATCCTGAGTCCTTTCTCTACTGTCCTTCCTTTTAAAGAAAGCCTAAGGTTTTCACTCATACTTTCCTCTGCAGCTTTTAAAAAAACCCCAAAACAGTAAACAAATTTAATGAGATTTGTGTTAAAATCAGTGTTGGCAGCACTGTCTCATTTGTTGAGTTTTTCCATGACACGGAGTAACTTTGCTACTAACCCAGAATATAGAAAAAGATGTAGTTTATTCACAGAATCACAGCCTGGTCACCAACTGCCCTTTATTCCAGGCTTTTATTATATTGCTAGACAAATTCCTTTGGCTGTCATACAGATGAGAAAAATGAACCTTTGCTTCATGGGTGCATAACTTTTTTGAGCAGATAAGCCACTAAGACCCGTTGACATCATCCTGTCATGACCTCTCAAACCTCTCCCACAGCCCTCACATCACATTTCCAGTTGAAGAAAAGCTCTCAGCACCAGAGTTCCTCTGCACAGAGCTGAGCTCTCAGAAGAGGTACCAGATTGATTTATACATATATATCCTGTATTTTCAACATGAGGGTATCACATCCTCTAGAAAAGACAGCATTCAATGCTGAGTATTCACTGTCAGCAACAGTACTTTTGAACTTTCTGTGAGGGGGAAGATTTTTTAATTCCCCAGACTTTTCCTAGAGAAAGATAAATGAACTTGGTGTAAAATTTCCATATTTTAATAGCATCCATTTTATGTTCAGGCTCAGGACTTAGAATAATTCAGTTAGTTTCATTTCTGTTTATTGCTCATTTCTGCTCAATTTCCTCTCACTGCCTTTCCCACAGTAACCCAGCATGGCAGGGCTCACTCTGGCTGCAGATTCTACAGGAAAATGGTTAAATTGAGTTAAAATTTGTTTCACTAAAAATACACTCACAGTTCATACAAACCTATTTATTTATAATCCCCTTTTCAAAAGGCTTTACCTGTGACCTAACTGAACTAGACTACAACCCTCTAAGCTTTAGATGATTTAGATTTTCCCAGATATTGCTTACTGTCTGTTTCTAATTCATATGTGTGTTTCTGATCTATGACAACTGGCTGTTTTATTTTTAATATCATGGCTGCACATGAGCAATAAATGGTGGCATTTCTTCAGAAACCCACAAACTAGCAATAAACTTCTTCAGTTACAAAGGAAAGGAGCAGAGCCTTATCAGCAAGGAGAAATCATCAAATTTGGGGGACAAAATTCAAAGTGAGGAAAAGGGTCTTCACATGGTTTGCAACCCACATGCAAATATTTTTTGGCCACTCAAAAGTTTTTTGCACTTGCCAAGCGCTACACAGCAAATTCCAGTTCCAGTGATGCTAACAGAACAGGCCCAGCCCTCTGAAGGTAACCTAAAGCTGGCTTATGTAGCTGATTGCCTTCTGGGGTCGCATGACTGGCTGGGTAGCTGAGGGGAGAGCAGTGGGCGTTGTCTTCCTCGACTTCATCAGGGCTGTTGGCACCATCTCCCACCACATCCTCATGGGCAAGCTCGGGAAGCGTGTGTTGGGTGGGCAGAGAGGGAGGTGACTGGGCCCTGCTGGGCAGCAGAGCTCAGAGGGCTGTGCTCACACACAGAGCCTGGCTGGAGGCTGCAGCTCAAGGTGTTCCTGGGGGTCAGTACTGGCCCAGTCTGTTCACCTGGGTCACAGTGACCTGGACAAAGGGACAGAGTGTGCCCTCGGTGAGTTTGCTGGTGGTTCTGTAGTGGGAGGAGTGGCTGGTACCCCAGAGCCTTGTCCTGCTGTTCAGTGACACCTGGACAGGCTGGAGAGAAGTTCAGTAAGGCAAGTGCAGAGTCCTGCAGCTGGGGAGGGATAACCAGGAAGGAATAACTCCATGCACCAGCACGGACTGGGGCTGACCTGCTGGAAACAGCTCTGTGGAGAAGGACCAGTGGGTCCTGGTGGACAATGAAGTGTCCATGAGCCAGAAGTGTGGGTGCCCTTGTGGCCACCCTGGGGTGGTAGCAGGAGTGTGGCCAGCAGGTCGAGGGAGGTGATCCTGCCCCTCTACTCGGTGCTGGTGAGGCCACATCTGGAGTGCTGTGTCCAGTTCTGAACTCTCCAGTTCCAGAAATACAAGGAACTACTGGAGCAGGTCCAGTGAAGGGCTGTGAAGATGATGAGAGAGCTGGAGTATCTCTCCTATGAGGAAAGGCTGATGGAGCTGGGCCTGTTTAGCCTGGAGAATTGATGGCTGGGAGGGCAATCAATGTATCCAAGTGTCTTAAGGGAAGGCGACAGACTCTTTTCAGTGGTGCCCAGTGACAGAATAAGGCACAGGCAACAGGCCTGTGAAACATGAAACACCAGTTGTTCCATCTAGATATGAGGCAAAATATCATTACTATAATAATACACTGTTTTGTGTGAGGGAGACAGAGAACACAGAGAACAGGCTGCCCAGAGAGGTTGTGGAGTCGCCTTCTCTGGAGATATTTAAAACCTACCTGAAGGCAATCCAGTGCAGCCTGCTTTGGGTAAACACATTTTAGAAGGGAGGTTGGACTAGATGATCTTCAGAGATCCTTCCAATCCAAACCATTCTGTGATTCTGTGATTGTAAAGGAACAGAGAAGGTCACATGGAGGGCTACCACAATCTGCCTAAGTCTCTCTGGCTCTTAGGGAAGTAGAGGGCATTTCACAGGGGAGACTCATATGGACTTTCACAAAAGGTAACCTTGTGAAAAAAGGCAATCATTCACAGAGGAGAAGGTATCATCCTGGGACTAAACAGGCACTCAGAGGACAACACAAGACTGGCCCGTCGTGTGACCTTTTCCTAACTGAAGAGAATGTGAATAAAAGTGTCCTGCACAGTGACACCGTGTCTGCTGAAGTGGAGCGAGACAAGCAGTTGGAGCACGATGCTGGGTGCAGTTGTCCTGGGGTGGGAGCTGGAGGGTGAAGCTGGGCCTCAGCAGGTTCTGGGAGCTGCTGGTGGCCATAAGCTCATAGCTAGGACCACACCACCAAGACACACACTGAGCAGTTATTCTCTCTACACAGTGAGGGGACATTGCATTTTAAATTTCTAGATCTGATCAAGGTTTATTCAGCAAGTTCACAACTGTGTGAGAGTAAAGAGCAGTTCTTTTCCAACAACCTCACTTTATTTTTCATCACATCTTGTCTGTAAAGGCAATCGTTATAAATAATGCACTTCAACTTTGGCAAGTTATTAGATCTAGTGTTACACAATGCTCTGATGGTAGTGTTAGAAAATATCAATAGAGTGAACACTAAGCTGCTGAGCAACCAACATATCATAGTGACATCGATTATCAAATCAGGCTGGCTTTATTAAGGCTCTGTCAGGCCAAGTGCTGAGTCCAGCCCTGTTTGATATCTCCACTGGTGATCTGGAAGTATAAAATCATTGCTAATAAGATATTTGGTAAAAGAAAAGTAAATAATTGTGTGGGCTGAAAGTTATGCAAGACTGAGACTGTGCTCATTCTGTCTGAACACCCTGTAATACATTGTACGCTGCTAAACAAGGAATGGAGACCAAATCTTTGCAGAGAGGAGGTATCATAGTCTGGGGTGGGTGACTCAGAATAGGTCCCAGTAAAGAAATACCTTACCAGAAATTCCCTGTGCAATATTGAAGAGGAATTTATGGCAAGCAAAGGTAACTGAAGTCTGACACTGAGTGTGGACACCAAAACCACAATACTGTGTTATCATCAACATTCTTTTTCTCAAGTTTTTTTGAAGGCTTCAGGAAAACTGAAGAGGATGCAAAGAAACATGAAAATATTGAAGGAACAGGGAAAATGCCTAAGGTTGGGAGTCTTAAAGAGATCAGCCTGATTTAAAAGAAAGAAAGAACTAATTTATAGGCATGTTAATGAAAGAAAATACACAGTCTGAAGGGGCACTTTTCATAGAAAAAAGCATAACGAGAACCATGAAGGGGAGATGAAGCCAAATGAATTCACACTGGAAATACAGCACAGAGTCTTAGCAGTAAGAACAATTAACCAGTGGAAGCAAAAAAACTGGAAAGGAAGGATTTTCCATAATTTCTTCCTAATGTCCCCTGTTCAAGTCTGAATTTGCTTTTCTGCATGCTAAATTTTAGTTTATAGAAAAAAAAAAAGCAGCTGGACTCCAACTCAGTGGGAAGTAATTGAATATCTGGAGACAGACGAGGTCAGGCTCAACTGGCAGCTCTTTCCAGGTTTAGAAATCTCCTGCATCTATGAACTGAGCTGCTAATAACTTTGTCTCATCTCCTAACAAGTGAAATAAGCAGAGAAGTGCTCTTGGAATGGTTAACTTTAAGGGAGTTTTTTTTGTCAGTGATACATATCACTTAATGAAATCTAAAATGAGGTGACAGATACCAACAAAAACATCACTGATTGAAATTGTTCAGATGTTTGTTATGAGCCTCTGCTGTTATATTTCTTTGTTTGTACATTTGCCAAAGGATTTCTTGGCATGCAAGAAGAGATTTTGTGCCTTTTTGTAAGAATAGGAAGAAAGCAGTGTTTTTATGTAGATGATGCAGACCATATTGATTGCGGTAGTCAATTTACTAGAGAAGCAAGTCCAAAATGCATGCCATGTAGTTGCTTAGGGATTATAGTCAGTTGTAATTTTTCTGCTAATTAAAGTTACTGTAGAAATAACAATATTTCCATGTTGATTTTATTTCAAGGGCAATGAGATTGCATGTCTAGTGCACAGCTTTATTTGACAGAGAAGCTTGCATCTGTATTATATCACTGACAGCTAGAGCATTTGCATGCAGAATACTAGGGAAAGGTCATGATCACCAAGAGAAACATAAATGTGTATGCACTTACTAGCTTATTTGACTTGGAAGCTTATGCCTAGATATAGATGAGGAGTGTGTTGCCATAGGTAGGAATTTTTCTCAGAGAGGAGTGTAATAAATTTGTAATTTTTAAAGAAAAGTATGAATGTATAGGCAACCTACAGTTCTTGCCATCAACTGGCTGGCTGGTCTGTGTTGAATTATTTTAAGCAGCAGCTGCCTGTGAAGGTGCTGCTGATTCTGAAAGAGCAGGTTTCATGTCAACAGATTGAATAATAATACTGTGTTCAAGACTCTGCTTCCCACTCTGATCAGTCTAAATTCTTCATGAAAAGAACATGTTCTTGTGTGTAGGTATCATCTATGTGTCTCTTCCTTCAGCGGATAATAAAAAACATTTTTCCAAAGCTGGCTTCATCAGAAAATGTAGCAGCAATTGCACTGAAAGTCTCAAGCTCCAGAGAGGGGAAAAGTTCACCTCCCCTGGTAAAGCTCAGCACGCCTCTGAAATCATCCAGGCTCTCAGCTCTAACTGCCTTTCTCTCCCCCACATCACAAAAATAGCCTTTGAGTTCAAAATGATCACATACTCATCTTACATAAAATGTACAGGTTCCCAGAGAGGCTTGTGTCCTATTTGCTGAGGCATTTACAGAACGATTTCAATGTCTGCACATGATGGAAAAAATTCAGCACTCATGTTAGAACTAATGCATAGGCTTATAATGATGGGAAACATAATGTTAGAAGTAATGATGGGAATTGCACTTTTACTGATGGACCACTGAAAATGCAACTGAGCAAACGAAACCCATCTGCAAAAGGAAGCTGGAATTCCAGGTATTATGCCTATATTGCCTAGCAAGCCTGGACTTTCTTTGCTAGCCTGTCTGAGTTTCTGGTGTTGGATGTCCCACTTTGCCTTCTGGAGTTAACCGAGTAGTTGTGCATTACCAACATCAACGTGCAACTGCTCACTTGGGGCAGGTGGCCACATGAGCACAGGATTTGTCACTGAATTAGCCTTCCAGCCTAGTGCCTTGCTTTAGGCATGACAGGGTTTCTCTGGCAAAAATGTTCCTGGAGAGCACTTATGCCTATGGCACTGCTGGTCATTAGGCTGTGGGAGGGTGCAGGAATCCCTTCACCGGAGCAGTTTTCTTCTCTGCCCTGGTCTGGATCTGGACTGCCAAGCTTAACTCTCAGGAAAATGCTCTGAAGAACCTTCCCCCATCAGAGGATTCCCCACCTTCTTTCAGACCTTGCTTTTATTCACACATATCTATTTAAAACCAACTTGAAATCAGAAGTCATGTCAGCTTTCTTTCTCAAAAGAACTGGGATGTCCTGGGACATGACAGTATTAGTGCATTCACTGCACAGCAGGCATCTCAGTGAGAGCCAGGCAGTGTGAGCCAGGCTGCTTGGGAATAACATTTTGTCCTCTGACACAGCCAGCACCCTGTACTCAAGTCTTTTGGAGAGCCCAGCCCCAGAATGAAGTCTCCTTGTTGGCTTTTCTGGAGACCAGGTGATTTTCCAGCTCCAACCTAAACCTAATACTTTTGAGAGGCAGTTGATTAGTCACAGAGAGGGAATAAACACAGCTCTAATATGTTGAAAAAAATCATCTTTTCCCCTAAATTTCCAAAAGAAAGAGGTTCCCAAGAACCTAATAGGAAATGTGATTTGCATTAAATGCAACATATTAGTCCCCCTTAATTTAACTAGGAGAGACAGTATCCTGCTTTCAATGTCCTACTGTGGTTCAGATATTTATCCCAGTAAATCATAGCAGGGGGCTATTTAATCAGCAGAAACCAAGCTCAGAGTTTGCAAACAGACCTTAAAATAAAAAACACAGAAGCGGGTTAGACTGAGCAGGCAGCTTGGCATTCCTTAACACAGAGGCAATTTGTTTTCATAACTTCTGTAGCTACAGCCTCTCACCCCTCAGCAAATAAGCACCAATCAACCTGCAGGGAATCATTAGCTTAAAACAACTGCCAGCAGATTTCTTTCAGGTCTCGGGAGTGCTGAGGATTGCAAAGCTTATCATTTGGCATTCACTGCATCCTTAACCTTTCCAAAGGCAGCAGAAAGCAACAGAGAGCCTTTCAAAAATCTTTTAATAGCTGCTTCCTCTGTATGCGTTTATAGTGACCATAGCTGTTGCAAAAAGCTTTCTAAAGCACTCCAGCCCTCCCTGGAGCAAAGGCTGGCTGGTGCTGGGCACTGTAATAGCAGCACATTGTTTCACAGGTGCAAAGTCACTCTAAAACCTTTCCCTTTCCTCTCTCTGGAGAGCAGAGCTGGCTATAACTCTCCGCATCTAGCAGTCCAAGTCTGGTGTCATTCCTGCAGGTGTGGTTTCAGCACAGTGCAGGGGGATAAGAATGTGGGGCTGGGAATTGCACTGGCAGCTTACTAATGCTGTGTCTCTGCACTGGGGACTCTCTCATTAGAATCACCATGTTGGCTGAAGAGTAGCATTTTAATGACATTTGCAGATGTCGCTCAAACCATGGCTGGCTTTACTTATTTAAACAGGGCATTTTGGCTACATGGCTTAGTGCACTTGATGCTCTGCCTTCCAAAGTGTGGTCCTTGAGAACATTTTTCCCTGGACAGAAAAGTCCAGATTCTCCCTAGCAGCTGAGACTACTTAGTAAAACTGAGGGACAGCAGGGACTAGTTAGTGAATTCTAATCTTCTGCTGTACTCTGGCATCAAACTGAGTTGGAGAAGCTTAATACCATTTAATGCTTTAACTCCTAAAGGATTCACTAGAAGACAGAGCACTCCACCCACCCCCTTACCTTAACATGCTTATTCATGCTATGTGCTTATGTGGGGAATAAAGCTGAAAATCTGCTCTCTAAAAGTAATGGAAATATGATTTTTATGCACTGTTATTCCCATGTAATTCAAGAATCAGGATCTCTGTGCAACATTTATGCTACCTGTGCCAAAGAGCATAAGTTACTGATCTCATAATTCCTCAGCTGATGCACCTGCAGATACAGCTTTTTTGGCACATGCTTTTTTACACAAGACTGACAAAATCACCAGTAACCTTCATTCACAAAAGCAGTATTTTCAGGCTGTAGCCCTTATAATTTGAACCATCCTTACAGAAAGCCTGTGGTTCTACAAAGAGACTTCTGCTGAGGCCAAGAGATCCAGTTCTCATTTGTGATAATCAGTGTCTCCACCATTACAGCTGATGCCTTGACAGACTACCTAGAACAGAGGCTAGACAGTGTTAAAGGAATAAAGTAGGTATTTATTAAAAAGGTCTTCTAAGAATACACCTTGGGCAGTACAAGAGCCTGGCCAAGGCTACACCCAAGATGGACACCAGGTCATGAGTTTTCACACTTTTACAAGGCTTGGTCCATTTACATATTGGGGTTAATTGTCCAATTACAGCTTCAGGTTATGAAGCCCCATCCTCCCCAATTGCTCTCCTCAATTTGCTGTTTTGGGCCTGAAGCTGCAACAACGTCCTTGGTTCTCGGGCTGGAAAAGGATTGTTTTGTCTAACTAAACTGTGAGGAGAACTTGCCAACACTTTATATGAAGTTCAGAGTTATATACTAATGGAGTACAGAATCTGGATAATACAAAAGCTGAAACTTAAGGCATCACAGTGACACCTGTGAACAAACCAACAGGAGGTCCACGATCATTCTGCTCCACAACTCAGGCAACAGAAAACAACCCACCCACGCATTCAGTGGTGCAATGCAAGGTATGAAAACGCTCTTTTCATTCATTTCCATGCACATGCATCCCAGCAGCTTCTTTACCCAACATTCCCAAACAGTATTTCACAAGGTGACAAGTCCACTGCCTGTCCTCATACAGTTGCAGGGAAAGAGACACAGAACCTGATGCACTAGACCTGTTCACTGCTAACCTGACTTCCCAGCCATAGAGCAGTGGCAGAGGGTGAAAGGGTTAATGTCTGCTTCTGTCTGAGTAACTTTTAAAATTATATCCTGGTCCCAACCATGCAGACATAAGGAAACCATACAGTTGTTTGTGGGTTAAGTGGAACACACTGTGCTGGAATTTAGACAGGCCCTATTAGTTTCAGCCAGAAGCACCCGAACAGTTGATGTCTTTGTGAAAATACTGCAGAGGTGACTGCATCCCAGCCTGTCTTGTCAACGTGACTAGTGGACATCAAGCTTTTGAGGAGACCCCAACAGACCACCCTTCTGTCTTGGTCAGTACAGACCAATAAGTAACCAGATTTTGTCTTTTTTGTAAGTTTTTCATCCATACACTCCTTCACATTTTCCTGCTCTTTTTTCTGTATTTTACTTCTAAAACATGACCTTTACCATGGATTTCTGCTTTAGGTTTGTTAAAGCTTTTTTTTTTCAGAGAAACAGAGTCCCTGACCCAGATCTTCTGGGGGGCTGTCACTAGGCACGAGCAGCCCTGTAGGTCAGAAGTAGCATCCAGGAAGGTGAGTTGATGGAAAGTATCTTCAGAGGACCATCCAGCTGAGGCTAGGACTTACTATGGGATGATTAGAAGGACCACAGGTGGGAAAAGGGATGGACTATGGTTGTTTTGGAGAAATAAGCATGAATACAGAGAAGGATAAGGAAATAAAAGGCGCTGGTTGCATGCAAACCTGTGGCTGATCACCATATCATTGGGTCATGCCCTGCACCTGACCAGCACAGTCTTTCTTGTCTTCCTATTAATCTCCACCTCTGTTTACCTGGGGGGGAGGGACTCTTTTCTGCATACATGAGCGTGTATTGACATCTAAGTGCCAGCAACTAGATTTGAAACACAAGTTACAAAGGCCCATGCACCTGGAGTGCCAACAACGCCAGCAAGTGAGGGCACATACAACAATGTGTCACTGCTAGCTGTTGTCAAGCTGGACAAGCCAGTAGAAAGAAGTGGCCTGGAAGCCAAGTACCAAAGTGGCCATAAACCATGGGTACATGGATATCTGTGAGACCTGGAGGAACTGGCTACTGGAGGCACCAGGAGATCCAGGTCAACTCTTGAAGAGACCATGGGCTCTCAGGGACGTGTGTGTGCAAGTCTCTGGGCATGGGGCAGCTTGAGACAAGAGGGTGCAAGGGTGAGTTGTTGGGTAGGCTTGGTGTTTGACCTTACTGGGGATCCATGGTGTGCATAGGGGACTGGGGGGCACATGTGTGTGTCTGTGAGGGATGGATATGCTCCTGACCCTGGCCTATACTCTGCATATAAAGCATCACCTGAGTAAGTAAATTGAAAAGCACCAGAGACTGTTCCTAGGAACTGAACTCAATCACAGTAACTGTAATGCAAGAATAACCCTCGTTGTGCCCTGAGTCTGTGCCAACAAACACTCCTAAACAGTTTGAAGGCATGCTTTGGGAAGTAGCTCAAGTTAAAGTTTGCATGAAGTCATCCTTTTTTGGAAGACAAGCAAACCTAAGGCCCCTCCTCTGCTAGCTAGTTTCAGTGCCCAAGATTTAGCCTGCACACATTTAATTTACTGACAGAGCTGTAGGCACAGAACCACTGAGCATGGTGCCCCTGCACTGAAAACTTCTGGGCCTGAACTGTGGTCACTGGCCCTTCTCCCTACCCAGCTTAAGGCAGGATCAAACATTCGGTTATATCGCCCCACTTCAGGAGGCATTGGCTCACACTTCTGCTCCCACAATCCCTCCATTCATTCCCCTGGTCTGCAAGGCTACACTTTTTCCTATACTACCTATCAGTTTTTCTTACTCAAGATCCATAAACATTAATGCACCCTGCTCACCTTGGAAGTCCTCTCTGCAAATCCTCTGTCTTTTCAAACCCTCTACCCAGCAAACCCTTGCAGCAAGTAGCCCATTAATGGGCTGAACTAACACTGATCAGGTTGACCATGACTGTTTTATTATTTCTTTGAGCTGAAAGGCTTGAACTCTGCCCCAAGGAGCAAGAAGAGATTAGCAGGAGAGTAAGTTGTATTTCTTGTGGAAAGACAAGATATTTTTAACTTCCTTTTCTCAGGTCTGATGTACTACAGAAAAAATGAACAGAAATGCCTAATGGTGGAGTGGAAATGCTACACAGTGTTTCTCTTCTTAATGCCACATCGAGTTTCAGTGATGCCCATCCCCATCATGTGCCTGATTCCCCTGAAAGATCTCAGTAATTCCCCTCAGTGTCTACTCTGCACCAAAATGTACAGCTGAGCCACAGCTGTGGGGTGCCAACCATAAGTGATGGGGTGCAAGCGCTCCTCTTATCCAATCCTGCCTTCAGAGAACAGGTTGCTGCAGCCACATTGCAGGTCCTGCTGTAGGCTCTGCTGGAGAGGATGTCTTCCCCACATGGATCTCCCTCCTGCCTCCACCCTTCTAGATCTGTCACAATTCATTTCTCAGAATTTTTCAATGGCAGTCTCTTTACCCCTGCTATAAATTTGAAGCATTCCTAAGCAGATGGATAAAATATTTGCTAGTAGGAGGTAGATAAGAGTCAGCATTGAACAACAACCAACTGGCCATCGTGACCCATATTTTACATTGTTAAGGGACTGGATTAATAAAAACAACAGGATGAATAAAATAAGCAAGTGAAGAGCACAGGGAAAATTCACTGCTTGTGCAAAAGGGAGCATGTCTCCCATCCCAAGTGATTGTGCTTTTTCTTAGGACTAGCATGAAAGTCATCCCTGAGAGTCAACAAAGGCTAAATCTTGCCAAACAAACACGGTCACTCCTCTTTTACTGATTTACAAAACCAGCTGATGAAGAGAATGAAGAAGCAGCCTACAGCCAGTGCAGAGAAAGCCTCAGTTACAAAATTACTTGAAAAATGAATGCAAGTTGGCTGGGAAATGAGCAGTGTCACAGAGATTGAACACAGGCAGTAAGTCCATAAACAAAGAGGAACAAAAGATAAACATGAACATAAAGAGCTGATGGGAGAATATTTGGGGCATGGATTGGGTGTGGGGAGGGGAGAAAAGGAGGACTAGAAATCTGCCCTAAGTCTGTTTTTATTTAATGTCTATTATGATCTGGAAGGAAGCAATAAACACCACATTCATTCAATTTATATTTGATGTAAAAACTTCTATGAGTTAGAGAGGTGTTGTGTAAACCAATGGGGACAGACACAAAACATAAAGAAACTAAGACAGGCTGGAAATAACAAAACAACAGCCAAGTGGATGGGCACAAAGCAATAGCCTGCAGGAGGAGGCTCAACCTCAAATGCAGACATGAACTGGAGAAATGTGCTTAAAGAAGGGAGGCAGAAGGTCCTAATAACAGCAGAGACCAACAAACTGTGATCTTGTGGAGCAGACTCATCCCAAAGGAAGCAACGGGGTAAGTATCTGGACCTATTGATTTATGAGGAATTAAGTCAATGAGACGAGTTTGGCTGTACACAGCTGAGCAAAGAGAGCAGAGTGTGCTCAGGCGTTAATGTTAAGACAATCTGCTGGAGGTGAGGAAATACCCTGGGGATGTCTATATATTTTGACAGTGTAAACATCACAAAGGAGGAGAAGGACTGATTTATGGACTGAGGAGGAACAAGGGTCAAAAACAAGCTAAAAGAAATACAGGCTGACTCATTGACAGGGTGAGCCGTACTGCCCTGTGAAACAGCTACCTGAGGAGCGCTCTGACATTTCTTTCTCTGAATCCCTTAAAAGTAGATTGCACACAAACATATGAGAAAATAGTTTCTAGGAAACAGGTTTTTGTCTTTGAGAGGAGAGACTGAATGGATGTAGAGGGCAACGGCAGGCTGGGTTTGTCTGCTAATGGGTCCTGTCTGTTGTAAAATCCTAAGAAGTGAGCCACTCTCTCTCCTAAACTGCCCTCACAGTACACCTGCTTGTGAAGAAAAAGAAAAAACCAAACAACGTAACGCCAGGGGATAGCTGAAGCAAAAACAAGAGAAGAGGGAGGCCAGAGAACTAAAGTGAATGACCTGTCAGCAGGGGAAAAATCAGATTCAGATCAGGGACCTGGATATTTCACATCTTAGTGGCTGGATTATTCCACGGGTAAAAGAGAAACCTGAGCTCTCTGCTCCTTTCATCAGACTGAAGTTGAGCTCACATCTTCCAGCTGCCCAAAGACTGCCCTAACCACACAGCCTGGGAGAGGCTACCAAGGTTACTAATCCTTCCATCCATGCATTTAGTCTCTTCCCCAGGAGAAGGGAGGATGCTCAGGGAATAAAAAAAAAACATTCAGCAGAAGAAAAAGGGCAGAGTGGCAGTGCGCACTGTGAAGTTCAAAGCTGACTGCTCAGCACAATGTAGATTTGGGTGGCTCTGGAGGCAGGCCTAGAAGTTGATGATTAAGAGGAACTTGGCTGGTAGACATGCAGATGGCTCAGCAATTTAGGCAACGTGGGGCTGAAGAAGAACGAGCAAGGAATTTTGAGGTGTAGTATTGGTTCCAGTGTAAGTTAATCTAGCACTAATTTCTTACAGGTTCATTGTTTTAAGATTATAAGCCTCTCTCCTGTGCCAGATTAATGTCCAGACTATACTGGAAAATCAACTTTAATTTAGATAATTCTGTTCCCCAGAGAAATAGCTATAATGCATTATAAAATGATATCTCATGCTTTGGGCTGAAGGGGAGGAAAAAAGAAAACTATTGAAAAACATGTTTTCAAGCATAAGACACCAGGAATTGACTTCCCAGCTGTCTGAAGAAGGTAAGGAGAAAAGTGAAAGCATTTTAATAAATCACTGGTGAGGGAAACATTACATTTGTCATTAAGCTGTATTTCTTTACCTAGGTATTAGTCAGTGTTTTTGAAAAATCTCAGAAGGGTATAAATAAATTTTTAAAACAAACAAACAAAACCAATTACTCCTTACTACAGAAATCTGTGAAGACACTCAAACGTCAGATTCTTATGAGAAGGGAGAACTCTCACCATACAGAATCATGAAAGGTATTCAAACATGAGGTATTTCCACTTTGATTCTCCTTGTTATACAGGCAGTCCATGAGTGAAACAGCCATTTCCAAGTTTAATGCAAAGAATGGTTGGACAGTATTTTCAGTAGGCAGAAGCTAAGTGCCAGGGTCATGCTTTCTATAGATGGCTCCTGGAGGCATCAAATCACAAAATAGCTGAGGCTAACAAGCACCCCTGGAGATCAACTAGCCAGTCCCCTGCCCAAATCAGGGCCATGTGATAAGATCCTCTACCAGAGACTGAGACCTCACAACCTCCCTGGGCAGCTTGTGCCAGTGTTCGACTACTCTTGGAACGAAGAAAAAGATTTATTATTGTGTTTTAGTGGAATTTCCCGTGTTTCAGTTTGTTCCCATTGCCTCTAGTCCTGTCGGTGGACACTGTAAAGGAAAGTCCAGCCCCATCTCGTATACACCCTCATAAGGCTCCACCTCCAGGCTGAGCCGCAGCTCTCACAGGCTGGTCTTGTATGTCACGTGTTTGAGTCCCTTCGACATCTTAATGGCCCTTCACTGGACCAGCCCCGTAATGTCCAAATCTCTCTTGTACTGGGGACCCAGCAGCTCAGACAAGTCTCACCAGCACGTAGCTGAAGGGAAGGATCACCTCCCTCATCCTCAGCCTGCTGGCAGTGCTCTGCCTGGCACAGCCCCGGCAGCCGTAGGCCTCTGCTGCAAGGGCCCACAGCTGGCCCACAGCCACCTTCCAGCCAGCAGCCGCACCGGGGCCTCCCCTGCCAACTGCTCTGCGGGCAGCCAGCCCCCAGCCTGCACTGCTGCAGAACATGGCTCTGGCACGATGGTTTGATCTCTTTGGAAATAAAGGGATAATCCCAGTTCCGCACCCTTCACGGGCGCGCTATGAGACAGCCCCACAGCTGAACATTTCTCTCTCGGCCCTGAGGACAAGCAAAGACGAGATTTCAGCTAGCTATTGGGAAAGACTTTTTAATTGTAAGGAAAGTAAAGTGATGGAAAATCATGCAATCATGAAAATTCTGTCACTGGAGCTTAGACAAGTTTCTAACAGGAAAATATTAGGCCTAGGTGATCCTGCTTTCAGGCAGAGGAGTGGATTTAATGAACTGTCAAGGCCTTTGCCATGGTTTTCTGCTGAATCACTACACAAAACTAATGGCATTGATATTTGAAAAAATCTTACCCTGTTATTCTAGGATTGGCACCTATCATTTCACACAGTGTGAAACACAGATATTTATTCCAAAAAAGGCATTTTATGGTCTTCTCTTCTGCAGGATCATGGTGTTCTACAAACACTAACAAATTATCTTCCCAGTACTCCTGAAGTTGAGAAGAAAGTATTCTTCTATGTTTACTCATGGTCATTGAGTCAAAATTCCCAAAAGAAACCACAGACTTTGGCTTCTCATTTGAGATGCTCAAGAACACATTTTTTTTCAGCATCTAAAGTATATCTTCAAATCAAATTTCCCATAATAGTGAGTTTTCTGCATATCCCATATCAGATTCCAGTTGTCAGGGTTTCCAGAAAATCAGTTACCATCTGTGAAAAGTTGTGAGTTAAGTGACTAGCCCAGCATTACGTTTGGAATGAGGTGAAGTAGAATAACAACAAAATCCATAATAGCAACAAAATCCAATACCAGGACAACACTCAGTTCCCCAAACCACAGTACAATCTTTTCCTGTTTTGAAGTCCTCGGCCATCACCCTCCAAATTCCACAGCTTCTGCAATAAGGTAACCATGATTCATCCCACAGCAGGTCCATCCTCAGCAGTGGGGGGGAAAAAAGAAACCACTAGTTTGTGGTCATGCGATTAGAAATTGGAAGATAATGTACACAATGGACCTGAATTATTGCACTTTTAGTTCTGGCATTCCTTAGTCTCGCTTGGCAATTATTACAGTCTTTTCTGCGTTGGCTTTTTTTTTTTTTTTTTTTTCTTACCGTTTCAAGTAATTTCTTAGGCTTTTACAAAAGCAAACTGGAAAGACAAATTCTTCACATGGAGCCAGCTGCTTCACAGCTGGGTAAACAGCAGAGCTGGAACTTTCATATCCTCATCACAGTTCAGCGGGTGAGAGGAGAGACAGGGGCAGAACTGCTAATACTGATACTCTGTTAGCCTCAGATGGTGTTAGCAGTTGCATTATCTTCAGACATGACTCGTGCATTCCACAGGAAAAACGTGGCACCTCTTTTCTTGAAAAAGGTAGTCTTCAGACAAATCTCCTGCTCTTACTCCCACTTTCATCCCTCAGGTTGGTTAATTTTACCAGCATATTGGCTATCCTCCAGATATAAAAAAACAAAGCCATATTGTGAAAAGAGGGTCTGTTGGCTACAATCATCTCCATAGATGTTAGGGCCAAATAAGCCATGGTGGATTTCTAGCTGGATAGGAAAGCTAAGTATCTTCTTCCTGAAACTGTGCGTAATTCCTGTGCTGCTTTTCTAAATCTAAAATAAGACCGAAAGCATAGATGTCCATTCTGATCTTCCACAGGTTTTATATATTTTATACTTTTTATATACTTTATACTTTATATACTAATTACCCTAAAGAGTTAATTTCAAATAAGTAATACCAGCAAGTAGCAGCACTGTTATACAAATATTTTTTTTCATTTAAAGATGGCTGTTTTCCCATGTTAAAAATTCACAAATGTTGTAATACACGTCTGTACATAAAGGCCCAATTCATTTCTTCTTTTTGGCAGCGAAAATCTCTTACCACAATCAAAGTCAACACAGAAGTACCAATAAAGCAATTAGATCTGAAATACTTCTGGTTGTTTAATAACTTTAGGCCTGTACATTAATGGGTCTTGGTCTTCTGGCTCTAAATATCTAGAATAACTGAAGAAGTCTTATGCATTTCCCTGCAGAAGAAAGAAGCTAAGACTGGAAGTATTGCATTTGGGATGTAAAAGCAAGAATCCCAGGACCAATAATGCAAAATAAATTATATTTTATTAGCATCATTTAGAAGCTGTGTGAAAGATGACAAGCTGAAAGGATGTGTTTAAACATACCAAACATGTTTAAACTCAGAAGCATTTCATCATCCTCAGATACAAACTGATTGGCTTGATTTGTTATTTAGGGCTAGCTAGCCTACAAAGCAATTAGTACACTCTAAGGCCAGAAGAAAGTACCAGATGAAAAATGGACAAGTTTTTGTCTGACTATTGCTACTTTCAGCTCCGGTGACATATGTCATAAATCCATGTAACATCAGATTTTGACAATTTCTTTGTTTCTAATGAATAGGCAAAATTCCTAAGTGAGACAATTCTAGGGAAGGCTTTCAGCAAAGACCAGGGCTGATGTAGCCCATGAAACAGCAACAACAAGCAAAGGGATCAAAATCTGATGCCACTGATCCAGTTCAGTGCTATGGCAGAAACACCAGCCCTTGAATGGGAGCTAATGAAGAACATCTAATTGGTATTTGACTCACATCTCTACCTCTTTTTACACCCTCAACTGAGAAACTGAAATGCTCTGCCTGCCACTAGAAATTCTCAGGAAAATCTGCACTAATACTTAGGATTTTTTAATTTCATCTGATAGAATGGTTGAGGCTGGCAGGACCTCTGGAGGGCCTCCAGTCAATCCCCTGCCCAAATTAGGGTCATGTTGCCTGTGATTGCCTGCTCAGTCAGGTTTTGAATATCTCCACAACCTCTCTGGGCAGCCTGTGGCAACACTTGACCACCCTTGCACTGAATGTTTTCTTTTCTTATGTTTTAGTAAACTTTCCTGTGTTTCAGTTTGTTCCTGCTTTCTCTAGTCCTGTCACTGAGCACCACTGAGAAGAGTCTGGCTCCATCTTTTATTTATCTCTTTACCCAATCAGCTGTTTTATGCACAATATTGAGATCCTCTGGAGCCTGCTCTTTTCCAGGCTGAACAGCTCAAGTTCCCACAACTTCTCATATGCCAGATGCTCCAGTCTCCTAAACATCTCAATGGCCCTTCACTGGACTCACTTGAGTTACATCCATACCTCTTGCACTGGAAAGCCCAGACCTGGCACACTGCACTTCTTTGGAAGTCAGAGGATTCTTATTCTGCATCTGTATGTACAGAAAATCAGAACTTTCCACTCTGGGAAATAATTTGCCACTTTCATGTGTTTATTCGCCAACTCTTTCACAGGTAGAGATTTTTCTAGAAATTTTTCTAGAAAATACCTGATGAGATATATTCCATTGGAAAAGAGAAGGCCAAAGCCACATACCTGCCAGCTGCTCACAGCTGTCTTGAAGTTAGCTTTAACATGCAGCCACAGCAGTGTGGTCATAATGGCACACAGTTCAGTAGAGAACATAACTCAAGCACAGTTTTGGGAACGTCCATACGTTGCCAACTTAGGGTGAAGTCCAGCCTGGCCTGTCTCAAATTATCATTATCCATGAGAACCAGAGAACAGCTAGTGTAAGACTGCCTCTCTGCACAGTATTTGCATGTTAATTGTGCTGTGTAATCAACTCCCCCATGTTTTCTTTCTCCTTGGGGTGACCTACGTTCTTGGGCCAGCCTCCAGGAAATCCCTGTGTCCTGCACAGAGAAACCTCACCACTGTCGTCCCTCCCTCTTTGCCAGGTTGTGTCTCTGATTCGAATCCACCCAGGTTAACAAATTACTCTATTTAGTGGTATTGGATCTGTAGATAAGAGTTTTCCTGGCTTAGTTGTTTGGCTAGTATTGCAACAAGACTACCTACCTAGAGAGTGTTTATGTTAGTAAAGGCATCACTGAGGAATGTTTAATTCTCAGCAGAACTCCAGTTCTTGTTCTACACAATCCAGATGATATAAATAAATAAACCATGAAACATTCAGGGAAGGCAAATCCAGTCCATCAAAATACCTGATAAATTAGTTCAACAGACTGGACTACAGACATGTTCAGTGATTCATCATCACAAAGAGTAAATAAATTCCAATTAAGCAAAACTTGATTGAATCATGCTGAAGTTTGGCACTTAACAAAATAGATCAGTCTGAAGTCTTACTTTAGGAACACATAATCTCTTAAGATTTATGAGTGTTATTGCTGACCTCATATGTTTCTATGTTCCTGTTTGCTATGTTGAGAAATGGATACTCTGAGTGTACAAAGGTTTGCCTGCTATTACACATTTTGATCTCCAAGAAACTCTCCTCCTTATTCCCCTTTTTGGGGTACAGAACAAACTTTTGCAATAGTAAACTTCCTGATTTCCTCCTCTGCCCCAGTAAAATTTCCGATTTCTTCCAGGTCGTTTTTATTTCCATCTGACCATTCAATTCGTTTTGCTAAAACAAATGTTGTGATATAGCCAAAATGCAAAAGTTGAACTAAGGCACTTAGTGTCACTGCATTAAAAAAGCTGAGAATTCTTTCCAATAGCTGAAACAATTTTCACACACTGATCATTGTAATAATCTGTTGGTAGCTGTAGATTAGGACCAACACATGCCCATGGATATCTTTTAAGCAACAAATCGAAGGAAGAAATAACCTACCCATTTTTTAGCAATAATTATGTTTGTTTAATGTTTATAGTATGGCAATATCCAGAGGTCACAGTCAGGGTGGAGATCCAGATGTGTTGACTGCTGTGACAATGGGAAGGTAAAGTCCTTTACAAAGCAAACTGAAAAATTATAACCACTAGAATGTCTGATGTCAAGTTCTCCTCTGCTGTAATACTGTAAAGCCCTCAAATATCTTTGCATTTGAGAATTTCTTTGTGCTATAAATATTGGCTAGGGATAGAGTTGGTATTATTAACCTTATTGTACTAAGAGGTATAATATGCAGAACAAGTTCCAGACTAACAGTGGTGAGTACTCTGCGTTCAGCCTCGGATGGCAATCATACTTTCCAGAATACTTAAAACAACAAATGGTGATTTTCCAGCCAACATCATGGATTGTGGGTCAACACTGTCAAAAGTTGATATTTATAATCTGAGTGTTATCACACAAGCATCAAAATCTCATGTCCTTATCCAAGCAACTGCATGTATTTTCATCTGCAAATACTGATCTTCATCTATGCCCTCTATCCAGGTTTACTAAAGGAAGTAACACTGTGTTTGGAGGGCCCAAACATCAACATCCCAAGAGGTCACACTTAGAACTAGAATATGACTGAATTTTAAGTATGTTCAGTGCAAGTTAAAGTATGCTCTACATAAACAGCCTCTATTGCTACAGAAAACAAAACAAACAACACCACAAAACCAACCAAACAAACCACAGAAAGATTAATTTTGTATAAAAGTCCTGTCCTAAATTCTAAATATTAGTGTTACCATATAAGCAGTGCTTACACACATATACGTGGATGCCAACACACAATTATTATTTTTCATGACTGGACTCTGAAATAAGCTTGTTCATTGTTTCTTGTGAGTTACAGAAGCAATATTCACTGAAGCAAACCTGCCCTCGGTAGTGCCTATGCTCCAGCCCATCTGTAGGTCAGACAGGAATGCCTTACAAGACAGCTTCTCCTGTCTGCTGGAGCTTGTTCAGACAGATGTTCTCTGACTACTGGCGTGGTCTCTGTGGTACTAAGTTTAAATTTTAAACCAGTTTAAATTAACCCCAACAATACTGCAAAGGGAGAGCCCAGTTGCATTTCCCCCACTACACCTGGGAAAAGACTGGCTGAAGTACATCTTATCATTGTTTTGTCACAGGAACTGCAGAAAAACAATCTGCAGAGCACAAATCTATGTCAAGCACTCTCCAGAAAATATTTGCTCAAGATGACTTACAAAAGTGGCGTCACTTGACGGGGGGCACCAGGAAATGAGAATGGGAGAGCAAGGAACAGTGAAGCAGACCAGAAGGAAATAAAAAAACTCTGTGCCAGTGGCAAAGGCACTGCTGCCTCTCAAGCAGCTCTTACATCCAGGCACAGCAGCAATACATCTGCTCTACTTGTGGCAGATTGTGTGAGTCACAAATAGGATTTCACAGCCAGCAGCAAACTTGTGAGCCATAAAACCCACTCCCTTCAATTACAGTGATCACCTCCCAGGGATATTGTAAGACTTGATCAACTGATATTTACAGAGTGCTTTGAGATCCTGAGATAAAAGTCACTATAAAAGGCTACAGATTTTTCATAACGTTCATAGACCACCTGCTCAGACCAGAAGCATTCACTTTTAACATTGCTTGAGCCAGCTACCAATCTGATATCTCCACAGGAATTTCTTAAAACAGATGTGGCTGTCACATTTAATCTCTCTTTTACTAGGAACTCTAAAAAAAGAAACTCCTGGAAAAGGAAATAAAACAAACTGCATTAAAACTGATGGTGAGAAGAAGGCCCATAATTCTGTTCCCACAGCTCATGGATTCTCCATCTGTACCTTTCAGAAAGCTGCCATAGTGACTAACTCTCTGAGCTTCACAAATTAGACCTGACCTAGATTCAGTGAAGTCTTTGATCTGCAGCTGGTTAGTGTAATATTCTGACTGCAGTGAATTTCAGAATTGTTCCACAAAGCATCAGCTTCAAAAGGAAAACAAATAAAACAAAACTCAGGTTTTCCTCACAACATGCTGGCCCTCACTCGACTGTATATGAAATGAATCAGTCAGCAAACCAAATGGTGAAGTTTAAACCACTGCTGTTTTCTCATAATTCTATAGTATATGCTCTTGAAAAAAAATACTTCATTATTTCCTCTCACTCTTTGTTATAGGAATAACAAACTCCAGGAGAGTGAAGAAAAGCATGATTCTGAAAACCAGAGGGGGTTATAATTAAGCATATTGTTAAGTGCTTTCTTGAATAGAGGTTAAAAAATATGAAGTTTAAAATCATGTTAGCTAAGGATAAAACAGGCTTTTTTTATAAACTGGTCTGAACCATATGAAACTCTTTAGAGCATGGATCTGGACTGGCATCCCTTCAGAATAAGGTTTCCCATGATGTTTTGGACTTTCTGCATTGTGTATAAAAAATGAGTACAGATGTCCCAACATGTTTCAGAAATTTTAAAACCTTTTGTTCCACGATAGCAATGGGAACAGTGGGAAACATTAATTAGAGTCTTACTTGGTGATCCTTTTTTTTTTTAAATTGGCTTGTTCTTGCTTTAAATATGATCCAAAAATATCATAGTGAATCAAATCCAAAGGAAATAGTTGCTTTATCCTTCATCCAATAGTGAGAGGCCTCTTTATAACCAGAATCTTTTTGGAAGTCTATAAGAATGTACATAGTCTCGATCAGATACCTAGGTAGGCAAGTCTGACCTTTAGGATAAATTACACACCAAACTGCTTTTGAGATACATTTCAAGCAAGGTGCTGCCATGGCGAAGTTACAGTGAATGACTCAGACTGTTACTGCAAATAATTTGTTAGTATTTCTAAAGGGATGGGGACACCCATTCTAAAAAAATGGGATATGATGCAGATTATGAAAAAGTTTTTAAATTCATTTTGCTGTGTAGGCAGGTATTAAAGAATATATGGTTAAGGATGATTGTTTTTCACTAAAGAGAATTTAAAAAACGCCAAACCACTATCTCAATCCCAGTGGGGCTTGGTGCAGCACAAATATTTCTCTTTGTGCTGTTACAAAAAAAAAAAAAAAAAAAGAGGGGGGACAGGGAAGAAGAAAAAAAAAGCTGCTGGAGGTGTAACAGTACAGAAATACATTTTGTTGGCACTGTGTGATGGCCATATATCTTCCAGACAGTGTGCTACAAACATCTCAAGGAGAGATTGATTTACCTTTATCTCAGCTGGCAAACTCTGCACATGGTGGTTTATGAGGCAGTTGCGAATGGTTCACACAAACTGAGAGAAATTTTTCACAGTACCTGTTTTGGGAAGCTTCAGGAAGCCAGTTAAGTGTGATGTGCTTTCACTTGCTCCTTTTCGGTGATGCTAGGCTGCATATAAAAGGATATACCGGTACTGCCACTTTGGGACCACTCCTTTTCAGACCCATGCTGCTATTTCATTAGTCACCCAGGACACTTAAGTTTCCTTGCGCTTGGGCTGACTTCAGAGGCAAACTTTGCTCTTCTCTTGATGAAGCAACCAGCGTGAATAAAGTGAATACTGAAGAACTGTGAACACCAAAGTCCTCAGGGCAACAACTAAATCCTTTACAAGTAACACAAAGATAAAACAAAAGATCTGATGTTGGGTGGCTGCATAAAAAACAGACAATGCTAATATTTCATATTTAAGAAGCAGAGACCTTTGTTTAGAAGCCAGGAAACAGTAGCTTCTGAATCTGTGTTGAGATGCACAAATATTGGGATGCAGGAGGCTGGAGGCCCTGGTGGTCCTCTGTGGTCAGAACAGGATATTAATAATTAAGTCAGCTCCCCAGGATCTTTCCAGTTAAATCTCTATGGCCTTATCTGAAGTTCCAGTAAAGCTTTCTCTCAAACTAGAATATGGCTACAGAGAACAGATATTGTATCACCACGCTCTTGTGTCATTGCTTGGGCAGTCAGGGAGGGATGGCAGTGGCAAGTCACACGTGGAAAGCAAATAGCACATCTTCTGCCCTCTCCCTGTAGAAACCTTTGGGAGCTGCAGGGAAACGCTGCCTTCCGTTTCCTTTGCTTCTTTGTTTTATCTCACTCATTGATCTAGCTGGGCATTAAGGTTTTCAGTTGCAAAATAAATCCATTTGGACAGATGAAGAGTAAGATTCTCTTACACTCACTCCTCTTATTTTTTTAAGGTTAATAAAGATGCTTATGATTTCAAGCTCTACCTGGCCCACTGCAGACTGGGCCTCACACTGTGGATGTGCTGGCCATGAAATGATCAGTCCATCCTTGCCGATATCCCTAGTGGTGAGGCTGGGCAACAAAAGGCAAGGGCAGTGAGGCAGGTGTCATGCCTGAGTATATGCTGTATAGGGTGGCTATATGGATGAGAAGATTTGGACACCCAGCAAAAACTCATCCAAGAAGTCAGCACGGCAAGTCAGTGGATTAAGAGTTTGTGTTTGGCAGCAGAAGCAGTCTCTTCTGGCTGTTACCAACATAATTTTAATGCTGTTCCTATTTATTTGAAAAACACAGGATTAGCTAAGGATCTCCTAGCACCAAACTCCCCCAAAAACGTCAGGAAGGAGAAAGGAGATAATACTGATCCACACGCAAGGCAATGGTAACAACATTGGAGCTGGCCCAGCATTGCAACACCGAACAACCTGGCATGGAGGTTACTAACCTGTGTGAAGTATGGCATGGCCCTTTGCTGCTCCTGACAGTAAGAACAGTCAGTGAGGCTGGGTCACCCAGCTCGAGAGGCTACTCCTGCCCTTCTGCATGCTGGTTTCATAATCAAAATCAGTTTTCCTCCCACACTGAAATAGCTGTAAGCTAGGAAGGGCTTTCTCATATTTATGCTTTCTTTGAATACTATTTCTCCAAGTAGGAACTTGGATAAGTTCCAAATAAGTAAGTTCAAAATGCAAGCGAAATAACCTTCAAATGCTCCATGTCAGCTCACTGACATAACAGAATTAGACTTTTTAGTCACATTTTAGAACTAATAGCCATAACCTGCATCCAAGCAAGATCCTCTTTCTCCCCATCTCCATTCAGACAAATATCAAAGGCCACACCTTTGATGGTCACTTTCACAGTGGCACATGTCTGCAACACGTGCCACTGTGGAAGTGACCATTGCACTGCATTTCGTCATCTTTACATCCAAAAATGCAGCTCAAAAACCCCCTCTTTCCCACTGCTTATTGCTACTGGCAATGCTTACTGCTGCAGCTCAGCTGGAGTCTGGGGGTCTGTAGGTATGGCTCATTTCACCCATCTCAGTCATCAGTTTTCAGTAGGGGACAGAAAGTTGAAATTCTACAATCTATCTTAAAAACGTCACTATTACCTAATAATACTTTTTTTTTTTTTGCCTTGCATTCCATGATCCTGGGATGTACTGATTTAATTAAGGAAGACAATGCTCCCCACTGGGCTTGCAAAAGCAAATATTGCCACATGTCCCTCAGAGTAAAGAATCAGGTAAAGCATCACTGCCACAGCGGTGACTAAGGAGGTCAACTCTCAACAAAAGGCAGAATACCACAGTCATCACACAATCACTGCACCACAAAAGATCAGTATTTGCCACTCTGTTGAGGTGCTGTCAGACAAAAAGAAATGTTCCATTCATGTTCAGTACATGGTTCAGTTTCTTCAGCTGCCAGATGGTCTCTCTGTGGTCCACTGAGTTCCACTGTGTCACGGTGAAGGTCTGTTTTCAGACATGACTATCACTGCCTTGTAAACTTACAGCTTAGTAAAGTGACTCTCCTCCCTCCTCCATTTTATACTGCAAATGCCACAGAGCTTGTGCAAAGCCTTTGCCTCCTAAGAAAAGCAAGCATGTCAGTCAGGGCACTTATAGGGCAAGCAGACTCATAAACAAATGGCACTTCTTTTCTGCCTGTGGTTATGAGGGTTTAAGAACAATGAAAAAAGCAGGGATAATCACAGCTCCATTAGACTTCCAGTTAGAAAAGGCTGGCCACAGACTGACAGGAACCATGCATCATGAGAGTGGCTACCTTGCTGACATGGGGGAGGTAAGAACAAAGTGTGTTTAGAATGGTCCCTCTTCTGCAATGTTCTCTCTCAAATTTCTGTCAAATTGAGGCTGTCCTCAGATCATTTGGATAAATATCCAGAAATGGACGTAGTCTTTATGAATTTTTTAAATCCATTTTCAACTTCATTCTTACAAACTTGGCAATGTTCTGCAACAGTCCTTTCCTAGTATTTAGTGAGCATGATGTGCAAAGCTGTCTTTACTTCTTTTAAACATATTTACTAACTGGCCACAGTTAAGAGTTGTGACAGTAGAAATGCCAACACAGAAGGGTCTCAGCCACCTTTGGAAAGAAAAACAGTCTTATCTATTGATCTTAAACTAACACATTAAGACTCCAGGATTTTCTAATCTGTCTGGAACAAAAGGAAATAACCAACAAGAATGTACATTTGAATCCGGCCCCGGGACAGAGGGAAACCTTTCAGTTAGTATTAAGTTCTGACTAAAGTTCCACCTTCAGTGTAATAGATGGTTGCGTTGTCAAGTTTGAAGTGAATCCACCATATCCACCATGCCAATAAAACTACTGACTTTGGTACTGTAACTTCCTTTAGACCCTATTCAGTATTTCATTAACACTTGTAGATTTAGTAGTTTTGGAGCAATTCCATTTCTTCCAAAGGTGACAATGGATCTCAGATGCAGTGTCGTGACTGCAGGACAGAGTGGCACATGTCGCCAGCAGTGTTAGCTCACTGCAGTGGTGGTGGGGCAGCCAATAGGGACCAGGCAGGAAATAATGTCTGAGGAGATGGCTTCTTAGGCAGCAGCTTCCTATACGGAGTCAGTCAGTAGGATGGCAATAATTTCCACATTCCCTCATAGTTCAGGTCACCAGAAACCCCAAACAGGCTGTACTGTCAAACACTGCAGTTGCCAAGTCTCCCCGGCCCTGAAGGGCACCTGTACCCACACCGTGCTTTTACACAGCACTGGCACCTTCTCATATTCCTTAAAAAACGTGGTACCATGAGCACCAATAAAACAAGTCCTGTCTCTCACAGTGTCTCAGTCAGAAATTATAACCACCAAACCCAAAGTTAGTTTAGCTTTTGTAATGTTGCCCTCGAGTAATATGAATCACTCATTCATCTCCCCACTCCAACACGCAATTCTTTCACGCTTGCTTATGCTCCCAGCCCAGCCCAGCCCCACCTTAGCACTGGTCTTGCATTCTCTACTGTCCAAGAAATGTCCACAAGGCAGTGTAAACAAAGTGTTGTTTTGTATTTATGTGGTGTATTACCAGTGCATCCCAAAATGTGCTCTTATCTGACATATCACAAGCTCATTTTGTGCAAAAATGACATACCTGATTTCTTTTGACATATCTTTTGCCTTAGATTACACCAGTGATAGTGTGTTCACAGCAATTTTTTATGTATTTACTGCTGGAAAAGGTAAAAATATTAGGTCAGTAACAGCAATTCTTACATGTCCATGGAGCAGAGTGTGCCCTTGCAAAAAAAAAAAATATTCAGATGTATTTTGGATTACTAATTTGGGTGCTGAAAGCATTTTAGCCTTATTAGCAAAATGCTTGGGCTGAGTCTATTAGCCCTAACTACAGGAGCAGTTATATGAGACCAGTGAGACCTGTATCCTTATGTGTTTTTTAATAAGAAAACACAACTTAGAAAAGTGACTAGCAATTTTTCCAAGGTAGAGATAAGATCAGAGATTGATAAATGAGTAATGAAACTGCCTATAACCCTTTTTTCTTTAGCCAAGTGACTTAGAAGGTGAGGACAATCCATAAAAGCTTGAATATATCTCCACTTAGTTTGCTCCAAAGCAGCATTAGGGAAAAAATATTTAATTTAAGAATAAGAAACAAAAGTAATTTATATTTTTACAAATTTGCTGAAGATGTTCCAATATGTTTAAAGCCCCCACTAGCTACCCAGGACAGAGCAGAGCTGGGGAAAAAACACAGACATCACTTGAATGCACTTCCAGCAGCAGCAGCTCACTATTCCTTGTAATGTTGCTGAGGAATACGAGTTATTTTTGTTCTCCTAAGAGTGAGGGGGAAATTACAATAGAGCAGTTTTGTAATTTATCCAAGCCCTAGGGAACGTGGTGGGCCATCCAACTCAAAAATGTTTACGTGGTGGTTTCCCAGTCCTGTGTCCTGCCACCCCTCGCCCCAGGCATTAAAAGCCAGTATAATTAGAGCGCCCCAGTGAGTGGCTCGCCAGCAGAGCCCCGAGAGGAGGCGGCTGTCACGAACTAACACAACAGCTACACCGCCAGTGGGAAGCAGGAGAGCTGCCTCTCTGGACATGAAACACCGCTGTCACAGGGAAACGGGCAGCGCCGCTGCATTTGCAAAGCCTCCTCCCTGCCACGTGCAGTCTCAGTCTCCTGCGTGCCACTTCCCAGCAGGGGAAGAGCTGGAGCCACCGGGCTGAGAGGAGCAGCACTTTCCCTGTCCAGGAGAGCAGCCTGGTGTCCGTAATTCCGTGTGGATTCAGCGTCGCCTGGGATGTCACCGAACACGCAGTGACGCATGCTGGGACACAGAACCCTGACCCAGGGCATCTGTAGGAAAGGGAGGCAGGAGGCACTCAACAGCAGGAGAGCAAAGCAAGAGCACACACCACTCTAGAAAAGGCGAGCGGGGAGACCATCTGTAGTAGCATCACTGAAGCATGGATCGCCTGAAGCATCTCCGGGAGCCGGAGGGCGCTGCAGGTCCCCACACACCACTGTGGGAGTGTCCCCAGAGGTGTGGAGTCTTTGGCCATACAATGCACCAGCCTTGGTGGGATAAGGTGGGGTGATCACTACCCCCAGCTAGGAAAGCTGAGCAGGCTCTTGGAGACCTGGCCAGTGGTATACACTATCCCACTCCATGTTTGCACTCAGTAACTCGGGCTCTTAAAGTGCTGATATTAGATACTGGGAGTTCTTTGTAAATAGGGCTCACGTGTGGCTGGACTTGGACGTTATAACCTCTTGGAAGAGCGTTATAACCTCTCTTCCTCATCAAGGCTTGAGGACCAAGCCAAAGGTGATGCATAGGGCTGGAGTGCTCAGGGCTCTGACAGGGGACGCAAAAGAGGAGTCTTCATCCCCCTGCACACCGTAACCCTACAAAGCACTGATAGCAGTCCATTTCCAGGACTCGGACTTCAGATGCGTGGGACCATGAGTGAGAGGCAGTCACAAGGCAGCTGGCAGGAGACGATGTGGGCTATCCCGGCATAAAGTACCTGTCTCGGAGCATCTGTGCTCTGCGCAGCCGGCCCTACTCGGAGCGGGCTCAGGTGCGCAGGGATTGCCACGATCGGGCTTCTCCCCGAGAAACTCGGCCTCCCGCCGGGCTCAGCAACAGAGGGGAGCTTTCTTCCCAGTCGTCGGCAGCGTGGGCAGGGACGCTGCCATCGGTGACCACGTAGCCTGACACTATTCCATGCGCTAGCACGAAAAGTCTACCTACCAAGAGCAGCAGCGCAAGGAGGTCAGCCCTCCTACCCGCCCTGCTGGAGGTGCCGCCGTTCACGATTATCCGTCCCGAAATGGCTGGCAGGGCTCTGTGCGGAGGTCGGGGGTCCCCAGCCGGTGACTGAGGGGGCGGCGAGCAGCTTTAACACGCAGGTCCGCTCCCCTGACACCAAATTGCTCTGACAAGTGTCCTCGTCTTTCCTATCGTCAGGGTCCCTGCTCAGGCGCCACAGCGAGGACCCGCTGGTGCCATGGGCGGGCGGGGTAGCGGCACCCACTCCCTCGGTCTCCTCCCGGCAGGGTGAGGGGGAGAGGGGCGGGCGACGCCCCTCGGCAGAAGGTCCGCGGGTGCTCGGAGCCACTGCGGCCGTGGGTGGGCGTCCCCCGTCCCCCCCTCGGGAGGTTGTGCCGCTCGGAACCGGCGTGAAGCAGGATCGTGGTGGGGAGGAAACCCGAGTTTGCGGCGCCGCTGCCGCCGGTGCGCGGGGGCAAGAGGGAGAGCGAGCGAGCGGAGACAGCTCCGGCACACCGGCTCCCCTCCGCAGCCCTGGCTGCCCACCNCCCCCACGGGCGGCGGCGATGGCGGGCGGGGGCCAGGGGCAGCAGGGCTCGCCGGCGGGGGGCCACGGCCGCTGAGGCAGCAGGTAGGGCGGGCGCGGAGAGCCGCGGCGCCGGGCGGGGCGGGTTCCCCGCGGGTCGGAGCGGGGCTCCGGACCCTGAGGCGCGGCGTGGGACGGGACCCCGGGCGGCGACGGGGGCTCCTTGTGTGGCGGGGCCGGGAGCGGCGGGGGGGGAGGGGAGGGGCGCGCGGCCCCCGGG
>VWZV01001639.1:107627-248280 GCA_013397155.1 Irena cyanogastra | reverse complement strand
CCTCCCGCCGCTGAGCGGGGCGGCCGCTGTCCCTTCAGCACCGCGCGGCCGGCGGGGCCGTCCTGCCCTGCTCTGCCCTGCCCAGCTCTGCCCAGCACGGCACCGGCACCCCTCCGGTACTGGCACCCCCCCGGCAGCGGCATTCTCGGGCACCAGCACCCCTCCGGCGCCAGCACCTCCCGGCACCGGCAGCCCNGGGAGGGAATGGAAGGTCCGCGCGGCCCCGGTGGCACGAAGGCCGTGAGTAACGGGGGTTGGTGGGAGCGACAGCCGCAGCCCAGGTGAAGGGAGAGGGGAGGGACAGCCGCCTGCAGCGGGAACAAAGGAGCCTCCCTCAAGGTCTTCAGTGGGAGGTGAGAGAAAAGAGGGGGAAAGGGGAGAAACGGGGGCAGAGGGAGAAAAAGGATGGGAAAGTGAGTGAACGGGGGAAAAGAGAGAAAAGGGAAGAAGGGAAGAAAGAGAAAGATGAGAGAATAAGAAAGAAAGGAAAGAAAAAGAAAGAAAGAAAAGACGCATCAATAGGTGAACATGCTGTATATTTGTTCATTCTGCCAACTTTCTATGTAATTGCATCCTAGGTTTTCATTCCCTACCCACCTTTGGAAGGAGCTCACTATGACAGGGCAGAGTCTGAGAGCTTTATCTGAAGCAAATTTTGAAGACAATGAGATCAGCATCAACGTTGGAGGCTTTAAGAAAAAGATGAGATCCAACACATTATTAAGGTTCCCGGAGACCAGGCTGGGCAAATTGCTGAGCTGCCACTCAAAGGAGTCGATACTGGAGCTTTGTGATGATTATGATGACACCAAGAATGAATTTTATTTTGACAGGAACCCCGAGCTCTTTCCTTATGTGCTACACTTTTATAACACTGGCAAGCTCCATGTGATGGGCGAACTCTGTGTGTTTTCTTTCAGCCAGGAGATTGAATACTGGGGAATCAATGAATTCTTTATAGACTCCTGCTGCAGTTATAGCTACCATGGGAGGAAAATGGAGCCAGACCAAGAGAAATGGGAGGAACAAAGTGACCAGGAAAGTACGACATCTTCTTTTGATGAGATTTTGGCATTTTACAGTGATGCCTCTAAATTTGACAAACAGCCCTTTGGAAACATCAGGAGGCAGCTGTGGCTTGCTTTGGATAATCCTGGGTACTCAGTTTTAAGCCGCATCTTCAGTGTCCTTTCAATAGTGGTGGTGTTGGGCTCCATTGTGACCATGTGCCTGAACAGCCTCCCAGACTTTCAGATTGTTGACAGCAATGGGAACACGGAGGAAGACCCTCGCTTTGAAATCGTGGAACATTTTGGTATTGCATGGTTCACTTTTGAACTGGTGGCAAGATTTGCAGTAGCTCCTGACTTTTTAAAATTTTTCAAGCATGCCCTGAATTTGATTGACCTAATGTCTATCCTTCCGTTTTATATTACATTAATTGTCAACTTGGTGGTGGAAAGTAGTCCAACTTTAGCAAATCTAGGCAGAGTTGCACAAGTCCTGAGACTCATGAGGATTTTCCGCATATTAAAGCTTGCCAGACACTCCACAGGTCTCAGGTCTCTTGGAGCCACTCTGAAGTATAGCTACAGAGAGGTGGGGCTTCTTTTACTCTACCTCTCTGTTGGCATCTCCATTTTCTCAGTAGTGGCTTACACCATTGAGAAAGAAGAGAATGAAGGGTTAGCCACCATCCCTGCTTGCTGGTGGTGGGCTACTGTTAGCATGACCACAGTTGGCTACGGGGATGTGGTGCCAGGGAGCACTGCTGGCAAGTTGACGGCATCTGCATGCATCCTAGCTGGTATCCTAGTGGTAGTGCTTCCCATTACACTGATCTTTAATAAATTCTCCCACTTCTATAGGCGTCAGAAGCAGTTAGAGAGTGCCATGAGAAGCTGTGATTTCGGTGATGGCATGAAAGAAGTTCCATCTGTCAACTTAAGGGACTACTATGCTTATAAAGTTAAATCCCTTATGGCCAGTCTGACCAATATGAGCAGGAGTACCCCCAGTGAGTTGAGCCTGAATGATTCACTTCATTAGTGTGCAAGTCTGACAGCAGTTTGCATGAGAGCTATCAAGAGCTATGTTCATAAATATTTTCCTATTTGTCTTTTTTTTTCTAGGAGATAGTGTTGCTGACACTGCACTTTGCACTTGAGAAACTAAAGACATTTCTATTACAAGTTAACAGTTTGCACATTTTCATCCTGTTGTGTAAGGGTACTAAATGCTGACTTTTCCATACAAATGTTACCACTTCCATGCCATTAGTGCTAGTGGTATAGTGATGATCTGTTACTTTGTGCATTTTCTCATCTGACCAGAGAAATGAATGTACCCAAGTGGAATAAAAATTCTCAGCTGTGACATAAGTAATGAAAAAATCACTTATCACCTATACTGGTGTCTGTACTAGTGTAAGACTTCCCATGCATTTTACAACAGTTTGAAAGTGAGTCACTGATACAGAAACATTTCTACCTATATTTCTGACCAGTAATTCTGATCATCACTTGCCTGAAAACACCTCTGAGTTTGCTTACTCTTGAGTATGTGTGTTAAAATCTACGTGTTCTTGTCCTGAAATGTTATGTATATTAATACTTTTCAGAATCTCCTGGGCATAGACCTTCCTCTATTTCCAAGATTAGATCAATACTGAGCCCTCTAAGAAGGCCACCCCTCATTTTCAGATAGCTACATTTTCAAAGACTACATTTCCACAAGTGACTCTAGGTACGGAGGCCCATATAGAGCTCTCAGGATCCCATTTCCAGAAGAGATCTCCTCACAGCTGAGGTCCCAGTGCAGCTGCAAATGTGTTGTGTCAGTCCATTAAAATGGTTTTGAGATTAGACATGTGAAGATGTGGGCTTTAAACAATTAGATGCACCAATGAAAAACTTGGATTTGATTAATGAAGTGAAATATTCCCACATGAACAGTACAAGGCAGCATTTTAGGAATTGACATTCATATACTGCAAAAAGACTAATTATAAAGATGCCATATGTGATGCTGAGATATAAAATCTAATTTTATCAGTAAAGCTTGAAAGCAGGTGTTGATGACAGACAATTACATTAAAATTTCTGCCAAGGAATCTCTGAGCAAAAAACCATTTTCACTCAGAAAGAAACTCTCAATTTACAGCTAAGGGAGAGTATAAGGGCCTAAGAAGGGAATAGATAAAGAGCTTAATACTGCACTAGCACTATCTGTGGGTAGATCCTCCTACCTACTTCTGTGATGTAGTCAATTTTAATCCTTTCAAGGGCTGGCATGTACTTGTTTAAAAAAACAAACCATGAGAGAACAGATCATACTCAATTTCAAGAGTAATAATGAATCTGCATAGAGTTGGTTTTGAGTGCTCAGTCTCCTCCCTTACAGAATTGTACAGAGATCAAACACTGGTAGTCAACAGGCAGAAGCCACTGCTTCCCTCTTTTTACTTCTGTGCTGGAAAACAAACTACTGGCACTCAGTGAGCAGGACAGTATTTCTCTTCAGATCCTACTGCTTTTCCATCCCATTCGTTACATATAATGAATTATTAATTTTTTTGTTAGTTTTACTTGTGAAGACTGGAGAGGTGCAGAAATTAAATTCAAGCTAGTTAGAAGAGAAATTAAAATACTAAAGCTGAAATTGTCTTGTTTGGAAGACTGTGTTTTTAAACCATGACAAAGGGTGGCTCAACCAAAAAAAAAAATAAAGCAAATATGGTATGAATAGGTAATTGCCTCATTTAGGCTATTAGAGGTTGCAGCTTGGTCTGGATCTTTTGATGCTGTATCAGCTCCACCTAAAAAACAGAAAGCTGAGCACCCAGGCTCAGATTTCTGTTTGCCCAGTGATCTATGACAGAATACACAGCATGAAATAACTTACCCCCCACACCATTTCTGTTGAACACTCTCCCCTCACATCAGTAACTGATTTAGGCCATGAAGTGTTGGGGGGAAGGTCCTTTCCAGCCATACCAATTTTCAACACAGCCTGCACAAGTCAATTGGCAAGCCATTGCTTGCTGTCCCTGAAACTGAAAGTGCCATATACATGCTCCTGAAGTAGACCTAGCTAACCTGAGTTTGGTGTCCAAACTTGAAATGTTTTGCTAAGGTTTACACTTCTGGATAGGGCTGGTTCAATTCAATTTATGCTGACTCCCAGGCATAAATTCAATACTCCTGTCCCTGATTCATACTGCAGGTGTGCAAACCATGACACACCCACAAACAGCCACCTAACACATGGAGCAGCGTGAGGGCACCTGTTGAACTGAAATACCAAGAAAGACACAAGGGGATGAAGAGGTGGGCATGGGCAGCCCATACCCTCCAGTCAGGTTACATGCTGCAAGGGTGGCAAATTCTCTTGCTGGTGGAAAGGACACTGCAAACTGTGTCTGTTGGTTGGGGCTTTAGGAGAACTCAGCTCCAAGCAGTGGTTTTATCTGAGTTTCATAAACAGTAGATTTACAGAGCTGAAAACCAGGGACTTTCAGAGCAGTTATTTGGTGAGACCTGTAGACTTGCCAAAGAGCCACTACTTCCCTCAGCTGTTGCTAGTTTAACATAGCAAAGGTTGGATTTAACTTTGCAACACATAATTTCAATAACCTATAGCTTATCTTATGTTCTAGATTTGTTATTATTTGTAGGGCTGATGTTCTGTCATTTCTGCAAATACTTACTGGAACATGTCCAAATTGCATTTTACTAAAGAAAATGAAATACCCAAGGAATTCCAACTTTTATTGTACTGGTTGAAAGGAATTTTCATTATTGCATTTTTATATAAGTGCTTTTGATCAAAGACACTAAATAAATAAAGTACTGAAATTTAAGATGTTCTTATTATCATGACAATTACTTTACACAGTGCACAGGAATTCCTTTCATAAACTTAACTAACTCCATGTTAAAAGTAGTCACATTTTCGCTCCCCCCTCCTTCTGAAGACCATTCCAGAGCTGTACTCCTCTCCAAGGCTTGCACAACTTTTAGCACAATTTTATTAGTGGCTGCTTTATACCAGTATTTTTTTTTCTTTTGCCAACACTGTTCTTTAGGTTAAATATTCCATTTTCCTCTTAGTGTATTTATAGACAGCAACCACATGGCCTTACATCCGTATTCACATGTTTATACCTCTCAAGCTTCCTTTTTGCAAGTCCTGTTCCCCTGACCATGCTAGAGGATGTAGCCCTTTTTCCGCATTACTTCTGCTTGGATTTATTATATTTGAGCATTGGACAGTATTATACAGCAGTTTTAATATTTGCTTATGACTAACAGAATTTTTCACTAGCAGAATAACAATTTAATGATTTAAGTAATGTTGTCTTAGCTGCCCCAAAATATCTAGGTAAGGAAGAATAAGGCACACCTTTCCTGCCATTTTATGAAGTAATGTCTATTTTAGGGCTCAGTGCAGTAAGTGCTGAGAAAACTTATTTCTCATTAAATAAAAGCTACAGGAAAATGTTTACATTACACTTTGAAGAAAAAATGCAATCTCTCCAAAGCGTCACAGGGGAGAAGAGGTGGGGTGTTTTTTGCCAGACTTCCTCACTCACTATTGTGTAAGAGCAGGGCATCTGCACTTCCATGCACCACTGGGCCAGAACTGAAGGATGAGAGGACTAGTTGGCCACTTTATCCAGAGTTGGAAAATTTCTGTGGTCAGCAATCTCCTCAGTATGGATGTGCAGTTTGCTGAAGAACATTGCATTGGCCTGTGCTCCTCCTGCCTGTGACAGTCACCTTCGTGGCACCAGTGAAAATGCTGTGCCTACTCTCTTTCATCTGAGAGCTTTGTATTGTTTAAATTAGAATTGTAATATTTCAAATGAGGTAACTTGCTTTATTGCCAGGAATAAACTGTTAGAGAATCTGGATTTCTAGTACAAATCTAGGGTATTATGAGAGTCAGAGATGCCCTTGAGAAGCAATATGTTACATTATGTTCCTGAGATGTAAAATCTATATATAGATTGTGATTAAGCTTTTTATGTATGTTCAGATTTTGTATTATTGCCTGGTTTATTACTCATTTACTTTCATCAGTTGCTAATTCTCTCTTTTCCTGCAGACTTTCCATTTTGAAAACAGACTGGTTTTTCCTCCCATGTTATATACAGCACGGGCTACTTCACATTGCAAACTTAAAAACAAAAAACTTTGCATTTAGTTTTCCAAATTCAATACCTCCAGTATTTGTACCTTTTTGTATAGAACTTTACAAGGCTGCAGGGAACTACTAACTACTGTATCTGGTGCTCTTTGTACTGCGTGTCTTGTCTCAGTAGTGTGTAACGCACTCAAGTACTCAGTTTTGTGCCACAAAATGGAAATTAAATGCATAAAAAATTATCTTTCACCAGGGATCTAGAACTGATTTAAGTTTCAGGACATTCTGAGTATATACTGTAATCAGAGAAGCCTGAGCCTCATTGTGGAGATAAGTTTAAACATGCACATCAGGCTAGATCTCTATTCTTAGAAATGCTCTTAATTGGTGATTGTGGTGGGGAACCCACATTTTTCAGTTGAACAAACAGTACAAGCTTCTTGTTCTCTACCTGACAGATTAGGGACTAAACAACATACCACCAGCATTTGTAGGCACTAAATCAACTTGACACGACCTTTCATCTCTTCCAAAATAACCCCCATCCCTAGAGGCCGCAGCTGTGCACATATAAGCAGCAGAAAGCCCCTGGAGTAACTGCTCCTGCTGTGCTGGTTATCCATTTCCTCCCACAATACTCCTGACTTTAATCTACCTTTGATGGTGCTTTCAAACAACATTCAACCCAAGGCACCACTCATATCCCTTGGTGAGATGTTGTGCCAGAACTATTCTTTTCTCATTATGTTATTCTTATTTTCTTTTCCAATTTATGCACCTGGCTTCCCATTAAGTTACATGAGAAATTAATTTGATCTCCTGTAACTAACTTTCAAGTTGCACACTATTCAGACAGGATAAAAGAATGTTCCCGTCTGAATTCTGAAGCATTTTTTACTGATTCTGCCTTTTTCCTTAAAAAAAAGAGATTATGCTTCTCATCTGAGAATAATTTACGGGGTTAAAAATAGAGCAATGGGTAATACATTATTCAAAGCAACAGTTCTACAGAGCAATCACTGAAGCTGCTAAGAAACATAACTCTCATTAAAGATTGTGAATCTCTTCACCCCTCAGATATAAAATTATGGGTTGTCAAGTGGAGGAAGCAACCTCCAGTCTAGAAAGTGTTTCCCAAGATCACATGACACTGCTGGCAAAGGTCTGGCTCTGGAATTTATTTGCCCTGCTAGAAATGAGGATGGAGAATCATCTCGCAGGTGTTGGGACTCACACTGACCTCCCACTGCAGAAATTTGTTTGCCTGACATTGCTTCACCCTTTACACACAGCCCTAAATCATGTAAGTCCTCACTTGGATAAACACATGAATTTGCCATAAGAGGCAGTGGCACAAATCCAGTATTTCAGCTTCACAGAAGTGCAAAGAAACATCAGCACCTCCCACTCTTGCTTTTTTTCTTTAAGGGTACTAATGGGCTCTGGCTTCTCACAAATCCCTGTTCAGATATAAACAGGGTTAAGTTTTTCAGGAATTGGACAAAGACTGCTATAAATCTGACAATTTCTTCTATAGATCTAAAGCAGCCTAAGAGCTGCCCACTTTCAGATGCACAGTCCAACATCTGCTTGTTGTCACCCAGCTTGCAGGTGTTCTGTGTGGTGCAAAGTCTGCATAGCTTTGAGCAGACTATTCCACTGATGACACTGTTGACTTTCAAAGAAAACTCTTAATCTTACTTGGAAGATGAGTGGTACTCACACAGCAGCACAGTTTGCTTGCCAGCAGCTGCTGTGCTGCCCATCCCAAGTCTTGTACCTCCTGCTTCACCCTCTCTATCTGCCATGGCCTGATGTGGCTATTCCTGCAGCCTCCATGACATGAGGAAAGGTGATGTGGTCAGGTTGTAACACAGTAAAATGGGCGTTTGGAGTTCCTGACTTAGGAACATCAATCCCACCAACTTTCAGTGGAAATTATCCTTTCAATTACTATGCTGTTTTTGAAATTCATGTTCTGTCCCATTCCAGGAAATGTTCTCAATACTAACACCCCACCATAGCCCCCTTAAGGACCATCCATTTGATTGCCATTAGGTAAATTCTAATTTATTCCTATTGTATCAGTGCCTAGGCATGCCAGACTATGGGCTAGTACCTTCCTATGTTAGGTTTTCCAAGTATGGCAGAAGATAACATGCCAAAATTGTGGTTTACTTTTGGGAAAAATGTATTCTCTATGTTGTTTCTTTCTTCTTTCCATACCAAGGCACACCTTTCTACTGCCACTGTTAGCATTTTTTAACATTTTGATCCCTTCCTATTGAACGAAGAAGCCCTGGATGTAATTTTATTTGGTGAGCTGGTTCTCAGCATTCCCTCTGGGAGCATGCTCTAAAGAAGATAACTGAAACCAAGGAAGAGGCTGATGCCACTTGCAAGCACCTTCCAGAAGAGTGGCTTATCCCCATCCTACTCCCTTTACGTGCCTCCCCCTCTCTTGCACAGTCAGCAGAGAGGCAAGGCAGGCCCCACAGCAGGGACATCGCAACCAGCCAAAGTCGGGATGCAGCTCCTTCTCCAAGCCTTCCTTACTCAGCCTGGCAAGAGAACTACCAGGTCTGGCAGTTGATTTTTGCAAGGGATATCTCAGCTGCAGTACTGGAAATGCTTTATAAATATAGGGAAATTTTGTTTATGCTTTTGATGACAAAAATACTTGGGCCTTCCTTATACGTTGGTGAGGGCAGCCCCACTCCCGGCTCTCACATTCCCCAAACTGGAACTGTACTGGTGCTCTCCCCAGTGCTACCAGTGCACTGCTGGAGAGCACAAAGGACTCTGCCTCATGTGAGCAGTAGCACAGCACTGGCCCATCCACCAGCACACAAAAATACAAATACGCTTCCTCATACTCAGCAGGAGCCCCAGAGCACCAAAACAATTTAACATGCTGGGAAAGGAATGGAGGTGGCAGGTGTTTCTAGGTGCATTTGATTTCCTTAGGAATCCCCTTAGATTCAGAGAAAGGTCACTCTAGACATACCAAGATACAGAAGAAAAGGCTTTGCTAGACAGTTAATGATACCTGAAACAAGACACCTGACAATTTTCCACCCTGAGAAAGCAGTATTATAAAAGCAAAGTGCATCTTTTCATCTTGCCAGAGAAGATGAGAAGAAAGCCATAGGGAATGAAAAACTAGTCTATTTCAGTTCTTGGCTTTTAAAATAAAGCATTAATACAATGCAGCCCAGAAAAGAATAAACCTGAATGGAAAACAAAGCTGCAACTGAACAGTTTCAATTCTTTCCTCATAAAGTGCACAGGACAGTCACGTCTTGCATGGTTTCATTTAGAGATCTGGACCAAAAATCAGGGACCACCTTCCAAAAGTTTCAACTTCAAATTTCTAAGCACAGCCAGGGGTGTTAGACATACCCTCCCCACACCTGGGTCAGCAGCATGGCGCTCCAAACATGAGGTTGGCAGCCTCACAGTATTTTGAGGATGTAAGGCCATGCAGGTTCTGTCACTTGCTGTGATGAGAGAACACAGCAGCTGTTTGGCTCTGCAGCACAATGCCCATTCAGCCCTGAGCAGCCTCTGTCCACTAGTCAGGACAGAAGCTGGAAGACAGCTCAGAAATTGAGCACTAGCTCTTCTAAAAAAGCCTGAATGGCTGCTCCTTGTTCTAGAGCAAAGAGCTGAACTAAACACTTCAGTTCACATCAGTCAAACACTGTGCAAGAAAGAGTTTCTCCTACTCTAGCTGAAAGATAGGACCAAACTGTTGAGCTTTTTGTGGAGGCAGTAACTGAAGACAAGTGCTATGAGATGTATAAACTTATGTCAGTTGATGGGCTGAATAAATCAACACTAACTACACTTAAAAGGCTTCAAAATTATACTTACTCTTGGAATAAATTTCCATTAATTTTTGGGATGCAGGACTACTGTATTGCTGGTCCTAGAGATCCTCAATTCCTTACTTACTCTAATAATTACATATTTGGGGGCTGTTTAAACATCTGCTTGTCAAAAAAAGTTATAATTACATTAACTAGGAGAAATGGGTTGCTTGGGTTTGTTGAATCTAATACAACACTATTGATTTTACCCACGTTACATTGAGGAATGTAAACAGCCTCAAAAACAAATCTATTTTTATAAAAGCTGAGCAATCAGTGGTGGATGTGTTTCCTTAGCAGGAGAGATACCCACATACCTATAGTGGGTTACCAAATTGCTTTTGGTTGTTTTAGAGTTTCTAATGGAATGAGAGATTCTTGGAATGAATGCCAGCAATATTTCAGTTGTTTTTATTGAAATACTGAAACATTACTCATCACATCAGAGAATTCTGCTCACTTTCTGAGGCAAATCGGATTTGGACTAAGCAATTGTATGTGTATATTAATCGGTGCAGTGCTGAACATTAACACAGTCACCCCATTATTCTCTGAACAGTCTCAAGGCTATTTTCTATAAACATCAACTAACAGGAAAAGCAACTCAAAATTTCTTCTGGATTTCAGGAGATTAAGGGAAAGGTATTTTATTAATTGTACTTATAAATGAACCATTTGACTTATTTCTGTGTTTTTAATACAAAACACTTTGAAAAATTCTAGTCTTTCAGCAGGAAAAATTGGTATATGACAAATAAATATTACTTATCTAGAATGAAATAACAGCTGCACTTTTAAAAGAATCTCATGCTTTTGGATATGGTTGCTATGAAAAATGGTACTACTACTTAATCCTTCCTCAAATAATCTCTGACCTCCATAATCTCTGGACTATGACACCTGTTTTCATGTGCAATGAGAGATCAAAAGGACACCTCTTGCTGTTAAGGCTATATACCCCACTGTACTGCAATAAAAATGAAATATCAATTGATGCATCACACAAAAGGCTTTGTAAATCAACTCAAAAGCTTTTAGTCTCCCTCTTTGATGTATTTGCTGCCAGGCTGTTTTTTAACAGCAACCATGCAGGCCTTGGGAGCCCAGGAGGAGTGCAAAGCAGCAGAAAGATCTGAATAGGGAAAAAGAGTAGTGTTAGAAACATCTGAGGACCACAGCCATCTTCTCCTGCATCAATCCTTCCAGTGACACCGAGGGAATGAAAGGAGGAATGGGGAGGTGGGGTGCTTTTTTCTGGGCACACCTGTATGCAGCAAAGGGACAGCTGAAGAATTATACTGATCAGCTCCAAATACTGTCCAGAGGAGTGAAACAGGACTAGGAAGACTGAGCTTTTCTCTGGGAGAAGCTATGGAGAGATACTGCAATATCTGTCCTCAGAAGAAGTATCCACAAGGAGAGGAAACTAGTTTTTAGCAAGCAACATGTGGCTTAATTAATTTGACAGAGGAAAATATATACAGGTACATTAGCATGTGGCCATGTATGTTTACAAATTTAATTTCTGAAACTGTGATATCTAAAGAAAAAAAATTTTAAGGTCGCTGGGGTTTGCAGTGCCATGGTAAATGGTGAACACCATTAACATTTTCCCCCATTGTGACAGACAGAAAACCTGTATTTGAGCCCAGAATCAGATTATATTTTAATTCTTTCCAATGTCTTCTTGCTGCCTGGGTCTGGGCAGCTCCCTACTTAGTACCCAGTTTATCTCCTCTGAATTTTCTGTGGCCTTTAGAAAGGCCTGTTTGCACCCAACAAGCACCAGCACCAGGTGAGAACTCTGGCTGTTGCCTACAGCACCTGCTCCTACCATAACTTCTGGCAAAGCTAAAGCCAGCACCCACAGTAGGAACTTGGGAGGCTGAGGAATAGTGCTAATGCACTAAGAAAGGTCCTGGCACAGGGCATGGAGAGATTGTTAGCTGATGCCATTGCACAAACTCTTCCACTGCACTGAGATAATTTCCTAAATATTTTTTGCACATCAATAGAAAAATAGACACAAGGAACTTTATCTTTTCCAAGGGTTAAATGTGATTCTCAGACTCTTTGGTCTGAACAAGCCTTACTGGGAGCTATGGCCATGTTGCAGTGGCATCAAAAGCTGTTTGTCACCACAGCATGGCTTTCTCCCTGAGAAAACAGCTGGCTCCTGCAAGGCTTCCCAGACCACAAGCACTGACTTGAGCTTAGTGCTACCCTGCTGGGGATCAACAGGGGATTCACACTGACTCTCTGGGCAAAGCAAGACTCCCTGCTGCATGTTGCTTCCTCGCGCTCTGCAGGAGCCTCAGCGCCTGCACCACGGCCTGGCAGGGAGAGCAGCAGCTTCCAGCAGGGCACAACACTGACATGACATCCTGAGCAGGTGCACAGCTCATCCAGCCCTCCCAATAAACCATCTCCATCCATGTCTGCCCAGGGCTGGAGCATGCAAAGTCTCTCCACGCACAGACAAATGTTTGCCATCAGAAGCCTCTGTAACCCCAAATAAAGGAGTGGGGAAAGAAAGGAGGAGAAAATACTCCCACTTAGGTGACTTTGATTAGGTTATTTGTCCATTTTTATTTACTTGGCATTGTTATGGTATGTTTCCATTTATGAAATTTAAAAAAATTAAAACTTCTATCTTTAAAGTAGCAACAGGATAAATAAAGCATGAACATAGAAGACAATAAACATGAATGGAAGAAAATCAGATGTGAAACATCAACACAGAGCAGTAAGTTGTACAGATGACAACCTGATTTGCTTTTTCCAGCCAACACATTTTTTCCTCACATCCACAGTTAGCCTCATAAGCTGCCTGGCCAGGTGCAGATGCCATATTCTTTTTCTTCTCTCCCCAAAGAAAACTTTTAAAATTATTTCTTTCTTCCTGCTTCTGTGACAAATACTACTCTTCTCCAACCTAGACAACTCTCTGAAGGCCTAGTGAAATGAAGTGCGAATCTATCCTGAGGACTGTGTAGCAAATAATGGAAAAAAGTATAAAGCATCTGTTGGTCTGGGACTAACAATTATTCTGGAAGATTTGCTTAGAATCTGAACATCCCATCCTTTCAAAGAAGGAAAAACAGGACAGCTGAGACTTCAGTGATCTCTGAATAGAAGAAGAGAATAAAAGTTGTTCCTGACATTTGCATGTGCCCACTATGTCCAAAGGACACTTGGCTCAGGGGACATTCTTAAAAGTAATGCCCACATTCTTTTTCCTGAGCAGGAGGAAGAGAAGAAGGAAAATACAGGGAATTTTCACATATGTTTAAAAATGCTAACAAATTAAACCAAATCAAAATGGATGAGAGCATACCATGTAAAAGACAGGCCCTTTCCAGAATGAATGCACTGAACAAAGAGGAGAAATACATTTTGTGAAAAAGTATTTCACAAATGCAACTTAATGACTTCACAGTAAGCCATCAATGTAATTTGCCTTTCTCCAAAAAGCTTAAGCTATTACTCCATCTGGCACAACACAATCATGAGAAACAACATGGGCTACCCATGATGTGTCTTCTCCAAGGCTTTCATTGTCAATAGTGGGCATAACACTGCTGCATCACAGCCCAGCATAGAAATAACCCACAGCAAATTCCCAGCCAGCTGCATGACACAGCCTCAAGTCGCACCAGGGCAGGTTTTAATTTGGTATTGAGAAAAAAATTCTTTACTGAACAGATTGTCAAGCACTGGAACAGCCTGCCCAGGGAGGTGGTGGTGTCACTATCCCTGGAGGTATTGAAGACACATGTGGATGCAGCCCTTAGGGCCATGGTTTAGTGTGGAGTTGGCAGTGCTGGGTTAACAGCTGGACTCTATAACCTTAGATATCTGTTCCAACCTAAACTATTTAACATCCATCACTGCCTTTAGAAACACAGAAATAAATGCCACCATAAGCTGGAGTCCTATTTAAGAATTTTCACGTATTTAAGAATGCAAAGAAATAAAAACTTTCTTACTTCATGAGGTCTTTTTGATTAGCTTTACAACCAGGCATACACTTAAGAAAAAGTAACCCTCATCATACCACACTGATGGAGCCCCCTGCACACCAAGTGCTTCACACAAGTCGTAGAGTACACATTCTGCTTGGAAGCACCAGTGCCTTTCCGTGGTGAGTCACGCTATCCCAAGTACCTGGGCAGGGATTCACTCACCACGAGCCATATTTATATCTGAAAGTTCAACACACAGAATGGAGAAGCAGCCCAAAGCCACTGTGCACGCTCATCAGAATATACTGTGCAATGCAGACAAGCTATTATTTGTTGCAAATAAACAGTAAATAATTATCATATCCAATAAATGTTAGATTAATTCAGACTAGCAGCAGACTTTTGTGACTTCAAATGTACCATGGTTCACCAAGGAGCATTGGCCATGAGTTCCTTTTACTAAAATGTATTTGTGGGCAAGCTCTTAAGAGAATAATTTTAAAAAATCAGAAAAGAAACTGGCAATGGAATTATATTCGAGACATTAAATGTAGCCACTTTTTCTACTTAAGTCTATCCATTGCCTATTGGTTTTCTAGTGTGATGAGAACAACACAGGAACAACTCAAACCCCTTATGCCCACTAGCACCTCCAAGTAAAGGATGTCTAAAGAAGATGTCCAAGATATTTGGGTGATGCTCAGCTGTCTCAGGATTAGGCCTTTAGCAACATCAGAATGCAGAGAGAAGGACTTCCACAGAGTACTGAGGATTTCTGGCCTGATCCACTTCCATGGGATCCTCAGACTTCTAGTTCTTGCAGCACTGCTGTGATCTGGAAAAATCCTTTCCAGAGCTGAATTTCAGAGACATGGGTTTCTGTGCTCACAGTGTTACAGAAAGGAATCAAAACATGAGAGATGACTATGGAAGTGAACATTAATGGTTACTATTTAGATAATTTTGCTTCAGTTAGAATGAACAAGTCAACAATTATACAGGAAAAATTAGCTTTTATTAAAAATGTTTAGTAATAAGCAATGATTTTTCAAAATTGTTTTAACTTACTAAACCTAAACATACAAAGTCAGAAGCAAACAAGAAATTGCTTGGTTAAAATCTTATTGAAGGTTAACTTGTCAGTAGTTCTATTAGATTTCCTGCAAGGCTTGCTTTTAAAATATCTTTATTGTTCTACTGGCTTTCCTTTACAGAGATGTTCATCCTCCAGTACAGATGTGTAGTCAACAACATGGATGATTTGATTGATTTATATAAACAGAGGAAAGAAAAAATAAGTTGCAACCATCTCTGAGTACAAAGCCTATTTCTTTATGTTAATGCTTGCACAGGATTCAGAGGTCCATATGCTGGCTACTGAAGCCCAAGGCAGCTCTTACACTGACCACAGTCTGCACCATACCAGAATGGCAACATACTAATTTCATATTAATTCATGAAAGTATTCTTTGGTCACAAACATCCTGTACTTACCCAGTTTACAGTACATCAGATGCTATTTTTCACCCTTTTAAGTAGCTTGTTTTATTTGTTTTATTCATGGCATTCAGATTTTTCTCATGCATGTATATTCCATTTCTGTGTGTATGCATGTGCACAAAGTCTGAGTTGTTTCTATGCGGACACATCAGGATAGGAAAAATGATGTCATTTACCTTCTGATAGCTTTCAGATGTCACACTGCAACAGCTCTAGTCTAAAATAGCCTAGAAATATTGGAGTCCCTTGGGATACACAGTTCATCTTTAGGGTACCACATTACTAAAGTTTTCAGAATACACAAAATAAGAAATTTGTGATCTGTTTATAATATTGTCTATTACACTGTAAAGCCACATTACTCAATCTCAAAGTCTTATTTTTGGTGTGAAAAGTTTAAGATTGAGTAAGGGAAAATCTAGCTGCTGAGGATGCAGGTAAGAGTGTCTAGACAATGACACTTTGCTTAAAAGGCACAACAAAAAAAGGCAAGCTAAGTTTCTCTCCTGATGGTTTAAACCTATATTTTCTCTTATACATATATATGAATATATATGTGTGTATATCTACACAAATCAATATATGCACATACACCTTTGAGTTTTTGAGAACAGAAAGTTCAAGGAGTAGAAATTACTTTAAATAAATAAGAACCATAGTAATAGGGGGAAGTTGGTCCTGTTATTTTTTCCTGCATTATGATTATAATCTAATGACATAGTGATATGTTTATACCATTTTTTACTTTACATCATTTTGTTGTATAAATGTGAGGTGTAGGACTACCAGGTGCATTTTATCTTGCCTAAAGTAATTCTTATGGATCTTCTGTGTTCTTGAATTTTCACAAGGAATGGTCATTGCTCTAAGAAGTATGAAGAGAGTTGAGGATAAGGATGTTCTAATAATCACAATTAAGATTTATTTGCCTCTAGGGTTTACATGTCAGAGCATGGTGTGCATGCAAACACACAGAGAATGACAAGGACAGCGACGGCTGTATACGGCTCAAACCCAGGTGCTGGTACCAGCATGGCTGTAGAATGCTGATCCTGTAAAAACTTTTTGTTTCCATTGGCATGAGCTTTGTGACATAATGAATCATTTCTAAAATCAGCACTATTCCATCTAAATGGTCCACATATGTTGACAATTAATGTTAAGATGTATGAGATGATTACTAACTTCCAGAAAACGTTTAACAGAAGATGCCCATACAGTAGTCATCATTAAAAGTTTAACAGCTGAAGGTTGAAGGTAAAGATCTTTTCAGCAGTATTGTTTAAAGAAGTATGACTATCACAGTGAAGTTATTTACATACAAGGCAACAATAGTAAAGATTTCAATAGAGAACATAGCAGATTGTTCAGAGAGTGGATCCCATTTTCTGCGAAGTCTGAAATATTTCTTACAATGCTGTAAATTCTACCAATAGATATTCCACAACATAAACCAAACAAGAACTTGTAAAAAGCTATTAAGAGCTTGGTCCTGCATTTCTGAGTCCCCAAAATTTACCAAGAGAAGACTGTAGGAATTTTGAATGTTTAGCAATTGCAGGACAAACCCCCCCAGAACACTATTAAATGTTGCTTCTTTTCTATACTTATTAAATATAAGTATTCAATTTATTTTCTTTGGTTTTTAAATTACTATCCCTTTGTAACTACGATATGAAAACAAACAAACCCCAAAGCACTAATAATTCCTCTCTCCCCTCAAAACAGTGATTAAAAACACCCAAATGAAACAAAAAATATATCCAGAAAGTGTAGCTGTTACTTCATTATAAAACTATGGTGCAAAATAGAGGTTTATACTGGTCAGAACTGCAATAGCGACTGGAAGTTTACACTTAAGGAGTGACTGTAAGTATTGCTTCTCCTGAATAACAAAAATTAAAACTGATTAGGCACTTGTTTTCTTGTTTAATGACAGCTGACTCAGTGTGCGTACAAATGACAGAAATACTCTCTCAAAGAATGCTCTGTAGCGTAACAACTGTACTACTCAACTACAACAGTCCTTGATTCAGGAGAGTAGAAAAACATGTGTCTTATTTACTTTATTCCTAAATTTTACTGCTATGAATGGGCTGGATACATGTTCAAGTGCTGTCCTGAATCGGGATACTTGTTGAAATTGGAGATTTAAAAGATAACACAGTGGTAAGCAGCTTTTCATTATACTACAATAGCAATTTTGTCCAATTTGACTTTGCTCTCCACAATTTTATCCCAATACTTCCCAACAGAAAACAGGCATTAAATAAATAGGATAACCAAAGATTACATAATAAATATGCTACTAAGTGGGAGAAAAAGACATAGTAATATAAGGCTCGGTAGTGTTGCACAATCAAGAAATCATTCCAGGTGCTCCAAAACACAATTCCCAATGTACAACACCAAGTTACCACTACACACCTGAAAAAGATTGGGAAGTAACAGATTAAACTTCTATTACATTAAACATTTGAAAATGCAAACAAGTGGTAAAGTGTTTTGTTGCCTTTGTAGAACACCATATGAATATTCTTGACTGCTGCAATTGTCACTGCTTGTGAAGGAAAATTTAACAGATTGGATTCTTAAAAACTCTCATAATCGAATTCCTTCTGACTTACAAAGTTACCAGTGTCCACACTGACTCCTAGTATTATGTTTGAAAGTAAAACAAACTCAGAAATTTTGCTGCCTCCGTTTCTTTGCATCCATTGCATCTAGGATAGGTTGCCTCTTTGCAGTGTACCTCTGACGAAGCTCCTCAATTTCTCGTTCCATCATAGGGTCCAAAGCCTTTAATCTCATCTGTAACTCTTCTAAACTCAGATTCTTTAACTGCAAAACAACCAAATAAAAAACAATCCCACAAAAAATATTAGAAACTGTTTTCAACAAAAAAGAAAATAATTGCCTTTCATAAGCCTTTAATTTACAGTTGCAGGGTTTTTACACATATATAACTGTTGATATAACCAAAAGCCTTAGTGTGCTCCACAGAAAATAACAGCCTATGAAAGCAAACATACATAGTACATTTCATTTAAAATAAAAAAAAACCCTTTGCAAACCTTGCAAATAAATCACAAATAAATATGGGGCTGGAGTTTAACTCATTAGGCTGAAAAAAGCATGCCACAGAATACAAAAATATATATATATATATATATATAAATGTATGTAACGTATATTGCATAACCAAATACTTCTTACTGAACTTCTTATAGAAGCCTTAGAAACAGATTGCTGCTGTAAGTAATACTCTTGACAGATATTTAGGGGTACTTTCTGATAAGAATGACAAGGCACCTGTCTTCCTCAACAGACTGCTGTCAGAACTACTCAAAACAAATTGCTAACAGTGTTTTAAGTAATACATTCAATAATTTCCTGAATTCATGGGGGGTTACCATTGATCAAGTTCTTTTCTCTTCAAAACTATTTTCTCAGAATGTGTAACAGTTCATTACATTTCACTCATTACAAGGGAGTGATCATACAACACGTAAATGACTTCACTGTCTTGCTGGCTGCTGCCAACAAAGGTTGGAGTCTTGTCAGATACTGGGGCATGTTGGGCACTACTGCCCCACCTGCTATTGCAGGGAATGATCTGCATTTGAAATGCGTTCTTTGCCTGGCCTATGTGGTTTTTTCCTGATGTAATTTAGTGCCATTCTGCATTCCTCTTTTGTCAGAATTGCCAATGTGCCATTATTCTTCACCAGTGTGAAAAACAGCAAATTTCAAATAGCACGTATCATTTCCTCTTAGGAAAGGGATAATCTTTATTTTGTTTGCAAATACTCTGACATTGCAAACAAGCACACTAGCTAACTCATGAGTAAAAAATACATACTTTTCTGAATCAAATACTAATGAGTCAATACTTCATTCATGAATCTAGGGCAGGCTTCCATCAACACAAACTGATCTGTTTTCCCTGAGGAATTAACTGCTACTTTTGATCTTTATTTTTATCACCAACTGAGGCATGTAAATTAGGAACGCATACTACCACATACAGTCCAAACTCCAGCACTATGACTTCTACTAACAGACCACACTGCACATAGTAAACAAATAATTTAAAGTCATAATAAAGAGAGTGGGCATATCAGAAATGCATAACAGAGCATATGGAAAAGATGCATATGCAACATCATTTTAACCGTAAGATTCCTAATGAAGAAGAGAATTAAACCCCAGATGTCAAAATATCTTTGAGGACCAATGATCCCAGGATCTGTATGAGACTTCAGATGTGCTCAGCAATGTTGGTCTTACAGAATCACAGAATATGCAAAGTTGGAAGGGACCCACAAGGATCATCAATGTCCAACTCCTGGCCCTGCACAATACAGCCCCAAGTGTCATATCATGCGCCTAGGAACATTGCTCAAGTGGTTCTTGAACTCTGTCAGGCTTGGTGCTGTGATCACTTCCCTGGGGAGCTGTTCCAGTGCCCAACCACCCTCTGAGTGAAGAACCCTTTGAAATGTCCAACCTAAACCTCCCCTGACACAGCTTCAGGCCATTCCCTCAGGTCCTGTCACTGGGCACCACAAAGAAGAGATCAGTGCCTGCTCCTCCTCTTCCCCTCACGAGGAAGTTGTACATGGCAATGAGATCTCCCCTCAGTGTCCTCCAGGCTGAACAGACCGAGTTCAGATGTTCTTCATACGGCTTCCCCTCCAGATCCTTCACCATCTTTGCTGCCCTCCTTGTGATACTTTGTTTCCCCTCCTTTGCTCTCTCCCAAAGACACTTCTTACCCTTAGAAGGGAAGGGAGTTGCCTCCAAAGGCATCAAATATCATCCATTTTACTGCATTCCTCCCATGTGACATATAGAAAAAAGGATGGGGGAAAGAAATTCCTCAGTCACTGAGACTTTTGCAGAAAACGACCTTTTCATTTTCAGAGAGAGAAAAGATTAAAAGCCTGCACTATTCTATTTAATTTTTAGCTCATTGGTATATGTAATTGGCACATGACACTTTTCAGTGAAGATACTCTCTTAGAGGAGTTAAGTGTCAGAGATTTTAAGTATAATGGGAAGAGATTCAGTGCCAACTCCACTGTTTAACTGATCCCTACACAGCACAGATGAGAGGAGCAATAAACCCACGTGTGACAGGAATATTGTATTTAGCACATGTGACAGGAATAATGCACTTGGGCTCCACAGATCAGCAAATGCCTAAGGCAGACACTGAGTAATCTCATGCGTGTGTTATGTGAGAACTGCCAGTAATGAAGTCTCTACCAACTCTTGGCCAGTCTGGACAGCCACTTATTCTTTCTCAGTCACCACTGTATAGACATCAGGCTTAAACTGCACAGAATAGACTCCAACTGATGTAATCACATAATTATTCTGAAAAACATTTTTTCATAAATTAGCAGAGAAGAATGTGGTGGGTGAGTTTTTATTTAAATTTCAATCAAGAAACTGAGCCAGCAAACAGAATTAACAATTCTTTAAAGATCATAGACTGCTGAAATGAATATTAAAATATAAAGAAAATGGTTTTTTTAAGCCAGAGACCAAGAATCTTTCAGAATTATCTTAGACATGTCTCCCAGGAGATCCAGATAGCCACAGTACTTATCTATATGAATGGCTGATGCTCAGGACATTTAAAGGAAGGAAGTGGCAGAAAACAGAAGAGTTAGGAAGGTCTCAGCTATCTGATACCAGATGAGAAAACCATGTAATCAGCCGCAGCTGAATCTCAGAAGTTATGTGTGTGTGTCTGTGCATATATATGTTTCCTTGGCAAATTTTAAAATATACTTCTTTGACTTCTATCTGTGCTACAGGTATTACCTCACAAACCCTAAAAGCCTGCAATAATCCAAACACTGAATGCAACAGCAAATATATCAAATAAGACGTGTACAAATATCTCAAACAAGATGTTTCATTACTCCTATGCAATTTATTGCCCTGCATGAAAAAATATTTTGGTTCAAATTCGTAAAGCAATAGAGTTCAGCATTCATTTACTTCCACTTGCAAACAGTTTGCAATTTAAACTTCCATAAATAATTCAAGTAGCTTGTAGAAGTAACTACTGGGGCTACTGGCCTTAATGGAGAGGGAAGCATTCAGTAGCACAAGCTACAGGAATTCAGACAGGCTTTCAATTTTATTTCAGTAGCTTTTAAAAAGCTGTTAATTGCAAAAATTAAATTGTTACAATTACAATTGTAACCAGGGTAGCATTTGTGTGACACTAATAGATAATTCCATTTCTGCCACTCCACATAATGGACTGAATCACATCCTTTCAGAGATCAAACACCCACAACCACACAAGAGACAGTAATTAGTGTCAGGATGAGCCACTTCCAAGACAGAAGTCCTAATGGAGTTTTTGGTAGCAGTATTTGCCTTCACTGGGACCCTTTATTTCACCAGGTAATCACATGGATGTGGGAAGCAACAGTCCGAACTCCAACGTATAATGCCACACACAGACACAGCCTTTTAGAGTGAGTACACATACCCTGTTTTCCAGAAGAAAGATTAGGTGTAGAAAGATAAACTTTTCTCCTTAAAGATGTATTTGCTAACCTAATCATTAAAGAAAGCCACAACACATAAGGGAAGCAAATCAAACAAGGAAGTCAAACCACTGCCAGAGCCAGATGACATGAAATAATTTCTCCTCAAAGCTGATCTATTCTCAAGACACAGTCACACGCAAAGAAGCCTTGCTGAAATTCTCTGCTTTGCTAGAGCAAGGGAAATCAACTTTGCCTATGAAGAGACCAGAAAACAGTCATCCTTACGGGACAAAAGCTCACAGTGCTGCCAGCTGAGTGCCAGCAGCTCCTGCCTCCAGCTTCTCTTCTCCCTGATCCAGGGGGAAATCCTGGTGGAAGGCAACCTTTCAGAAAGTAGTTCTATTGACCCAAGTTTTCAGTGGCTAAAGTATCTTTCAGCAGCCCCAACCTAAGATGGGACAAATAGAATAAAAGCATAACTAACTTAACTGAACTACAATTTTCAGTTATAATCTTTGGAAAAGGCAACTCGGCCACACACTTGGGAGACCAGTAAGTCTGGAAACTTAGTACGCTTTATCTCAAACTTCTAGCAAATAGGACACCAAAGATTTAACTCTTCCTTGCTCATTTTTCAATTTATTTGTAATAGGTTAGAGGCTTTTCCAGGAAAGGCCACATGCAGATGTTAAAAAGGAGCTGAACAGATAAGGAATAGTTAGCAAGCTTTTTTTAATGTGACTGTCCTCATTACACTGGGATACAGTAAAAATCCAAAAATTGAGGCAGCTCCAGGCATGAAGTGTTCCAGCTGCCATCAGAGCACGGGTCAGAGCTACAAGCGCTCCACAGAACGGCGCACTGCCCTTGCGTGAAGGTGGTAGGAGCCACTGCTGATCAGTCCAGGGGTTTAAAATAATTCAGCATGATCACGCAAGGTTTGTTGAATACAGTGCAAATTAGCACGTCATCAGAAGAATACTGCCTATCATAGTGGGTTGACCCTGTCTGGGTGTCAGGCGCCCACCAAAGCTGCTCTGTCGCTCTCGTAACTGGACAGAGAGAGAAAATAAAACAAAGATTCACAGGCTGAGATAAGGTCTAGGAGACACCACTCACTGAATTCTATCATGGGTCAAACAGAACTGAATCAGAGATACTAATTAAATTTACTTATAACTAAATCAGAGAAGGATAATGAGAAGTCAATGAATCTTAAAACCACCTTCCCTTCACCCCTCCCTCCTTCCCAGCTAAACCTCCTTCCCCCACTGGTGGAGGGAGACAGGGAATGGAGCTTTTGATCATCTTATCACATATTGTTTCTGCTGCTGCTCAGGGAGAGTTGTCCTTCCACTGCTCCAGTGTGGGATCCCTCCCATGCGAGACAGTCCTTCACAAACTTCCTCAGTGTGAGTCCATCCTATGGGCATCAGTCTGCAGAAACTGCTGCAGTGTGGGGCACTCTTCCACGAGGTGTAGGCCATCCAGGACAGGCTGCTCCAGCATGGTTCACACACAGGATCACAAGTCCTAGCAGGAAACCTGCTCCAGCATGGGCTCCTCTCTCCACAGGTCTGGAGGTCCCCACCAGGAGTCTGCCTCAGCATGGACCTCCCACAGATTCACAGATCTCTTTCCAACATCCACATGCTCCAGTGTGGTTGTCCTCCACGGGCTGCAGCTGGATCTCTGCATCGCCATTTACCTCCATGAACTGTAGGGGCACAGTCACCTCACCAGAGGCTGCAGGGGAACCTCAGCTCCAGCACCTGGAGCTGGAATCTCCTCCCTCACTTCTTCCCTGACTTTTGTGTCAGAGCAGAGTTGTTCCCACAGTCTCACTCTGCTTTTCTCTGGTCACAATTACCACTGGCAATACCTTTTTCTTTTTCCTTCTTAAATACGTTATCACAGAGGTGTTACCAACATTCCTGACTGGCTCAGCCTTGGCCAGCAGCAGGTCCAGAGCTGGCTGGCACTGGCTCTGCTGGACATGGGGGAAACTTCTGGCAACTTCTCACAGAAGTCACCTAGCTACCAAAACCTGGCCACACAAACCCAATACACCTATCTATGCCAAAAACATTCTTACTCTGGTCATTACTGGTTTCAGGTGATTGGTTTTTTTACATATCTTCAAACAGTGACACACAAGGAACTCTTCCCTCGCACTCACCTCCCAGAATCAAACTTCTGCAAGGGAAGTGCAACAAGTTTTACTTTTTTTATCTTTTGGTCTAACTTCCTGCACCCCATATGGACCAGGTTCATTTCAATCACTATTTTTAGCAAACCAAACAATAATTACAAGCAGTCAATACTACTGCCTGCAGGAGGACTCACACAGTATCTTACTTCTTTTGTTTACAATCCTCATCAAACCATACTGATGAAAATTCTGGCCACAAGGGGCTCTTGGAAAATAGTGTGCATTCCTGTCTACAGACCTGAGTTCTGAGCAATAAGCTCAGAAGGAAGGAGATAAAGTACAATCAAAAATGGACTCTCAGAAGTCATGAAGTCAAAGAGTACAATGTAAATCCTGACATCCTGGATTCCACGTGTCCTGCACAGGAGCCAGAAGGACAGACATAGATCTAAGATACTTAGTGGTGCTTGCAGTCCATGGATTTAGGTGAGGGAATCTGGAACTCAACAGCCACACTTGGCCAGCTCATATCCGTAGCCATCCAAACTTTTCAGGGGGCAGAAGTCAAAGTTGTGGTGGATGTAGAACACTATAATCTTAATGCACTCTTGGTAGTAAGTGAGGTAAATAAAACCTCTATGCCAATCATGTTTTCAATATGATAAAAGTAGATTTCATCATTAATTCCATAACACGTTCCATCATGAGTTACCATTGCAAACCTTGAGTCTATCAAGTAAATTATGAAATACTGCTATTAAGCTGGTGCCATGAAAACAAGCAAATGCATTTTCAGGGTTTAAATTAAGAAAACAGATATTCAATCAAAAAGTAATCTGTATCAAGTTTGTTGTGTTTACTTGAAAAAACAAATTCTTCCTAGCAACTGCTTAAATGAATCTTACATCCAACATGCCTATTAGGGGCCTTTGATTAAAAAAAATATGGATTGTTAATACTATATTCTGAGTCATATATTTTCCCATCTGCGAGCAATTCCTAGAGTATGAATTATCAACAGAATGGCTAGTAACAATTATTGCATCAATGGCAATTGCAAAAGGGGGTTGCCCATAGCACCTTCTAAGATTTAAGCAGTGCATATCTTGGATTGTCTTGTGTGTTAGTGGTCTCAGGTAACAGAAACTTTTCTCTCCAGCTGTTCACTTCCCTCTGTTAAGTAGTTTTCTTTTCTCCAGTGGAATGAGCTCCACTGATGTCTTCAAACTCCTTTTTTTTTACTGGTATAAAAAGTTAAACTTGAGTCAGAATCCAAAAGGTACAAGGTGGGCCTTTTTGCCTGGTTTATCTCTACTATGAATTCACATCCACTATCTGTGAATCTCACTAGTGAAAAAACTGTAACACGCTTGTGTGCAAGGAAATACTCCCCAGCTCCTGCTGTCTGTTCAGCTGCTTCCATGCACCAACAGGAGGAGAACTGCTTTATGTTTGCTTACACAGCAAATCCTGGGTGAGGACGAGCTGTCTCAGGCACCCACTGGCCACACAGTGGAGCTCTGACTTGCTGCCGTCCCCACCCCTGCTGTCATTACAGTGAGCAAATCAGTCACAAGAAGAACTGGGATGGGGAATGGAGCGAGAGCACTTATGCTCTTCAGACACTTATGGGTGTCTGCAGAGCAAGAATGCTTGTTGCAATGCACAAAGTTATACAAACATAAAAAGGACCTCATTTACTCTAACAATTTGTAGGAGAGAAGGAATGACAACTGTCAAAAGCCAAAGTTCATTCCACAGGGCTGCAGTTACCTCAAGCATCTTGGGGTGTAAAATAAACACATAAGAGAAAATTAAAGATGGACAAGTTAATGTATTTTTAAAATGTTTTTCTAGGGATAAAATTGTGTTTAATTTCTCCATGATTCCTATTTTCACTAGTAGAATTCTCTCTGCTCTAACATTGAAGCTGAACATAATTTTAGCAACACAAAGCTAAATCTTAGTCAGTACCATCAATATTTTTCAGCTCTAGGAGACTTTTCTCAGCTTCATACAAAATGATATTTCAATAGAAATCACCATGAGAAACAAAACAGACTTTTCTGTAGCACTAGTTAATCCTATCATTTGCATACTTTTTTGAATAGTGCCCAGGGCTCTCTTTTGGGCACATTAAATACTGCCAGGACTAAAATTCAAAAATCATGAGCTGAGTTATTTATTTTCATTAAATTACCCTTAAAATTAGATTCCTAAAATAAGATATTTTTAAGAGAAGGGAAGTGTCTTTTTATTTTCCATTTCCTTCCTAAGTCATCAGGAGGCAGCTAAAATCTAAATATTTCTGCAATTAAAAAGGCTAAAAAGCTCAGGGGGGAAAAAACCTAGTAGTCAAAAACTTTAATGAACAATCCTAACTATGGAACTGAAATTTAAGGAAAAGCACAGCTTATCATGAACAGCAGTGTAAAATTAGCAATAATGTCTGTTGCAATATTACCCAGTTCCTGATGAAACAGTATGGCAGCGTGCATTGATGCTTTATCATATCCTAAGAATTTCAAATATAGTTTACATTGGTTTTACCTACTATGGCATGTGGTGTTCTTCTAGCTATTAGGCATATAGCTTTCACTAAAACAAATAAAGCACCATGAAAGTCTGAACATGGGGAAATAAACTGAAGCAATGTATCTCAAAAACTCTGCAGCCAGAGGTACCTTCAAGATCAAATCCTCAGTATCTCATCGAAAAGTGTAAAAAATAAACTTAAGTGTACAGAAGGAAAAAAATCCTACCATTCTCTCTTTCCTATGTCATTTACACAGGGTATATTGTTACACTACCTGCTAGGGTCTACTGAAGCATGACGCTAATTTGCTATCACCTTCTCTTTAGAATTTCATCATCCATTACAGACATTTTAAAAATTATTTTTAGAGTATCACAGGCAAAAATTCACAGTTTGAAATCCCTTAGAGAAAATCTTGGTGGCTTTTTATATCCTGTGATTTTCTACACCAGGAATCTCAAGCTTAATTGCACGGTTTGTCTTGAAGAATACCGTAAATGTTTATGGAAGCTCCCAGCAGAGTAAATAAGCTAAAGATTAGTAAAAACACTCCATCTGGATACTCACCATGCTGTTTAAGCTTCATTGCAAATATATCCACATAGTGTTGATGGCAAAGTAGCTACTACACCTGATCCAAAAATATGCAGGATTTCCCCCCAGCCCCTTCTGCTTTTGGAGAAAAAAAAAAAGCACGGGAAGAAAAAAAAAGCCCAAAGTAACACCCAAAACATCCTTTCAAATACTACCAAGCAAAGATATAAAGGTTTAAAAGGAAAGGGGATTCTTTATTTAAAGCTCTTAGTGTAGCAATTAAGTAGCATCAAAAAGTCAGCATTTTCTTTATTAATCTATAGGTCTCCAGGGGAAGTGGTTCTAAATTATCCTTCATCCTGAGCTCAGCTCTCAGCAGGTATCTTACAGCATCCTTGAATTCACTGTATCACATTTCAGCTACTGCAGCTGTCATTCAGCTTCATAAACCCAAATGCTGCACTCATACCCAAAAGTTCCTGCAAGTTAAGCCACTGCCTCCCTGACATCTGATTCTTCCATGAATAGAGCATTTTAAAATATTCAGAAAATAACAGTATATTATTTTTGTAAAATTCTACTAATCTACACATAAATTCAAGCTGTATTAAGAACAAAGATATAAGCTATTAGGGATGAGAAACATTTAAAAAACCCCATTTGGTTAAGACACTAAAACACTATGAAGACAAATTAAAAAATGAAAGATGCTCCTAGTTTTGCTGAAGTATTTTGTAAATACAAAAAATAAATACAGTGAAAAGTAAAGACATAAGTAACTTGAAGTAGAAGCCCTGAGGTTAAAAAAAGCTGTATTAAAACCTAAAAAGTCACTTGAATACGTAATGATATAGTTTAAAGCTATTTTTCCTCAATAGTCCATTTAAGATTATTTTTAAAATAGAATGAAAAATGGAAACACATTTAGCAGTGAGTTTTGACAAACAATGCATGCACAGCAATAACCCTCAGACTGAGAAAAGCATTTAGCCTGAAAAGCAATGCAAGAGGCTAAAAGAATTTTAAACATCAAATCTGAGTGTCCTGCTGAGGGATAATACAAGTGAATCCCAATCTTATGAGAAGCATAAAAGGTTGATACTCAAAACTAAACCAACAAAACTAAATATTCCTAACAGGAAAAGTCTGTTAGAAGAGACATGCAACCCCCAAACCCAAAACGCACACACGAACTGGTATCTTATTTGCTGGGAAACCTTGACTTAGTTATACTCTTTAGCAGGAAGAAAATTCAGTTTAGTTTAAAACAGCCAATTCAGAAAGGACCTAGGAAAATAACAAATTATCTTTAATAAATGGAAAAATTATAGACATACTGTTTGCTGGGGGTAATTTAATGCAGAAAGCTTTGTGGAAGTCATGTACGAGAGAGGATGCGTTTCAATCATTATTGATATAAGATGGACAAAAAAAATCCTATAGTCCAAAAACTCAGGGCAATTTATGAGCAACAAATGCCAGGTTTATTAATCACTGCGAGAAGGAAGAAAATACAGCAAAGGCAGCAAATAACTCCCCAAGAAAACTGAGACATCAGTTGAAAGAGGCCTGCAAAGCATCAGAAATTGTGGAATCTGAACTTGCAGCAACTCAATAAAGACTAGGCTAAGCAGAAATATTTCACTGACCTGTTAATCGTAGCAGGGAGAACCCTGCCTCAGGAAGGCCTGCAGGTTACCACCTTGGGAGAAGGATTGGAGGAGGATGATGGCCAAGCACACCCGAGCTTGCTCAAGCACCAACATACAGCCCATGGATGCTGCACACAGGGACTGACTGCAATGAACTGCAAGGGTAGAATCAATCCCCCAGCCTGTAGCATCTTTGCCAGACAGCACCAAGATTTCTTGTCTGTACAACTTTAAAGATCAAAGAGAAGCACTGTTGGCTTTTAAGGAATGTGTCTCAGTCCACAGTGCCTCAAAAATTCTTTATTCCTTCCTCAAACACTTACTGGAAATCCTTTTCCCCCTGCCAGAACTGCTTGACTATTGCTTAGTTTGATGTGGTTCACAGTATTTAGCTTGGTGTGGGTCACAGTTTTCCTAAAAGATGTGGGCGCCCAATAGCAGCATCCTGGTCCACAGCATCCCCAAAGGGAAAGGGTACTGTTCCACTCCTGCATGGCATTCAGCAGCTTCCTGAATCACAGGGGATGGAGATTTCATTTGCTGATGGAAGTTTTAATGTTATGAAAACTGATTTAAATTGTTCAGGTTTAAGAACTGAGCAGGTTTTTAAAAATCTCTTTACACCAAAGCAATAGTTTATTAACTGTTCCTGATGGTGCCTTCCATTGAAGTCCTATCTATAAATCATACCAATCAGGCACTACAGAGTTTCAGCTGGTTCATTAAGGAGGATTTGGTTTTTCTTTTGTCAAAATGCACCAGCCACATATTTGGAAAACACATCATAAATAAACACTATCAATGAACCTGATGAAATCCACTGTATGATGGGCTAAATCTAGCAGACATCTACTGGTTTGCTTTTAATCCAGACTAAATTAAATCTAAAACAAATTAACAACTACAGAAAGGGAAAATCTATGAATAACACCACTTAGCTAGCAGCTTTTAAATAATATACAGTATCTCTTATTTTACAAACATGTAATAGACCACTCTACTGCAAATAATATATTAAAAATATTCGGAAAATACAGAACAAGATAGTCACCGCTAATCTGTCATGTCAAAACACATTAATCAAGAGTTCCATGTACCAATATACATCTAAAAGCAACACTAAATTAAAAAAAATAGAAAACTCATCTTAATGAACAAGAAATCCAGGGAATCTAGACACTGAACAGTACACTTAACCATAATCTAAATCTAGTCTCTAAAACACAATCCACCTTTGTGAGAAGTGTGATGCTCACTCTCTATGAATTTAGAAACTACAATTATTCATTAAGATTCAGCGCTTCAGTGGCATATTCACTTACTGAGTCCAGAACTGCCAAAATCACGTGCCAAAAAAATATTTTATTATCAAACATTTTGTCTGTGACTCAAACATTAGTGAGATCAAGCCAATGATTAGCACAGTTCTTTCTTACCTTCACAAAACTCCCTCCTAGGAAGGTCTACAGAGTATTTATCTATTTGCTTTCTCACAGATAACAGAGCAACACTAATTTATTTAATTAGGTTTTTCAGATCATAATCTGCAGACATAGTTTTGACTCACTACTCAAGGCTAACAGCTACTGTACAAGCTTTTGTGCCAACACTGTTTACGAGCTCCCATTCAAATTTAGAGTGATCACTATTCCCCTTCTGCACTTCTGGAGTGAATGATGACGATGACATAGCCTGAACTCAAGAATGGTCCAAGCTCTGCAAACCTCCATCATGTGAACCATGTCTCAGGAGAATCTTTCTGGCCTCTCTGCTCTCCTCCCCCTCTCAATCCTCCCCTCCTCCTCTGCTCTCCTCTCCCTCTCAATCCATCTCTGGAATGATTATCTAGGGTTCAATTAAGGGCTCTGTTTTCTAGACTTAAAAATCCATAAAGAAAATAATTATAAAATCTTATCCATTGCACAGTATATCAATGGATAAGTATGAAAAGGTTACACCCACTGCACTTGAACATTGGTAATGTTCAAGTGCAGAACATCGGTAATCTTCTAGTGTCTGTAGCTTCTAGTCCAGAACTCTCTCAAGAAAAACTGTTGGGAATTCAATCCAAGTTTTAGAACTGATTTTGTGTTTACAGTTTGGAAACTGAAGTAGAATCAAAGGCATCAACTATATTATTTCCAAACTTAACTATCAGGGCAGGAAATAATGTGAACTCCCACCCTGCACATTCCTAGACCACATAAAAAGCGTAAGGAAAATGTGAGCTAGACAAATGCATTCTTCCAATGCAAGGTGTCAGTACTCAAAATGCTCAATGTAGTCAGCTGCTATACAGTTCACAGGCTCAGCTTTAAATAAAATTATGATTAAGAGCCAAAAAAAAAAGCATTTCAGTTTGCAGTGCCTTGTAAAAGCAGTTCAGTAGCTTTGACCATCTTCATCGCAGTGCCTTTCCAAAATAAAGATGAAAATACAAACACTGAGGTTATTAAATGCCCTCACAATTTATTTAGAGTACATCACTGGGGTTTCTGCTTACAGAACATCTATTCCTCCGTTTGAATAGTATCCTGCATTCAAAGATACAACACTAAAGACAGACAAAGTACAAATTTATAGGACTGGTCATGTATTGTCATTGTTCAGTTTGTAAGAATAAAAAGAGGGTGAATAACTCCCTTATCACCGACAGATCTGATAGATACATATGAGCTTAAACAAATGCAGGACACATAAGTTCAGTGTCAAAAGACTGCGTATCTGTCCTGGGCTTCAAATATTAATTTAACAACGCACATGGGTTATTTCTTGATCCAGTTATTGCACGTGTCTGGACATGAGCACTAGGATTTACAGTCAAAAAAATCCCACTCTCAGAAAGATGTAAATAGACAGCATACATCTTGGAATTGATACAAAAGAAATTCACCTCATGTGGCAGAAGGACGCATGAATGGGAAGGGGAGGAATCACGAGTATCTTTATAACTTCTACATCCCGTCACAAACAGAAAACAACATTACCTCAGTTTAAAACCTGGCATTAACACACAGCAGCAAATCCTAAGAACCTCAAAAATGTAATTGTTTAAAGAATGCCCAGTACTAGTATCATCTCCCCCTGTCACCCAAAGAGAGAGATGTGTTTTCATTTGAAACTCAAATGATTTTCTGGATAGATTCTATTGGTGACAGAGAAGTTGCTTTTGGCATTAAGCCACCATCTTCTGAAAAGCTGCCACAGTTTTGAATACAAACTGCCTTGTTGAACTACACCACATATTGAGTAGTGGATCCACTAACCAATTATTTTTTCCTTGAAGAAACAAAATGTCAGCTCAGGTCTGATGGAGGAAAAACTACACTTTTTCTGCTTAATATCTTTAAGACTTGCATTCTTACAGTCTGAAATCAGAGTACAATCCAAGTCTCAATGTCCCAACATCATATCACCACAGAAATTACATTTGTAATTTAAGAATGCTATACACATGAAGAAAGTAATGTCTTGCTGGGTTTTTTGACATCACTGAAAAGGTAAGGTTTTCATTATAATAGTCCTAGCTTCATCTCACAGACACACACCTATGTGCACGAAGTTGAAAATACAAATACTGCATAAACTATGAGAATTCACAATGCTGTAAAATGAAATACGTTAGAGAAAATTTTAAAAAATTATTTTGTTACAGTGAACGTCAAATTCACCAAAGGCTCCATTAAAAGACACAAAATGCAAATAATGATTTCACAATACTTTAAAATCCAAAACATAGGAAGAGGTATTTTAAAGTAGCAACATTACCAAGTTGCATACAAAAAAATTTGTGGAACTGGTCCATCAGTTAATTTTGTAAAAGAAGTAACTTTGCTTCCATTTTCATTACTGATTCTGACTTTATACCCCATTTGCCCATTTCAATCTCAAACTATATTCCTCTTTCCTCCAACAGTATCTCTTACTGATTTAAATACAGCCTAAGAGAAATATCTTATTCTGTTGATTTTTTAACATTAATATCTCCAAATATCTTCTATTCTGGGAGTTGGTATTTATGTCATTTGATGGTCTGTATTTCACAAGGAATCCTAGTAATTGCCTACTAATCTGGTTGGTGATGATGTTTTTAGAATGCCAGTCACGATTACCAGATCCTGGCCATTAGAATAATAATAGCAAAGGAGTATTTTCAGCAATTTAACAGTTTCTCCTACTTCAACAAATGTATTCTATTTATACTTCCCCAAGGAGAATCACAGTGCATAATAAGTTGCCTAGAAGCAGCCACATTGCAAAACTACAAGGTAAATTAATTAATCACATAATTTGCTTAATTATGCTGAAAATATTTCATCTCTTTCTCACCAATATAATACCATACAACATTTTGAAAGCAACAGGATTTGAAAATTAACAGAGTTGTTATTTAATGTTGCCATAACAACCACAGAAAATTGTGTAAGAAAATACCAAGCAATAAAGGATGAAATGCCATAGAAACAGATAAGAATAGAACAAGTTGTGTCAGTTCTAGCCTTAAGGAAAATTTTAGGCATAGAAAAACTCACGGACAGAATTATGAAAAAGTGGAGAAACAGAAAAGGGCAGTTAATGTTGGAAAATGAAAAAAGTAGTTGTATGGCATAGTGCCAGTGTCCTCCAACAGAGATTACATGCAGATTAGTCGAAACCTCTAAGAAAACTAAAGCACACCAGATAAAAATTCAGCACAGAGTATGATAGAAGCTTGTTTTACTTTTTGGGGTTTTTTTAATCTTCTGCTTGTAACAATACTGTTGCAGTGTTGCACAATATAAATAGTCAAAAGCCCTCAAAACCTGAATACAGTAATAGCTAAATTGCTGCCAGTTTTCCATGGTTTTCTAAAATTCCCTCCAGCAGAAGGAACTAACAATTGACATAGGAAGTTATGAAGGAATTCAAATGTAGGATCTATTTTCCTGTAGGTCAACCCACTACTGCACTGTATAATGAATGTAAACATGAGATGATATCTTTTCATCTCTGCTCCTCACCTTTCCAACGACCTTTCAGAGAAAACATCCTGGAGCCTGAATTTTGTTTAACATGGAAGTCATACAGGCTGGATAATATGACGTTCCTACCTATAAGCAAAACATCTTTAACGCATTTATTTCTCCTAAAATAAAAATGTTATATTGATATCTCTGTATCACAGCTAAAGTCAACACACAGAACAGTCAAATGCAAAGTTTTGCGTACAGTAGAAGAAATAATATATTTACTGCTCTTTGCTTGAAGAATTAACAAAGTAAAAATCAAACCTTTTTCTAGTGAAATTCCATTTTGGATGTTATCCACTGCCTTGTATTGAGAGCATAATCAAGGAAAACCACTTCCTTATTACATCTCTCTTGTTTTTAAAGAAAGACAAAAAAGCAGATGGGATCAAAATGGAGCTCAGAGGTGGTATATTTAGATTTGATATAGCAAACATATGGAAACCATTATATAAGGAAGGCAGTTGTTGCATAAAATGTTCAGGTGAGATGCAACTTAATGAAAGACAAGAATCTTGGGAGCAGCATAAAAAAAGGTAGAGACTAAAGAAGAAGCTTCATTCTACATAAAATCTGATCTGATCACAGGAGGTAGCCAAAAGGGTCAGTCCTGCTGTGTGAAACCCTCAGGCTTCCTTACACGATAATCTATCAATTCTGCAACTGTATGGTGAGCTGGGGGAGAGAGGAGGACAAGGGGGTGTTGGACATTTTTTGAGCATGACAAATTGGCTCAGCTTGACTGATACATGGAAATAACAGAAATGAGGAGGTGTCTCCTTCTGCCATGCCTCAATCTTTTCATAGCTCCCATCTCCTGGGTACGCCACTCATCTGTCCCTGGCTCTGAGCTACTGAGGCCACAATCAACCTTCCAGCATGGCAAAGACAACAGCTGGCTACGGGCTTCAGGCTACAGCCCACCCTCCAGCACAGGTACTGATCTGGATCCCTCTTCTCAAGAGGCATATTACTAGTAGTAGTAGTATTGAAACTTGGAGTAAATTAACTCTCTTTGAAACCTCCACCTTTGCCAAATTTGGTCAATATGACTCAAAAGTTATCTGGATAAACAGCGTAATATGTAAGTCTAACTTCCTCAAGAAACTGATAAAAATATTATACAGCTAGATAGTACAAAAATAATCTTTTTACAGGGTGATTAAAAATCTGAAACACCGTATGATTAAATGTTAGCAGAAAGCACATAGTAAGACTAAGCATCCCATTTTGGATAAGTATCAGCTGAGGGAGAGACCACAAAAATCTATGAAAGATGACTGCACTTTTATGACAAAGTGAATAAAACTGCTTTCATACAGTACAACTTCTAAATCATATGAAGTATTTCACCCAAAGCTCTGGAACAGGATTAGTAGTTTCCTCAAATTCAGTCTGTGTGCAAAACTGTAAACAAGTAATTTAAATGCAAGTGGGGGATTCTGCAGGGCTGGGGTCAACCAACACAGCAGCGTTTCTCTTTCTGGTATTCATAGCACCTTAGAAGAAACACACAGATGGTGTATCCTCAGCACACTTTAGGATTCACAGTATATTTCATAGAAAAGTAACAATACCAATACCTATACCAAAAAATGGCACCCCATCTGAAAACCCAGCAAGTGAAAATGTAGTACCAGCAAGCAATGCTTTTGTACCAGTACTTTTGTACTTGTAAACTTAGAAAATGAAACTGTAAAATTTTTTCTTACTTCACAATATTTCTAAATGCCAAATGCCTATAGTAAATGTTATGCTACAGTCATCAGTCATTATCAGCAGACCACACAATAAATGCTTTGGAAAACCTTTTCATAACATCATCTTACAATGTAACCTATTGCAATAGTTTCTTATGTTCCTATATTTCTTCCCTGTTCCAATAGAACAAGAGTCAAGTACCATATTAATTTATTCTCTATATAAATTTGATCTCGCATTTGTAAGAAGAATATTAATTAGGCCCAATTGTGGTTGTAGATGGGGACCTACTCAAGTGCTGAAGCTATACAACAATTAATTTTAAAGCACAATCTAACTTATGAATTGTATTTCTAAAAAGCCCTCACACCATTGAAGAGGAAGAAATACCATCTTTGGAAAAAAAGTTTCAGGTGTCACCTATTTGAATCCTCATGTTGCTTCAGTGTTACTACTGAAGTTCTGACTTGTTCAACTAACTGCTCACTGCTAGGGCAACCCTGGTTTAATCTGGAAGCATTCAAAATCTTCTATCTCAGAAAAGCCTTCAGCAACTTGGCATCACATCTCACCACTGTGCAAAAGCATTGCTTTATCAAAACCACAATAAACTCAAAAGCAATATACAAATAGCAGAGCCACAACTGTTGTGATAGCACTGATGAAAATGTGACAACAATCCTAACGCTTCAAAAAATGTTTTAATTAAAATGTTTCAGTGAGGCAACTGCTATTTTTACTTTTTACCATAGATTTTGATTATCATTAAAAACAACACAACTAATTAAAATAAAAGCTTAAGTAAAATCCACAGTTTCCTTAGGAGATATTTCATCAGGAAGTGAATGCTTATTAGTAAATTTTCTGTCCAGTAAACTGAAAGGCATCTGTGGACCTATGGAATATAAAAAACATGGGAAAAGAAATCTGCAGGTGTTGCAAAGTAAGTCAACACACAGCCTACTAAAACCCCCCAAATTCTGAGATTCTAGCGCACCACAAGACAAACCTACCTTACCCCTGAAGTAATTGGCACTTTTTAGTGATGAGGACTCCACCACCTCATCCAGTTTTACTTCATGCTATCCAACATGTACCACTGAGTTCAAAAGGTGTTACTAAAATGACCAGCTACGATTGATTATTCCCAACCAGAAACTGGAAACCAAAGGCAGCAGGGAAAGGAAGGTTCTCACTCACTGTCATCCAGCACAGTACCTGGTCCAGGACCATGCAATGAGTTACCACAGTGCTTATCCTGTAAGGCAGATGGCTTTTCCAAAAGCGAAGTTTGAAATGCAGCCCAAGTGCACTTAGATTCCCTATATCATATCCTCATGACATCTGTGCTAATTTAAAGGATTCAGCTAATTTCAGGTGGCTGCTTTGAAAATTTAGAAATTAGAACAAGTCTTACACGGCTACTGTTAGTGACAAAGCTCTGACTGAATATGGCTCAGTTTAACCTTTAAATATGTATACTCTAAAAGTAAGATACCACTTAACATAAGCCTCCCACAGACCAAAAGTAGAAGCCCTCCTATACTTTAAATGTGAAGTTGCCTGGTATAACTACTCTAGAAGGAAGAAATAGAAAGGAAATTTTGGTACAGAACAGTCAGGAAATACTCCATTAATGATTCCTATAGCTAAGAACTTGACACCAGTGCCAGCATGAGCCTGACATTTACCAAAACCAGTCTTAAGACATTTAACAAACTCTTGGCATGTCTCCTGTAGATTTCTCTAAACTGATACAAAGTCTTGCTGTCTTTACCGCAAAATTCTATCTCTTGCCTGCTTTACAGGTAGACAATGTTGCTACTAAGAAAAGTAGCAAAAGTAATAATTTTTACTCTGTACTTTTATCCTCAAAAATCAACAGACGCTTTTTTTATGTACAATGAAGCAAACAGTCAATAGCAACCATCACAGCAAGGAGAAAAACTCAAAGAATACATCAAGCACACAAGACATTACTCATGCATAAAAAAGGATATTCCATGTTCATTAATGGATTGAACACAACATTTCTGCTTAAATTTCCTGAAAGGTTGGTTGTGATCATGGACTGTCCAGCAACAGGTACCATGTGCTTAAGTGAGTATAAGGTGAAACAAAGCATGAAGTTTGATGGCATAATCAGACAACAAAATACAACTACTCCTAAAAAAACCATACCGATAAGACAGGCAGCTTTCACTTAAACACCTGACACTTACTCAATTGTCAACTACCTGCATACAAAGTTCTTGGAAGCTTTAAATTACCTTTTTTCTTTCTTTCTTAAGAATAAAATATTCTTTAAGCTATTTCCCATTGTGTCAAACACAAACATGTTTTCATTTAACTTCAAAAATGGAATGTGTCTTATTTTAATCTTTCACCTTTCCTCAGTTGAAGAAACTTGCAGTACTGATAATAGGTGACAAACCAGATCTTACTTAAATTATGATTTATGCTATATGTTTGTATCTTCTTTGGAACACTGCATTCCAGACTGACAGATACTTGGAGTTTTCTTGGGGGATGGTGGTGGTGTTTGTTTCTCTCTCTCCTTTTTTTTTTTTTTGTTTATTTGCTTGCTTTGGGGTGTTTTTTAATGTTTTCAAAGCAGTCAATCCTGCAAAAGCAGTTGGCAGGACCACCAGACTCCTGATGCAGTAGGTTTATTCATCAGGCACTCATTTTGATTTTTAGCTGAAAAACTCTATCTTCATTCCACAAATCATGGTTTGGGAATAGAGGATTCCCATGGCTCTGACACCAACAGCCTCATTTGCAAAAGGGACTGCATATCCCCAGTTCCAGACCCTGCTAGAGCCCCGCTGGTTGCAGCACAGCAGTGTCTGTAGGGGATGGAGGTGTGCAGGGTGGCTGTGAGCGTCACCTCCCCCTGGCCCGGGCTGCAGAAGGTACCACCCACCACAGCAGCTCCGCACGTGCTGCGGGTCACACCAGTGTCACACGGCACTCCACCACCTTTGCTCGCTTTTTGGGAGAGACTTCACAATTTACAGCTTAGACCACTTGCTTTATTTTCCGAATTAACTGAAGGATTATCATGTAATAAGTATGCAGTGCAATTGTTTGGCAGCAGGTTCCAAGAAATTACTACTTTTGCGGGTCCAAGGCTGTCAGGACAAACTGCAAAAATAATGAACTCATTCAAAGTAGAAAATAAGATTAAGGAACAAAAATACAGACAATAGGAATCAGGATTGATTATGTAGCTGTAAGCATGGAGAATGCAAATCCATGAAAAGAAATAAGGGTATCTTCAGAAAAATAAGCAGCCATCTGACATGAAAGCAATGTCAAACATTATCACATGCCCATAGCTACAGCTAAACCAGCCCAGCAACACCATGGTACTCCTTCTTCCTCATCTGAGAATTTAACAAGCCTAAGTTCTAGAAGAGATAATGGAATGTAAACAGAAAATTAAGAATTATCCCCTCATGCTAAGTCATTTGTCACAGTTTCCAGGCTTGCTGAAATTCTGGTCCTACCTCTAAATCAAAACTAATGGCAAAAGGAATTGTCCAGCTATTCTGTGTAAGCATTTTGAATTTCCTCCCTCAGGAAACAAGGCATAAGCATGAAGCTCAGCAACTTGCTTCTGGTGAATGCTTCTTCCATTTATTCATGGCTGGCTTCTCTTCTAAGACACTTCTCTTCAGTTCCTAGTCACTTTTAAACAGAGTGAAGATATTGATATTCCCACTAAAAAGTATTTTCAGTGCTTTTCTGAAGCATTTTCAGTGTCTTTTCTTCAGACACTGTAGTCTGAAGAAAATACAGAACAAACAACCTAGTTCTTTTAATTTGAACTGCACAATAATATTCAAAATAGCGAAGTATAGATATTCCTTGTTTCACCTGAATTCAGTGAGGTAAATTTACGATATTTGAAATTATGGTATTTATAGCATGAACCTAATTTTCTTTTTAAAAAAAGAACCACCAAAACAAAACACAATCAAACACAAAAGAACAACAGGGAAAAAAACAACCCATGCCTCAAATAACTAAACCAAAAACAACAACAAAAAAACAATCCCCAAAAGAAAACAACCCAAAAAACTGAACTCCCCATAAATCCCCACAAAATCCCCAAGAGCCAAACACCTATCACTTTTGTAAGAGCTAGCCTAAATAGCTTTGGACAATTTCAATTTTTGTACGACAAATCTAAGGGATTTCATTTGCATATAAGAAACCAAAGCAACACACTTTATTTCTTTCCAATTCTTCCCAAAAATATACATGGTATCAAAGAAAAAAAAAAATGCTAACCCTGGGAGATGGAAGACCACAGAAGTCTCGCTGGTTAAACCAACTTCCACGGACTCTGCCCCGGACTGGACAGATCCACAGTTCAAATCCACTCCAGCCCCATACTGGGAGAACCAGAGAAGCCCCCATACAGGGGCCTCAAGGGAGGTCAGAGGTCCAAAAGCAAAGAATATCATAATGAATTTTGCTTCCATTAAGGTTTGATTACTGTGTACAGTGGAGGAAATTTTCCATTGTTGAACTACACTAAGTATTTACAGAGAAAGAAATTCAACTCACTAGTACAAAGTAGTCCATTCCCTTTCAGGTATTATTTGTGATGCTTTTGAACCAGTTGCTCAGTACCGTGGCTGTCAGGGGAAGTTCACCCTAAGAAGAGACTGCCTCATAGGCTCTCCTACTATCCCTTTTTTCTTTTTTAAATCTACGCCATAAAATTATACATCATATATATTTTATTTCCATTCAAATTCAGCACTAAACATGGGAATACATTTCTACGGTACAGGTACTTTAGTAAAAATCTGTGAGCACTTTAATTTAAAAGCCATGGACAGCAACCTAAAGGAATTTTTGACCATGCAAAATGTTTTATAAACAGTTCCATGTGCGCTGTTCTTCTGGAGTCTCACTAGAGACGAATAATGACCTCGTATTTCGTTCTCATTTACTCTGAATTAGCCAAACCTTCTGGATTTAATTACATACTTAATACACCTGGCATGGTCTAATTACAGAAAACAAAACATCATTTAAACAAAGAGTGACCTTGAACTTAGTCTATCAAAATAATGGTTAACTTTAAGTTTTCAGTTCTTAACGAACTGCCAAGACATGCAATAGTGATTTTCCAAATGTGATCATTTACCTTTAGAGCAAGAGACTTATTGCATTAGGAAACATCTGTACACACCCTTTATGGCTTTCCTCATTATTAATGCAAATCCTTCTTAGATTTCAGTAGTGCTATAAACAGTCCTATAGGTAAACACCAAGTTTGCACTACTGATATGTTTAATGTGTTAGACTACACCAGATCTAGATGGGTCAAGCAGCAGCTTCTTGAAGAAACTATTTTATTGACTTTGTGTGAGTATTGCAACTACGAACAAAGGGAACACAATGCGATAGCCACGACAACATGCTGCAAAAGAAGCAACAAAGGGTTCTAACACCAGAAACTTAATTAAATACATTGGGTATTCTACTGCTGCAATATGGTTACTTATCTGCTTGAAACTGAGTACTTGCTTTAATTCCTTCTTCAGTTGTGTTGAAGAGTTTCAGTGACAGATTGGTTTTAGAAGAATGTTTCAATAAAATAATGAATTCACATATCTGAAAACATTTTTTTTAATCCTATTTGTGATCAAGTAATGTTAAGAAGCATATTTATTAAAGCATCTGGGATTTAAAGTCAACAGAATGTAATGCCTACTCAAAACTCAGTAAGGCCTAAAATTCCTGCAATATAACCAGATGATGTATCATTTTATATTGATTATTGTTATAGCCCTAGAGCTTCCCACCTAAGCATGTCAGAACAGCAAATGTGAAGTGCATTGGAGGTAAATTATGTGAATAACAATATTAAGGAAGGACAGGAATTAGAATTTGAGCATGCTCAACAAAGATCTCCCAAACTACTGGCTATTTCACAAAGAGCTGGCATTCAAAGATGTAGTCACAGAATATCAGCCTATGTCCCGTACTGCAGACCACAGCATACTTCCAAAACACAATACTCCAGACATAAGGGTAGAGAAGATTGTTATTAGAGATTTTGACAAGGTTTCAGCATGGGAACAGATTACTGTCACTGCTGAAACTGCCAATGTTTTGAACATAGATGACAAAGTTAGTGTTTTGCATGTATGTTAGGTCTGAATAGGTATTTGTTGAAAACAATAATTCTTCACCAATTAATAGTTTCAATGAATTCATATTAAAATTTCCTATATAGATAAGTAAATATATTCAAGGTTGCCATGAATTGACAAACATCCATCACTTAATTTACTTGACTGGCAAACTAATAATAACAATGATTGTCTAAAAGAGAGAACATCCTAAACTTTTAATACCTCACTGACAGAATTCAATAAATATATTAAGATAAGTGAAAGAAGATAAGTAAGAAAAGATTTTACAACATAAACCATATATGTAATAGACTGTGATTAAATAATTATATATATATATATATATCACTAATTATTTAATTGAACTGCAATAGCATCTAAACCAAGACTCCACAGCCTGACACAAGACACATTGCAAACCGCCCTAGAGGGGATACGATCTAAATGAGATTTGTCACAAAGTAATACATCTTAGAAAATGAAGATGAGATATATGGGAGTGAGCAGAATTTATACTTCACATGAGACCTGATGGCAGGACTCCCCTGTTTTATTCCAGCTCTTCTATGAACTCATTGTGAAATCACGCACTTTCTGTTTCTCTATCATCATTCTCCTGACAACAACATTTATTATTTTTTTCATTACAAGACTATAATTAAGGAAGTCATTGAATAAATATTCAGATCTGAATCCTTCTCACTGTGCTCTCTCAACCAAAAGGTCTCTGTCAGTGCAATTATGTTGTTTTAGCTCTACCAGAAAATCCTGTTTTCACAACATAGGCTACATGCCAAACACACAAATATGACACCCACCAACATACAACAAAAATAACGTGTCAAAAGTTCAAACAGTATTTAATTCTCTTCAGATCTAGCATAGCTATGCTACTTCGAAATGAAAATAATCCTGTCCATCAAAACATGTTAGTGACATAAACAACCTGGAGCAAACAGGCATGTTACATTAGCACAGAGGAATAAAATCAACACCAGCAGTTAAAAGGTAATCTGGAGAAAAGCCTTGAGACTATGCGGGGCAAAATGCTCTATAGCTGAGTTCCACAAACTCTGAAATTAATGGGCAGAAATAGTCAAAATACAGTTTAACTGCAAACTGAAAACCATGATAGCTCCTCCTGAAGATTACTTCCCTAAATAGCAAAATAAAATAAAAATAAAAATCACTATTTCACAAGCATAATACAAGAAAATTAAAATAATCTTTTTGTTCAATTAAATCTGATCCAAAAACTTGACATTATTCAGTCTCTGAATTGTTCAAAGCACATAGTTAATATTATTGTATTTCGAATGACAGCACAACATAGTTGTCAAAAATATTGCAAGAAAGGCAAATCTATAGTGAAAATAAGAACACAATACTAAAACTTAGTGTAAATTCATCCTTATTATCTTTTTTCCTTAGTACTGGAACCAAGAGATGAACTTAAAAATTTGAACTCTGTTTCCTTAAGTTGGCATTCATACTTATAGTAGTGAATTTAATTAATCTCAAGATATGTATAGTAGCAGATACTCTCTTCTCTAAAGCCCTTAACACCAGGAATAAGATCTCACAATATAGTCCAAGGCAAAAATCACCCACTATAAAAAAACATCCCCACAAACCACCAAATTATATGAATGACACACTGAGACTGAACATAATGGGTCTATCTCTGCTTTCTACAATATATAAATATTTTAATAATCCTGGCAGCATCCCTGAGGATAAATTCCTTGCTGTCTGCCAGTGGCTAGCCTCCTTCTTCTGTGAGACCAATAATTTATTTACATGGTATGTTAAAACAGCTTACACATGAAACAGAGGGCTTTTGGTTGGTTGGTTTTTGCATTTGATAGTATTTTGTCTTTGGGTCCAAATTAAAAAAAAAAAAAATACTCAGCTCAAAAACCTTTTTTCCGAGTCTGTCTAGAGTCTGTTCAACTGTAGGGAGAGAAAGTAGCTCCTTCAGGAAGATGACACACAGCCCAACTAATCTCCTCTGGCTGTTGTCAAGGCATTTATAAGGGTTTTTACAAGGTTTTTACAAGGGTTTCCTGTGCCACAGTTCCAGAGGCAGGGATGACTTATCACAATTTAAAATTAGTGTTCTGCTGACAGATGTCCTGTTCCTGGAGAACCAGCTATTCCCACCCATGAATGCTCACAATGCCAGCACAGAATCGACACACAGGTGAACCAGCCATACTCTTTACCACTACTGACACCTTGGTTATGCTTCAGGGATCTTCAAGGTAACATGAATGCCAAATCTTTTTAATAATTCCTGGGGTGGGTATTTAAACATACACACACACACACACACACACACACACACACATATATATATATTTCTAGTTGTGCAATATTCTCCCTAAGGCAGGCATGTAAGGGAAGATTTAGTAGCCTATATAACTTTATTCCTCCTTGGAGGAGTAAGAATTGTTGAAGATTGTTCAAGGAGCTTTAACTACATATAAGATCATAAAATTTTAAAGTGAAGATAAAAAAATATTGTTTAGCTGTCAGATCTATAAAAGTGCGACACAGTCCCCCAAGGAAAGTAATGGAAGTACCTTCAATTCAAACATGTTAAGCTAATCTGGAAAAAGTACTTGGTAGCACACCAACTTTAGTAGGGATACAGAAAAGATCATTTAGTAAGGAATCTTAATCTCTCATTTTTCAGATTAATAATAGTTTGGACAGGAACTACCTTACTAAATAAAAATAATAGAGCAAAACATAAGAAAGGAAACTATTGGAATCAAAATTTAGTTGCTAATTTACTTTAGGACAACCTCCCACATATATTCAAATTCAAATTACCATGTGAACACATCTCAAGTACAAGAAGCTCAAAAACCACTGAAAGAATAAAGTGTTTTTCTCATTTTGGATATTGTATTAGATATTACCAGTAGACTTGTGTGGTTTTGTGCTTAATGTTTTTTTAATGTCATGTCTCATTTAAAACATAAAGGTGAAGTGAAACTCAAGTTTATCTGAAATAAAAATTTTGAAAGAAATAAAGAAGTGAATTTAAGTAAACTCAAGTTCATATGAAATAAGAATTTTTATAGTCTACATAGGTCACCTTTTATATCCTTTTTAAGAAAACTGTCTATTTATGATATTTTTGGACCTGCTTTTAATTTGAAGGAGGAAAATAACATGTACCATTTTTCCCCAACAACTTGAAGAGTCAATTTTCCTAGATCGTTTTGTAAAACTCCAAAGACTGGAAATCAATGATCCACAAGTAGTGTATTTAGTAGTGTGCAGTGCAGTAGTGTATTTAGATACATGTCTTTGGAAAAACTTTGCCTGCCCACAGGAGAAAGTTTTCCTCAAATGCAAGGTGTTTTCCAGGTAACCCTGTCTACTCACAATTTAGTGGCAGGTGCAAACTACTCTTAAGACTGCAGATTTTTCCACATAACTGAAGATACACTCTTGACCAAAGAAGTGTTATTATAGGCACAATTTGTAAATTACAACATAAATAACACAGGCAAGCCAACTCAATGCTTTGCTGAATTAGAGGTAGAAACCTGGTACTCACAAAGAGAGAGGGATAAATCAAGGAGTGTCATTATGTATTCTCAGAGACGTCAAGCCAGATATAAACCTTACAGATATAAGAAAACTTAAATAGTTGACAGGTACAAATTACTGGTTAGGAAATCTTCAGAGTCCATACTGAAAAACATGATTGATCACAGTTCACAGGGATTAATTTCATACAAATTATCTGATCTAACCATTCACTCATTAACTTGTACCACATAGTGTTGTTTACCATTTCTAGTGAATGAAATGTGGAATGAAGAGACAAAGTGAATCTGTATGTATAGTAGCAAGAAGAAACAAAAGGCAAGAAAAAACACTTAAAATAAGGATTGCAAATGATCTCATTAGTCTTACACAGGAAAGTGCAAAACAGGTTTTGACTCTGTATTTTACCTATGGAGTTATCAAGTGACTGGGATTTGAGACCAATTCCAACAGAAACAAAGCAGCCTCTCAGAAAAACCTCCAATCACCTTCTACTCAATTTCAAGAGCCATCTTCTTTCTAGTCTTTCCTTTTTCATAGTGTATGGCAATCCAAAGAATTTTCGTTTTAACCAAAATACCAATAGCTGCTGAAATAAGAGAATGTAAATGTCTGCTATAGTCATATTAACATGTAAATGTATAACTCAGTATATTACACCAACTATTTACCTCCACCACTCAGCTTCTCTAATATGGTTACAATTAGATTGTATTGCCATGGAGAATAACTGCAGTCCAAGCTGTCCTCTAATTTTGATTGCTGCTGAAGTTTCTCCTTTCATCTTTGTCCCAGAATGCCTTACTACTGAACAGAAATCCTAGTTCTTCTAAATGCCCAACAGAAAATCAAAACCATAAACCTGGCAGTAAGAGAACAAGCATTACACTTTCCAATATTACCAGAAGACTTGCAGCCTCATGGTGGTTTTATTATTTTCATTTTCTTGCAATAATGTGTGAAATTAACAACCCCAAAACTTAACTGAGTGGTTGTTACGCAAAGAACCACACATTTAGATACAGGATTCCTCAAACAGAAGTTTCTCCTGAATTTACATTTTCTTCTCTCTTAATTCCTCTTATTTCATTACACCAGTGGATGAATGCAAAAGTATCCTTCCTGAAATTTGCTGCTTAATTCCCAAAGGGTTTTTTTTTTCTTTTTTATAAATAATAATATACAGTGCCACCTAAAATAAGCCTCTGAGCAGTAACCAGAATGTCCTTGAAAAGTGATGCACTATGCACAATCCTAGAAAAACTGGGGATTTTAGGTCTTTGAAGCACCCACAGGCATATGCAGACTATGTCATGCTGAGGAGGTTGCATATGTCAGGTACCAACTGGTAAATGTGCGTCCTTGGTTCCTCACATCCAGAATCCCCAGTAACTTTTAATGAGACCTCATATGGAGTTAGGAACATACACATGAATGCAATTTCTTGAAGAAGTTCCATTATAAGCTGAACCCACTGGTTTTGACTGATGAGGATATGGAAAACTTTAAGGAAAGCAGTACTTCAGAACCACCTGAGCTGCATCATGCACAAAAGCCCCCAGTGATGGTACCACGATTACAAAAAAGCAAAAGTCCATATGGAATTTATAGGGACAAACCTGCAAGTCTCAGGGATAGACACATTTCTCACATCTCAAAGCACACCTGTGCTCATGTGGATACACATGAATCACACCTCTGGCCCTCTTCCAGTAGATCCTCACCCAGCATGCTACCACACTATCTCCCTGTGGGGAAATCACCATGCACACAGGCATTTTTGCCATCTCTTTCAAAATCTGAACAATCTTTCTGAACTTTCTTGTCTACATTAAAAATAAAAACTGGTATCTCAGATGTGTGTGACTTTGGTAAGAACACAGGCAGGGTGATTTCCTGGCTTGAGTCACATGTTGCAGGAATCATATAAAATGGAAACTTACATTGTTTTTTCCAACATAAAGAAAACCAGTATGACTCAAGATATATTTTCCTAAGTATGTGACAATCACTAGAAAATATTATTTGAACTCAAAAGAATTAAAACATTGAAGGAGTGATCACACAACCATGAGCTTAGAGAGATGATCCATAAGAGGATGTAAAGGCAACATTAAAGTCTCAGTAAAACACTGGTTCATTAGATCAGCCAGAAAACTCTTTTTATAAATTTTCCTATTAGGAAATTTTGCTGAAGAATACAGTGAACTCATTCCAGGAACAAGGTATTCTCCTAAAGAGTGCCCAAAGAATAACTGCTTCTTTTGTTTTCAAAAAATTATTCTGACCAAGGGGAAGGAGACCTCCTCCTTAAAACAAGAGGATGAGTACTTAGCTGGCCACCACCCACAGAAACTGGTTCACTTGGCTGTGGGTGTACACATAGTGAACTTCCAACCACTTTTTGATACAGCCATTCTTGAGGATCAGTGTAGGATCAGGAGACTTTCCACAATCTGGAGTAACACTTAAGGCATCAGGCAATGAAAGTCCCATGACAGTAAGCCTGAAAACCTAAAATTAACTGTTATCATGGTGAAAAGATTGTAGAATAAAAACTGCCTTCATGAAGCTAGGGCTAACTTATGTCTTTTGCATACTGTAACTTTCAAAGGATCACTAATAATCAACGCCAAAATTAGCTCAGTTGGTTAGAGCATGGTGCTAATAATGCCAAGGTTGTAAGTTTGATCCCCATATGGCCATTCACTTAAGAGTTGGACTCGATCCTTGCAGGTCCTTCCAACTTGGAATATTTTGTAAATTTGTAAATAAAGTTGCAGGAAAAAGATGAGTAAAATTACTGTGACTAGCAGATTAAAGAGGTACCCAAACAGAACCCTCTGGATAAACCATACCAGGATAAAAAATATTTATTCACCTAATAAAAAATATTTCTTCTTCATTATCAGGGAAAAAATAAGCCCATTTAAGCATTTCAAGTCCCACAAAACTGGCTTGAGTATCTTTTGGAAGCCTGTTTACTCAAAATTCTCCAGTCCCCACTACCCAGTATTATAAGGGTTAGTCAATACAAGTCTTATACCATATATATCAATTCCACATATAATCACCTTTTCTGCAGAGCATAAAGATCTCATGCCTTCTTTTTTGTTCACAGAAATTACTTCCCTGGTATGTTCTTGGCATTCTTGACATACAGAGGCTTAGACTCTTCCTAAGGCTCAATTACAACATTGGAGAATATGGTGAGATGGGCCAGGTGGGACCAATTGCTTCAACCACAACTGCCCTTTAGGTGTATCTGAACAAAGCACCTGCCTGCCTCATGAACATCACCAGCTCTAAGACTGGGACATTCACAGGTGTACCTACTTGCCAAGCATCTAGCTGTTGCAAAATACCAAGAAAGCTCCAAGACAGCTCTGACTATCACAATTCTGAGGACAGCGAGTCACTTCAGTGAACAGCCAAGAAATGCATTCAGGCCACCCTGTAGCCGTTGTACTGCAGTCAAGGCCTTCTTCTGAGAAGTTCCAGAGAAAGCTGACAACTTTAATGAGTAGGAATTTGGAAGCAGTACTTCTGTACATGTGTCATGGGGCAATTTGAGGACAGTTCCAAAAAAAGAAATGAAAAAGCAGCTAGACTGATTCTCTGTATCTGGCATGTGTGAGCAGTTATGTAGAAACTCACTGAAGTTATCTCAACTGTAGGACAGATGGTATTTGTGCTTTAGATCACTGAGGGGGAACCAGACCTGGCATTCTTTCCAATAAAGCGAGCATCTGCAATGACACTTCTTAGGTACTGAGCTGCGACTGCATGACAGAAGTGCTGTATCAGGAAAAGAGAGAGAAGAGCTGATACAGATCATGAAAACTTATGTCAGAGATGAAGATGAGCTTCTAGCTATAGAAGATTGCTCTAATGAGTCTTAGCTGGTGAGGTGGGTTAAGTCTTGCTAACAGCCAAATGCTGACCCAACTGATCACTCTGTCTCTTTTCTTATGAGGCTAGGGGGAGAAAACAGGATGAGAAAGCTTGTGTCTCAAGATAAAGACAGGGAGATTGCTTATCATTTACCATCGCAGGCGAAACATACTTGACATGGGGCAAATTTAATTTATTGCCAATATAAATAATTTGTGTAGTGAGAACCAACCAACAGCAACAGAAAACCACCGAAGCCAACACCTGGTCTCTTTCCCTTCCCAGACTTGACTTCACTCCTTCATTACAGACTCTGCTACTCAAAGCCACTACTCCCCCAACAACACAGAGGGATGGAAGGTAAGCAGTTATGGTCGGTCAATAACAATTCCTTGTACCCACTCCTTCCCTCCTCACAGTTCTCACAGAATGATTTGTGTTAGAAGAGACCTTTAAAGATCATCTGTAATACAACCTCCTTGCCAAAGGAAAGGGCATCTCCCACTAGATCAGGCTGCTCTAAGCCCCATCCAATATTTGAACACTTCCATGGATGGAGCATCCACAGGTTCTCTGTGCAATCTGTTCCAGTGTCTCACCAACCCTATAAAAAATCTTTCCATTCGAAAATGTACTTGCAGCTCACTGAATCAGTTTAAAGTCATGGCACCTTGTCTTGCTCTACAGGCCCTGGTAGAAAGTCTCTCTCCATCTTTATTTAGAACTCCACCATAGATATTGAAAGGCATAGTATGGCCTCCCCATAGCTTTCTCTTCTCCAAATTGAACAACCCCAACTTTTTCAGCCTTTTCTCTCTCTGATCATTTTTGCATCCATCCTCTGGACCCAGCTGAACAAATCCAGATCTTTCTTGCACTGAGGATTCCAAGCCTGGATGCTTCAGGTACTTCAGGTGAAGACTCATGAGAGCTAAGAAGAGGGGAAGAATCACCTCCCTGGACCTGCTGCCTGTGCTTTTTTATGGAGCTGCAAATGGCTCTCTGAGCTGCAAAATGCATATTCATAGAATCATTCAATGGTTTGGGTTCAAAGGGACATTTAAAGATAGCCCACATAGCCCAACTCCCTTTTCAAAAACCATTTTAAGGCTACTTCCACTTTCATGGAAGCAGAAATAACTGATACATGATTTCTCACATCTTACCTTATCAGTCCCTATTCTCATCTCAGCATGCATTATAACACATCTACTGGGCAACTCTGTCACATGTGCACGATTACATGAAGGCCAGGCTGGACTGACTCTCTGCCACAATGACTGGTGGTCAAAGCCATTTGTATCTTGTTCAGAGTAAAGCATCTGCTCATATTAATCCTATCTCACAACCAGCAGAAAGACTGAAGTGATCTTCCTTGTTTTGTTGTATTCTCTGTTCCTTCCATCCAGGCTCCCAGCAGTCTATTCCTCCTTTTGATTTCCTCTCCCTGCCAGTCAGCATAGGTGATCTGGGTATCAGTAGTTAACAATTCAGCGCTTAGACCTAACTGATGTTGTGTGTTGAAAGGATTTCATGTGTGCATGGAATAAACGTTGCTTTTCTCCCTCTTTTTCTTTTTTAAATTGATATGAAATTACATTCCGTGATTCTGTATATAAAATTGTGAAAGAATGTTAAGTCAAATACTTGAAAGACATTATGGAAGAACATCCTATAATTCCTTAGGCAACCTTAATTTTTTTCCTAATTATAGCACTGTAACACATTCTTTAATTACATGACTATGGGTTAAAACTCAGTTAAATAATGGGCCCATAGGGGATCAAGTGATCATAAATGCATCACTCCTTAACTTTCAACCATTTGATTTTGGCATCTGAACACAGTTTTTTAACTTGTTTTTGCATTTAATGAGATTAGTTGAGAACCCTGCACAAATACTACTTTTCTTACATAACCAACAAACTAAAGATCACAGATGAACATTCTCCTTCATACTTGGTCTTATAATTTGCTTGTTAAGAGGCAAAGGAAGACTTTCAATCCATGGCTCAACAAGAACAAGTCAAACAAAATAATGCCAATAGATTTGGGGAATAAAAAAAAAGCAGCTAGCTAGAGTATTCTATTCTGTCATATCTCCCACTCAGTAAGGCAAAGGGCTCCAGTATTACTCTAAACTAAGGTGCTTTGCTGGGGTCGCAACTACTCCTGTGACTTGGAGGAGCAGTAAAAACAAGGTCTTCCTCTTGAAATTTGGGCTTGGCAAGAACGTACTTTCCTTTTAGACACGGGCCATGTTACAACCACTCTTCTAACTTCATAACGTGAAAAATGCCCTAAATTGAAAATTATATTACACCCCTACTAACCAAACCTTTCTGTTATCATACTATACTGCTGTCCACCTTCTAAGTGACAGCTCTCACAAGCAACACAGTACACTCCAGATGCCAGGTGAAGTTCACTGCACTAATTTTCAATTTAGAACTCTGAAATAGTGTCTTGAATTGGCCATCTGCAAAATCCTCTCGCCACCACACGTTATAATGGCAACAGCCAGCAGGAGAGGAATTTCAGATAGCAGTTCACTGATTAGAACTGTCAGGTAATTTTTTCAATGAATGTGTCTCAGCTCTGGAATTAATTTCTCCTTAACCTGTGGTCTAACAGCTTATGTTTGCTGACTTCCATAACATGGGATATAGAACTGCAGAAGAAAACTACCATGGTACTTGGTGACAGGACAGTATGAGGACCACAGGGTACTATCGTTATTTGGAAGTGCTCTATTTTGGGAAGCAGCAATGAGATGAGATGTACAAAGGAAGAAATTAATTGAAATCAAGCTAAATTAATAAACTGCTCAGCAGGGTTTGGAAAATATGTTTCCTAATGAATCTGTGCTAATTCTAGGGTAGCATAGGAATTTGTAGAAAAGGTGGGTGCAGGGAGCAAACTTTGATGCTGGAAGCAATCCAGCTGCTCCACGCACACATGACTGCCGAACCTCTGAAACTTCACAGCGCTCATCCTCGGTGAGCTGCTGTTGCCATAGCAACAGCTCTTTAAAACATGGAAAACAGGTCAGTGTAGTTTCAAACTAACCACTGTTTCCAATGTCACTGTTTTCCCCTGTAGTTTTGAACTAGCCCACCTCTGAGATAATCACTGGGCTGTTGCTATAGAGTCATCAGCCCACGGAGAGAAGAAAACAAGGCTCTTGAGTTTCACAGGGATGCGTAAGTAACATGGAGTTTGGCTTCCCTCCACCTAGCACTCTTTCCACTAAATCCTTCAGAAATCCTCTTCAGAGGTATCAGCTCTTTTCCATCTCTTTTTCTCTGCAAATATTCTTTACTCTGAAAACTGTTTGGGACTTAAGATTTTTAGTTTTCTTTTTTAAATAAAAAGGTATGGCAAAATTTCAGATTTAAATCCCATTAACCACTGAGCGTAAGCGAAAGATGCATTATTTGGCCATAACATCATTCCACTGAAAGGCCATAACAGTACCATTCAAAACTTTATGTAAGGAAGAACAATCTAGGCCTTTAAATCCCATGACAAGGAAGTTAAACAGGTCAAGAGACAACAAATGAAACAGTTGAGCATGTACACATCAAGCTACACAACAACCAACACACTCCCGCCAACTCCTTCTCTGTTTCTCTAAAGCAGCACTGAAGGTGGACTGCACACAGTTGCTCACATCTTGCCAAATGTTAAGCCACAGAAAAAATATAAAAGGACAAGCCTTAGTTTCGTTTTTTAATTTAATGTCTTTGTTACTGCCTGAATGTAGGCATACTTACACAGGTTCATCTTGCCTCATGGTCATATTCTAATAGTTAATGGAAACTCTTTAGACAAAAATAGTGATGACATTTACAACTTTGCAAAAGCAAAACAAAAAGCCCATTTCATCCTACACACACATATCACAAGCACCACAGAAACGCCATATTTCTATCTCTATGAACATTACCAGCATAATAGGTCTCATCGTGAAGTGGTTAGCCATCTCTGTAGAATACATGTTGTTCTTGTGTGTGGATGGCATTTAGAACATGTGACTATAATTAACGGCAATCTTAAAGTAACCCAAATATTTGCACTTTAGAAAGAAAGGCTCTACTTCCATTCACACTTCAAGTAATTCCCTATGCCAAAAACACAATCTTCAAAGAGGACACAACAAAATAAAAAAGGCTGTCATTTCAGGACAGGTCATTTTTACTAACAGAACTTTTTGCATCTAGATAACTTTTTAGGGTAATTTGAAAGTTTGGTCCGCATCTTTGAAGTACACTTTTTCATCCATTCTTACTTGAAAGTATAACATTGAAATATAAAACCCAACTACATATACTGGACTGTATTGACACCATGAGGGAAAAAAAATTCAAACACATTTTTAGAAGGTTCCACCTAATTCACATCTACAAGCACCACAACATGGTCATACAGCATCATGTGGTCAAGGCTGCACAGGTTACAAAGTTCCTGCTTCTCAGCTGCAGACCTAACCTTGCCCATGACCCTAGTCTGCTGCAATGCAAAGTTAAATTTTTCAAAATGGTTTAAGGTAACTTGTTTTGTTCTCACTATGGCACACTAAAAATTGTCACGGAAATGAAGTCAGGGCTCTCAGCTGAGCATCAAGCAGCTTCTTGAAATAGCTATAACCACACTACTGTACCTTTAGAGCTGTCCTATGGAACAATTTTCTCCTGGAACATTTATGTCAACAAACTAGATTATCTGATCACTATTCTCATATCTGCACAACTCCTAATGTCAAACACAAATGTAAGTAATACCATGATCATTAAATAGATGCCAGAAAAGTGTTAATTCTTCAAGTGTTTCTTTCTTAGGAATGGGGTGAACTTGCCCTAAACTAAGGCATGCTGAGAGAAACAGTCTAAGTTGTGAAATTTCTAACCAAAAATCTAAACGCAGTTTCACATTTAGGCACACAAATGAAAGTAGCTTCTTTAACAGTCTGAGCAGTGAAACTTAAGATTGACATCAGTAGGAGTTTTGCCACTGACTTTAGCAAGTATGAGATTAAGTCTTTATGAAGAGTTTGCCAATAACTGCAGCTTTGTACATTGAGCTTGCATAACTTTATTTTTAAATTTTTACTTATATAAAAACATAAAGTAGGTATAAAAATTTGTCAAAATAATTTTTTTGTTTTGTTGGATTTGTCGTGTGTGTGTGTGCACCCTTCACACACCACGGGATATCACATAGGGTTTTTTTTACCTTTTTAAGTACTGATGCTGTCCATGAGGTACATGTCTGCCCAGGCACAAATAGCAACATCAATGAATGAAAAAAAAAGTCAATTCTCCAAACAGATTACAAATTTATACCGCACACATCTCACCTTTTTCACCAAAAATAAAATGACTAGTTCATAGCAATGCTACAACTCCCCATAAACAAAAGTAAATGTGGATTATAATGCATGTTTAGTCACATACCTAATGTGAAAGAGTGACATTTGGGTAATTTTAACATACACTTTTCATACGTTATTAAAATACAAGTAAATGAGAATAATAAGTTATTCAGAAACTACAGAAATACAAATTTTGCTCTCAAGTTTCAGAGGAGTTCCCTTTTATCTCTGAGTTATGCAAGTTATAAGAAAAGAAATAAAATTTACATGTAAGGCAAAGTATTTTGGACAATCCCTGGACTTGGTGTGTGTGCACTAAGTCAAATCCAATCATATATCTGAAGATATTAATTCAAAATAACAAATAACTCCAAGTATCTGAGTTGACTGCTTCAAGTCAATGTGTTAGTGCAGAAGTGTCTTTCTTCAAATTCTACAAGATATTTGCAAACTAAAACCACACAGATTTTTTTTTCCGTTCTTCATAAAGCTCGCAGTATTAAATGTCAGCCGTTTAATTTCCAGCATTTTGTTTACGAAATATTGTTAACATCTATGCTTAATATAGAGTCTACACATGGTACTTACTGGCTGCTGATCAAAACATGAGGCACAGAAATCTAATACAAGCGTGATTATTCAGAGTCAGCCACACAGTCACTAAGCTCATCCAATTTTTTTTTTCTGTTAAATTGCTAGAATCTTATCTGACAAGATTCCATTTGAGTCCAAAAAAAAGGGATGGGGGGCTGGCACAAAAAACTCTAAACTGATAAAAACATTCTATTCTTTATTAAACCTCATGATGATGAGGAAATCCTCCTTGAAACTAAGAAGCTATAAAAATTAACTTAAAACAATCTTCCAGCCACCCACTCTCCCGAGGCAGGTTTTATTTTTACTCCTTTTCATTAGCATTAATTATCATAGCAAAGAGCAGAAGAGCAGATGTTGTTTCCCAGTGGTAAATTTGCATGATACTGACACAGAGATGATTTCAAATAATTCTGTTGAAACCCCGAGCTGGAAGAAGCACTCCTTGGTGTGAACATTCAGTGTGGAGATCAGACATTATGCACAAAGGTGTGGCACACCGTCTTGACACTAACAGTGATTCATGGAACATGAAAAACTCCTTGGATTAAATACCCTCCCTGTTTGTTTGGGGTTTTTTTAATTGTAAGGGTGAATCTGAATTGCTTTGATGGACAAAAAAGGAACATTTAAAATTTGTCCACCACAACTGCTTTTTTACAAGTTTTTCAAAGCTCCTTCTCAACTATGCACACTACTGAGCTATTACACAATGATCCTAAAGAGGTATATCAGTATAGACAACTGGTTACTAAGGTAACAAAATGCTACTTTAAACCAGCAGCACTGTCCCAGCTCATCAGCTTCACCCATGCCTTTCCTATGCTCTTTTTAAACTATGCTTGTTTAAAAAGACACAAATTACAGACTTGCTGTATAACCAAATACACATACTAGAGCAATGCTTCAATTTCTCAACTCATTTTCCTCATTTGAGCTAATGAGGTAAAAAAAAATGCATTAAGATGACGCAAGCACTTGAACTCTTTGGTGTGAAGTAGATTCATTCTTAACTCTCTACTAAGAATTTGAAAAAGTAAGTTTTGAAATGTTTTCTCACTAGAAACTACTTTGTAATTTAAAAAAAAACCTGCATATTGAAATTATGGCAGGGATCCTTTAAAGTTTTGGGAGGGAAAACCTAGTTAACTCTTTCGGACTGAGTCTTGGCTGAAATTTTCCAGAGGAAGACTCATGTTTGGAAATAATAGTTGACTGCTAATGGCAAAATAGATTAAGGTTACTCAAGCTCTAGCTCCTCCAAAATACTGTTGCTCCTAATAAACAAATTAAGTATGTCACTATATTTGAGAGCTCAAGCTTGTAAAACTTAAGTGTTCTCAACATCTTTTATGATTACAAACATCAGGCATCAGCAGTAGTTTAAAAAGCTATAGGAAATAAGGCCACCAGAAACATTTACAGGAGCAGAGCATTTACAGGTTACCAGAGCATTTACAGGTTACCTATAACAATCCTCTGCTCCAAGTGAGATTAACTCCACCAAAACAGTTCCTGATGTGTTTATCTAACCAGGTCTTCAACACTTACAACAATGGCAACTTCTGCAACCCTCCAATGCAGTCTGCTGTTGTACGTAGTTATCCATTCTTCTTACTATCTAAGTTTAAATAAACTGCTCCAATTCAAGCCTGAACTCTTGCCTTGTCTTCAGAGTGTAAGTCAATGATAAATAAAAGCCTTTTGTTCTGTTTAACATGCAAGAATGCTAAAAGCTTTTTGTTCTAGAAGGATGTTTTCTGTGCTCTTTTAAGATACAAAAATTTATATAATCTTTGTCAGACAGCACGATTCACTCTCCAAAGCTGCTGAAGTATAGCACTGGCACTTTGTTACACTTGACTCAGTAGTCAGAGTAACAGCCTTATAACAGTCCTACAATTTCAGATAAACAGAAAGTACTGATCTTATTTACAGCCTAAAAAACTACTGGGATTGATTTTCAATTATTTACTTACATACTAATAGAAAAAGGGACATATTCAAAGAGAAAAGATGCTGTATTCAATACCAGTTGGAGAAATACTCTGCTCAGGCATTGTATTTACCCCTCTGTGCACAAAAAATAATTCTCCTTTTGTGATTAGAATATATGAACAGAACTAAGTTAAATGAGTCAGCATTTGACTTATAGAGATTTTTTTAAAAGCGTAGTAAGTTGTTCTGTTATCTTTGCCTATAAAATCTCAGCAACCAATACTACACTTCTGGTTTACATGTCAGGCTGGCAAAAACTCCCCTCCTGAACAGCTGCATGATAAGCCTAACAAACCACAAAGTGCAAACCATCCACTGCAGATTCCTAATACAAATACCTCTTCCATTGACTTACCCACACATACCCTTCATTTTTTGTAAATAATCACCCAAGACACAAGAAGTTTCTCTAACAGCCACCAACTTTAAAAGATAGAGAAAATCTCCACTGCTGAGGTCCACACAGTCCTCACAAAATGACCCAGATAAAGCATGTCATTTTCATTAAATTCATTTTACAGTCTCTCCCCTTTTAGCCATTCCTGAACTGAACAGAATGAAATTCCGTGTGGGAACTATCAGAACCAATAATACCTTCATCTCATGGGTGTATGGCCCATGCAAACACAGAAACCTAAGTTTCATATTTGCTTAGTTAAGAAAACATTCTTCCTGTCAGCATCCAGAAATGCTTCATGATATTCAACAACTGATTAAAAAAAAGCAAAATGAATCTATATTAATACTTCATTTAAAATTTTCAGATCTTAGAAGAGAATCAGAAATGACTGAAAATAGATTAAATACATGAATTCCCATTAATTAGAAAGAGAACCATTCCAAACAAACTTATCCACTGCTTAAATAAAGTCAGCATAAATCCAGCCAAGATTTTGGACAAAGATGTATTTTCAATGACGTTATGTCAGCTTAGCTTTATTAGTGAAGTATAAATTTAATTCTAGATAGTCTTAAGTCATTTTATGCTATTTAAATTTTACAGAATCAATTGCTACATTATACATTTGTAAATGTTAACTGAAGTCTCAGTATCTGCAGTACTATTATTTCAAAATTATTATATTCTAGTGTATTTGGTTTTTTGAAACCCAGGGAAATATTCTGCCTACAATAACAGATGGTTTTTCAATTTTTTGTTGCTATTCCAGGATCTTTAAGTCACCCAAAATGCATCTACTTAAACATGATACTGCAGTTATTATGCAAAGCATGATCTACATGTTCACTGTCTAATATTTAACAATCTGGATACCATTCCTGTTTGGAAATAGTTCTACTAGAGACAGAAATCATTACCCTAGCACTGCTACAATAAACAGATTTGCCTTTTTACATTTTATTGTCTCATAACAAAAATAAATGACTCATTTAAAATGAAATAACATATTCAATTAGTGCAAATGAAGTTTAGCAACTCATTCTGACTAATGTTAATTCAGAGGTTATCATCAATTAGGCTCATGTAAATCCTTTAATATCATGTCCCACTCTAACACACATTACTAAGGGGCAGAAGGATTTACAGGGCAATTTTACATCTTAGTGAGGTCTAAAATGTCATGATACAGTAAAGATGCAAGCAGCAGGTTATTTCACAACATGTACACATTGCACATCAACCTCTCAAGCTAAGATTTATCAAGCTAAGAGATTTATCAACCTCTCAAGCTAAGATAACAAAAATGTTGAGCTCTTCTTGCTCAGAATTAAAAATTCACTTTTTCTTGGTGAAAACTAACTTCTATTATAAATGTTATGCAACATAAAAACTTCAACTGTGAAAGACAATAAAAAATTTAAGCAAACTGCTTTAAAAACACCCTGCAGTTATACTACTCATTTAATCTATAGCTCTCTCCAGCATGTACCTATTTTGTGGGAAACATTCCCCATGGAAAGAACAAAGCTAGCATAACAGCAACGTGGTCATAGGAACACATCATATCTACTAAAAATAACTGTTCTTAAAAGGCAGGCCAGTCAAACGGGTGAAACAAACACATCATTTGCTCTCATTCTGATCCAAACTGCTGACTTCTGAGCTAGAACTAAAAGTCAACAGTTAAGCCTCCTTATGAGAAAGCTGCTTATACCATTGACCTTTAATACTCCTAGGAATCTCATTCCCATACATTACAGAGCTTTACTGCATTTTTACTTATTCAATGACATTATGCCACTATTCCTCACAATGAGTACTATCTTGTTGATTACACTTACTGGCATCAAGGTTTGCCGTGCATAAAGCATCACTCAACCCCAAGTAAAACTGACAGATATAAGATTAAAAATACTGCTTTAATTATGCCATCTGTGACATGCCTCTTAGAAAGAACTGAAATGTGTAAGAGAATTGCCTATAGACTGGTAGAATTCAATGAAAGCAAAATTCCACAATGATCCTGGAGTGTGAGGTACACATTAACAATTTAATATAAAAGCTGAAGTTTGAATAAAGATCAGTTTGGTTTTTTTGAAAGAGCTATATATCAAATCAGAGCTTCAACAGCTGCACTTCAAAGGCTGAAGTGGAAAAAGCAAAACAAAACATTACAAGTACTTCCCCAGAAATACATTTCCCTAATATTCACTGATATCAAAGACCCATACTTTTAGCTTTGAGAATTTATCATGAGACATCAAAAACAGACAGTAGAATAACCGAAAACAAAGATTAAAACCAGCAATTCTGTAAGAATTCCTACTCACAGAAAAGAAAACATTCAAAAGTGTTTGAGGTTGAACGTTTTCGTTTGGTCATTGTTTCTTTTTAAAAAACAAGAATAAGTGTAGTATAAAAATTCAAAACACCCCTTTTGCATGAAAAACAGCACTTTAAGTCCAAAAACAAATATAACAGGGTAAATTTGAAATAACGTAATATTCAAGGTAACAGAATTCAGTCTAGTTAAAGTTATTTGCAATATACCTGATTCAATGCAATGTAAAACTTGACTGTCTGCGGTGACAATTTTTTCTTATCAATTCCTGGAACATGACATCAATAACCAGCACAGACTGATCACAGAACTGAAGGCCCACAGGACCAAAAGCCAGAGATTCCCATATGGCATCAGTGAAAAAGAATTAAGATCAGCTTTTGAATTTCAAAACAGATTTGCTTCAACAGAGAAGAAAACCAAACCATAAATACGTACTTACAGAACAAATAATGCTGCTAAAACTACTTTTTTTAAAGCTCAGATTGATGACTAAAACATGTTATTTTCTTGGAAAAGTCTTGTCGTTATATTTGTGTTGGCAAGTAGTTTTTAAAACATTTACATCAGGGTAGAAAACTATGCTCACACCAAGACTTTCAAACCATCCCTAGCACTAAGTTCATTTGCCTTATTTTACATATTTGTTTATCCACATTATGAGAACAGTTTCCTATATCATTTATTTACATTATCTAAAAACATCAGCAAGTATGTAAGACTAACTGCTCTACGCACATTACATGTATTTGTACATTTCAACAAATAAAATAACTATGTTTTATCAGACAGTATGACAGACTAAGAATAGGATAAAATATCACTGTGACCTAAAGCAAATATACTATTTGGCCACAGGAATTAGTTCCCAGTTCTGCATGTGTCACCTTAAAATATACAGAAATAAGCAAACTAATTAGTTGCAGGGATTTATCAGGTTTGTTTTCACTTTCTTTTCCCTTCTCTTTCCCACCACAATGGCATTTCTTTTTCCTACTTCATGCTTTAACAGACATTTACACTAATAAATTTGTAGGGCTTTCCATCCAATACACTTAAATATTTCTTCTTAGCATGACCCTATCATTCACCCCAGCTCACAAGTGAAGTGTTCACTGGCTGCCAGAGCTGCCATGGTGTGTTTGGCTTACGAGGGTAAGAAATAATGGTATCCTCCAGCAAATGAGTTTGGTGACTTCTGGCTTACAGAGCATCCTTCCTCTCCTACACAGAAAGTTGCAGTACTATTAGAATATACTAGCATTAAGTTGAATTTTGATCATTTATATTTTAGTTCTAGTGTATCAATCCCTTCTTTAAATAAAATGTGACTGCCATAATTTACAGTTTGGATACCTTTTTAGATCCCATTAAGGCTAATTCCAAACAAAACAGCATGGAATTATTTAGTTCAAAAAGTTTCCATCATTTATCCCTTTCATGAATCATTTAAAGACTTCATGTCAGCAACTGAAAACATTCACATTGATCTCACAAAGAACAGACAATGCATTATGCATGCTGCCCACTGATTTATCCTTTGAGAAAGTCTCCTGCAGGCCATTTGCCAATACTGCCACTCACTGTCTAAAATAAAAATAGAAGTGCTTCTAGAACATATAAGTAAATAATAACTGCCAGTGGTTCAAATCAGCAGGCAGTTAAAATGCATATCCTGTGCAACATCAGCTGGTACTAGATGCATTAGAGAAATGTATTTTTGAGTGGATTACTCTGAAGCAGTACACTCACTACTGAAGTATCTTCTTAAAACTTTTTCTTAGGATGGTTTAGCTCTTCTTCATGTTTAAAACAAAATACCATCATACACACGGAGTCCATACAAATAGTTACTCACTTTTGAAAAAATCCTATTTGGTTTTCAATCAGAATAATTTTGTAGCAACAAGCCTCACAACACTGCCTTTTCAGGAAGCCATGGACAAACTGCACATCACAAATTCTATGAGACTCAGGAACTAATTGCCAGATAAGTTGTGGATGCCACATTATTGGAAGTTTTCAAGGTTACAGCTTTAAACAGCTAGTGAAAGATGACCCTGTCCATGGCAGGAAGGCTGGACTAGATGATCTCTAAAGGTCCCTTCCTTTAGAGGGAACCATTCTAGGATTCTGAAGTCTGTACTTGATAGTTTAACACCACTAGGAAGGTTTGCCTACAAAACTGAGCAGTTCAGTTTCTGAAGATCAGAACTGCTCGGGTTTTGTTCTAGGACAAATTCCTATTTCAAGAAGGCAACTTCATTGTACAAGCAGTGTCAACAAATTCCACATGATTATCCATGTATGAATTATTCATTACTAAGTACTTAGAGAATTATCATCTTAGCATTTACAAAAAGAATATTTTTTCCTGCATTTCTTCACAAGTAATGGAAAAAACAGGATGAATTTAAAATTGTTCTAAAGGCAGTTTTATTGCCACTATTATAACCCCACTGAAACAATGTCCAGTTATTTTCCAATTAATAGTGCAAATAAGTATTTTGTTAGTCAACCATGAGGATAATGAGTGCTGCATTTGACAGGAAAAAAACCACAAACCTAAAAAATCTCCACCCAAACCAAAATCCAAGTAATCAAAACTCTCCAGCAGCAACAGCTTGTACTATGCTATTTAACTGGCTTTACCCCAGTAGTTTAAATTTAAGAGTCAGCTTTAAGTTGAAATGCAGTAAGTGAAAACTGGAAAGAAAATTCCCCACCTACAGCTGTTACCTAAAATTAAACACAACATTTCTCTTGAAATCTCAAGTGTGCTTCAAAAAGGCACCATATGATCATATTTAGCTACTGCACTGCAGTTATGAACATTTCATCCACAACAGATAAACAAAGACTTCATTGAAACATGTTAATAAATTAGCCAAGGTGAAAACCAGGTAAAATTACTTACAAGTCTCTAATCAGTAATTATGTATTTCCTTTTAAGTGCAACCTATAACTTAGGAACATTTTCTTTTCGACCCTGTTATAATTTGCAACATAGGCAAAATGAAATAAACTACACATATTTTGGAGGGTAAAAACTCCAACCTAAAATACATGAACTGGTGTTAGGTAGAATAATTCTACATAAAGAGATGTGTGCTGTTGGAATAGTACCAAGGAGGTGACTTGTGCAAAACAGTAGGTGGTCTTAAACATATTCACGGAGACTGATTAAATGGCTCCAATCCAGTTTAAAATGCTTATCATTTTACTGAAATAGCCAGCAAACATGACAACAATATTCCATGTGTAGAGAAATTTTATTTTTTTAACAGCATTGGGTCTAATTTTAAAGTTGTTATAGAACATAAATTTTAAAGAACCAAAACCATTACAAAAAAAGTAATTACAAGGTAGTATAATGTCACACGCCACTCCTCACTTAAAAAGTCCTTTGTTAATCAGGTGTACTTACTTCAACAACCAGGATGAGGCACAAAGATTAGATATCTGGACAGTATTCTTGAAAGTTTACTTTTTTTTATATCAATATAGTTAGAGAAAGGAATTATCTATTTTTGGCACATATAAAATAAACTGCATGCAAGAGATTAAACACTAAAAAAGTACTTACAAAATCAAAGTCTCCATCTTGAGGGACTTTCCAGTTATCAGGGAAGACGTTTTTGGATATGTGGTAAGGTTCATGTATGTTCTGATTACAGTTTTCAGGGCTTTTATTCTTGGAATCTTGTTTATCAAAGTAGTCCATGAAAGAAGGTCTTTGAACTTGTGGTGAAGTAGCATTTCCTTAGTTGAAAAAAAAGAGACAAAAAAGGTAAAAAACTATTCAAAGATTAAAGAATTAATGCACTATAATGCACTATTCAAAGATTAAAGAATTAATGCACTTCACTAATTAATTTTCCTGGGGTTTGTGGAAACTAATACAGTCATCTGTATGTGATGCAAGCCTCTGTTTGTCCCCTGAAGATCTTTGGCATAAAACTCATAGTCAAAGTATGATATTTTTGTAGCAAAATACAATGTGGAGAAACTGGCAGAGTGGCAACGTGGAGAAATGTTCAAGACATTTTGGAGTTGCACACACAAATAATATTAGAAGCTACTTCATGCAATATTAACTTGTTGTTATAGAGACTGAAATAACACGAGGCGCTAAGCATCCCTTTGGGTGCTGAATGCCCCTAACTTCAAGGCCTGGTCCACAGGCACTTGTAGGAAAGAAACAGAGTCTCACTAAAGGTGGGATTTCATAATTATTTAGAAAAAGAACTTGCTACACAAATCGTGTCTAGATGCTGCTTAATTTAATTCATTACCAATGAAGATTTCCAGAAAATTACAGGATCACCCTCTACAGATGGTTGCAAAGCACCCTGTCTCCATATCCTGAGAGATTTCTGCAAAAGCTTCATGAAGTAGACAGGGGTCAGCATGAACTCCTGCTCTTTTACCCTTTTCACAAAACAAAAGGTTAAAAAAAAAAATCTTCAGTCCTAAATGATTAAAATTTGTTTTCATTTGTGGGATTTCAAAGCAAATTCATTACTAAATAGCACAATAAACAAACGTAACTGTCACCTCAGAGACCATATTCTGCACAGCATTGACACATGAAATCTGTCATGTCACTTGCTAGAAGTGTAACACATTTGACATGATGATATATAAAATATATTTCCACAAATAAAATATGAAACAGGATGAGAGATAAGTAACTAAGATGGGGGGGAAGCCTAACATGAAAAATCAGACAAAATTATACATTTTAAATTACAAGCATAACAAAGTAATAGGAATTTTTAATTTATATAACTTGTTTTAACAAGTGAAAATATAAACTGAAAATATATTTTGAGCTTGTGTTTTACATGATTACTACGATTTACTGATCTCCTTATCTGGCTCTACACTTGTTTTCATTCATTCACTAAGTGGGTTTTTCCCTCTCTTTTACTTCTCATTTCACCATCTCTTCCCATCTCCTTTGTCTAAATATTTTCTAACTCATTCTAGTTTTGCTGCATGGCTAACAGCAGCCTATTTTCTCATTAATGTTTCCTTTTGTACTGCCCTGTTTTCACAGAATCATCAAGGCCAGAAGAGACATTCAAAATCATCTAGTCCAACTACTGACCTAGAAACACCATAATCACCACAACCATACCCCAAGTGCCACATTCAGACACTTCTCGACACTTCCAGGCATTCCAGAGGTGCTGCCTCCACCTCCTCCCTGGGCAGCCCATTCCAATGCTTACTTATTTTTTCTGTGAAAAAAAAAATTCAAATATCTAATCTGAATCTCCCCTGGCAAAAGCTAATGCCATTTTCTCTCATCCTTTCACTTGAGAGATGGCAGGAAAGACCAACCCCCACACAGCTACAACCTCCTTTCAGGTTGTAGTGGAGAGCAATATGGTCACCCCGAGCCTCCTTTCCTCCAGGCTAAACACCCCCAGCTCCTCACAGGACTTGTGCTCCAGACCCTTCATCAGCTCTCTTGCCCTTCTCTGGACACGCTCCAGCACCACAAGGTTTTCTTGAAATGAGAGGCACAAAACTGACCACAGGATTCAAGGTGTGGCCTCCGCAGGGCTCAGTAGAGGGGGACAATCACTGCCCTAGACCTGCTGGCCACATTATTCTTGAAAGAAGCAAAGACTGCATGTTGATTTATTGCTTCTTTTCCTTTTGCTACTCCTAAATTTTTCTGTTCTAGTAAGATTTCTTCTGGTATTTTTAAATGTCTACTCCTACTGTCGTGCTCTAAGCTTTAGTGAATTTGACTTCACCTGCTTTCCTTCAACTCCACAATGATTTCTTCAATCAATCTGCTATTTCCATACACGCCTTCTTTTCCTCATCTTTTTTTTAGCTGACTTCTCTCTCAGTTTTTGCCACACTTTTTCATATATTTTTTTGCTAATCCCAGATTTCTACTCACCATATTTTAACTAGTAACAACTAACAATTCAGTGAACTAAACTCCAGGTTGAATTAAACTGACCAGACAGCAGACACCTCTTCTCCAGAATCTCCCAAGTTTGCCCCCACTAAACTCAAGATCACTTGGAGGACATTTGTTGATCACTTGAATCTGGGACTGAGGAAGGGATGAGAAGGAAACGGCAGGGATGCCAAATAACTACAGAAAAGAGCACTAAAGAGCAAAAACCATAGTTATAGAACGGATTGAGTTGGAAAGACCTTTAAAAACCATCTAATTCCAACTCCCCTTCCACAGGTAGGGATGCCTTCCACTAGATCAAGGTTCTCAAAGTCCCATCCACCCCAGCCTTGAACACTTCCAGGGATGGGGCATCCACAGCTTCTCTGGGCAACTTTTTCCAATATTTTAACATGCTCATAATAGATAATTTCTTCCCAATACCTACTGTAAATCTGCCCTCTTTCAGTTAAAGCCTTTACGCTCTGTCCTACCACTACAGGCCATTGTCAGAAGTCCCCCTCCAGCTCTCCTGTAGGCTCCCCATTAGGTACTGAAGGTCCTACAAAGTCTCCCCAGGGACTCATGTAGAGAATGAGTCTTCTCTTCTCCAGGCTGAACAACCCCAACTGTCAGCCAGTTTTCATATCTGATCATGTTTATGGTCCTCCCTTGGAATTGCTCCAACAGCTCCATGTCCTTCTTGTTTTGGGGGTCCTAGGGCTGAACGCCGTATTACAGGTGGAGTCTTTTGAGAGCTGAGTAGAGCAGAAGGAAAATGGAATAATCTAAATTTTAGAAAAACACACATTTAGAAAATAGATCCAAGAGAAGATAGTATGAAGGAGGTAGAATTAAAAACAGAAATACAATGCACTTTCTTAGTAAAAACTGTTCATTACTTGGTGATCACTGCCCAAAACCCCTGAAACTGTTTGTACCAAAAGATAGAACACCACATTGCTGGCCTTTCACAACCAATTTTTTCTCCTGTTGAGATGGCTGTACTTAAGTTTCATCCCTGAGACATAATTATAAACAAAAAGATTGCCAGTGTCTCTGTGCAAAACTCCAAGTACTGAAATGTTGGTCCATTACAGGTAAGGAAGTCTCCGTTCTCTCACATATAAGGCAATACTAAAGATTTTCCAAGCACTGGTAGTAAGTTTTAAAACTATTTATAAATATCTTCCCTATACATGTAATAGAAGACTACCTACATACATAAAACAAACCAACCCCTCTGAATTCCTTGCTATCAAATGCATATTATGGAAATTGGGTCAACAGGACTGAAATTACTCCAAGGTAAGCAAAGAACATTTATTTTTTACTTAGAGAAAGTCTTTTATTTGTTTTGCTAAGTAAGAATTCAGAGGTCACTTCTGATTTCAATTGAGCATACAGTCAGCCCAATTAAAAGAGAGAGAGCACTTTTTACTTTCACTGCAAACATAAAAACTCACACACAAAACCAGAAATATGACTGCAAAATAATAGGACCAGAGGTATTCCAATCCTTTTTTTGGTTTCTCCCTCCAACGTAAAAAATCCCAAAGAATTTATTTAGAAATTGATTTTTAAGGTTTTATTTTTATAAATAAATAAATGAAAAAGAGACACTATTTCAATCTCTAGCTAACCTAACAGGTTGAATTAGTGTTTTATAGGAATGGGTTGACATCTACCAGTTTAAAGGCCATGCGAAAGCTCCTATCTCTTTTGTATTTACTTTAGAAAACACTCAGGATCTCTATGCCAGAGCAAACTGATAAAGGTTGAACCTTTTTTTTTTTTTCCTCAAAATAGGATCATTTTGGTCTGAAAGTACTTTTTTTGATTTTCATGACCAACAGAGTAACATTATCTTCTCAACCATCTTTCAAGAACTAAGAAAATTGGAAGTCTAATACATAAAGATTCCCTTAAGGACAATTAATTCACTCATCTATTAAGTTAGTTACATTTGCCACAAAAAATCTACAGGACAGTCAATATCACTCCACACTTGCACTGAAAACTTATAATGCAATAGCCTGTTCCATTCTAGCAGGATCCAGATTTTTCAGTTCTTCTAATTATTTGCTTTTCAACAAGCAGCGATCACATTTTAAAATGTTTTCCACAGTTTCAATATTTAAGAATATCTGTCTCCTATCATCCCTATAACTTGCCTACTGCAAAGACAGCTTGGGGAAAATGAGCATAATAAAACAACAGTAAGAAATTGCTGGCAAGCCATAAAACACAGAGAGCACCACTGATGCTGAAAATACACTCTACCTCAGCAATACTCCTGATAGGAATACAGCCAATAGGGATGTCCCCAAAGAGTTATGTAAGAAAGTTTATTGCAAAAAGTATCCTGAATAAAATGAATGAGGCAACAACATAACACAACACCAACTTCATGACGCTGTTTCAGAAAAAATATGGTAAATAAAATAAATAATTATCAACACACATTTCAAAATAAAAGGGATGCACACTCCATTCTAATGCATGTTTTGGTAAAATTCCACTGATGTCATCTATCATGAAAAATTATTTTGCAGTGAAGCATTTCCAACAGAAAATCATTGCATTAATATCAATTTGATTTTCAACCAGTTTAGAAGTTCTGTTTTTAGTTAACAAGTAAGGTCACTAGCTGTGGGTGACCATCTCCTATAGAAAGGAGATTCCCACTACAATTTCCTGGGAGGGCATGGGTGCTGGTATTTTGTTTGTTTGGCATTTTGGAGTGGAAGGTTTACAATGTCCAGTGGAAAGTCTATAAATCTTTCTTTCACTCTGTGACTACCAGGACACTGGATCTTTTCTGCAGCTGTAGATCTAGGGAGGAATGCTTTCTTCCTCTTGCCAAAAGCCACGGGCTTCCACAGCCTTCCACATTCTGTGGATCTCCATCTACCACTCAATTGAGGAACATTTGCAGCTGCTTGGTGAAGTTAGGGATCTGGCTGTCCTGTCTGAAGTGCTTCCGTGAACCTCCTTTCAGTACCTTTTATTCCCTCAAAATACACTGCTTTGTCACTATTAAGACTCAGAAGCTGTAAAGCAATCAGTTTTCAGCCTTCTTTAGACCTGTATCTACCTATGTGCTCCCATCCCTGCTGCAAAGGCTACCAGAGCTTATACAACATCATACAACTACTTAGGCTATTCCACACATTCCACACTTAGGCTAATTCCACACATTCCTACCACTACTCTCTCCCTTCACAAGGTGCCATACCACACAGCGGCAGTAATTCTGGGAAATGGGAGACAGAAGCCTAGAATTTTGACCTCAGTCTCCAGGCAAATGCATCTAACAGTGAACTACCACATAAAAAGCTGCCACAGCCACCTCCTTCAGCCATATTTTAAGCAGGAATTGTGACTGTATTTTATGAGTGGGAAAGTTCTGCTGCTAACACACATCTATTAAGCAACCACCTCAGAGAATTAGAGGTCAGACTATTGGGAACCACAAGGAAGCAGCAGTAGAAACCATATCAGTTACTTAGGCCAGAGCAGCTGGGAGTCTACCACAGGACAGATCTAAGAAGTGTCTGACTACTGAGAGCTGTGTAACAAAGTGGTTACTGAGTTCACCGTTTTTGTACGACACTGACTTCGACACCCAAGCCTTCATTCAGCTTCATTCAGGCCTCACTCGGTCTTTTTGTTTCTTTTATGACACACCTATTTGCCAGAAATAATTGCAACTGCCATTTAAATGGAAAATCCACATAATTTTCAACTAGTTGAAGCTTTCAGAGACTTTTCGAAGGACTATGAACCCAAGTTACAATTTTTAATGGGGAAAAGTTTCCACCACAAAACATTCCTTTGCTTCTTGAGAATAAGACTTGTAAAACTGGTTTAATAATTTTTGGGTTTTTTTTCCCCAGTCCCTGGGAAAAAAATTCAATGATACTACTATTATAATCATGGAATATTCTGAGTTGGGCAGGACTCAGTGAGTCCAACTCCTGGCCCTGTATAGGACACCCCAAGAATCACACCATGTGCCTGAGAGCATTGTTCAAATACTTCCCATTAGTCCATTCCAGCTGAACTACACTTTATTTCTGTTTTTAGCAAAACAAAGAAAATCCACATTAAACTAGCATTCTGCAACAGCTCTCAAAAGCAGAATTGACAACAACATTATTTTAAAAAAATCCCCATTCTTAAAATACACTACTACTAGTGATATAAACGAACAACTTTATTACCAGTCACAGAAAATGGCTTGAGAACCAATACAGACCTGTAAACATCCACCACCTCTATACATATACAGGAGTAAAGCACTAGTGCACCTATATAAGGCACCAAGCAAACCATCTTATTGGGGGCATGGTAAATATGCCTGACTGAAAATACATCCATGAAGTATAAACACCTAGGCTACAGCAACACTGAAACCAGCCCATAATTAAGTTTCCCTACGAAATTCTTACCAAAATTAGGACATAAGTTGTTATGAAACACATGTCACCAGCTTTTGCTTGTCAGCTGAAACACCAGCTCTAGGATTTCAGCCTTTCCAAGAGTTTTGAAGCACCACTCCAGAGCTATCCAAGCATACACCTTATATTACAGAGGAGACTGACTTACAGCATCAAACAATCCTTCACCCTGGATGCTGAAATAACTAAAAAATATTGAATAAACGAATTCATGAATTCTTCTATCAACATGTAGGTTCTACTGCATGGTGCATGTCCCACTGTAATCAAAAATACCATCATATATAATAAGACAGGAAAGTAAGTGCTGGAACCAAACCTGTTGCCTGACAGTCAAATGATTAAACCATCATCACCTCAAACTACCTCCAGTTTGCCAACTCCGCTGGAGTTATGATGCTCAAAACAGTCACCTCTTGAGGGAGGGGGGGAGAACAGGGAAGGAAACCTGCTGTCTCAAAGATTATATTCTTATATTTGATTAGAAGGAAGAAGTGTTTAAGAATTATACTGACTAAACCTAAAATGTTCATGTCTTATGGGGCAAAAAGTAATAAAACAAGACCTGATTACTTTTCTACACTCTAGCTGTCATATGCCGCCTCATGAGTTCTCTGTCCTCTTCTTTTAATACATTCATTACCAACCACAAACTATCTAGATGCTTCACCAAAGACAGAAGCAACAGTTAGAAATCCAGAATAAACCCAAACTGCACTAAGAGACAACTTCTTTTCCAGCCCAATGCAGATAGCCAATATGAATTTAACAGGGCAAAAAAAGAGAAGCAGGGGGCATGTTACTGAAAAGGAGAAAAGAGAACAACCACAAGCATTCTTGGTGCACCAGAAAGCCCTAACACTAAGCCTTGCTGAAAAACCACAGGGGGAATGTGAGGAAGCTGGTCTGAACACTAGTCTCTCCACTGACATACGAAAAGGCTTCTACACAAAAATAAGTAAAACTCAGGCAACCGAACAAAAGAAGTAATATTTCCATCATTCTCACTCTCTCCTCTACTCCACATTAAACCTCCCAAAGTTAAGTTCCTCCCAACTCTTCCCATGTTCTTCATTTTCTTTCCTCCTTCCAGGTACATACCACAGAGTCTCTGTTCAGAGCATGCACAGGCATACCAAGCAAGAGAGGATAAATGTTGTTTATTACTAGACTGTATAATGTATGTTGGGGCAGGAGGACAGGCCTCTTTTTGTTCCAAATCCCAATTTTATCTGGGCACAATTCCCTATTTGTGAAAAAATATGGTTTTAGTTATTTTCTGTCATGGCTCCCAGAGGCCTCTAAGCATGGGTACTTATAAATAAAAACATATTATTGTTTCTTATTTTGTCCTTGAGCAGGGAAACAAAAGGCAGAAGGAAACAAAACATGAAACTAAACACAACAGCAATTAAATAAGAAGTTTGTCATAAATATTTTGTGTCTCTAGGAAGGAAATTAAATCTCTCTTCCCTAGTTTACGAAGTTTATTTCTCTAACCTTCTTGCTTGCAATGTTCTGTTATTCAGCAGTATAAAAGAGCACTTTTAAGATATTCATTCTGATTTATGATGATCAAATTACACAAATATCAAAAAAATGCCTACTTTGCCTCTAACAATACACTGGAAAAAGCAACCAATCTCCAAAATCTCGTGTCTTTGTCGAGTACAAAGAAGCACAAAATCTGTGGCTGCTTTTCAGAGACAGCAAGGATTTTTATGTCCCATCCTGGTGACATTTATTCAGGAAACTTGCTATTGCTCCTATTTCAGCCAATAGCACAACAATCACAGAACCAGAGGACCCACTACCATGGACACAATTTATATTTGTTTTTAACTGAGAGATGCAGAGGTTCCGTTCTTGAATTATTTCTAGTTTTTAATGTAAAAAATGGAAATTATGGGTGCCTAACGCAAAATACAAGAGATTTTAGCAAGTAAGTACTGAAACCAAACCTGTGCAGTGACAGCTGAATGATTAAACCATTACCTGCCGTGAGGCAAACTACCCCCAGTTTGCTGGCTTTGCTTTGCTGCAGTTACAGGGCTCAAGACAGTCATCTACAGGACAGGAGGGAGGGGAAGGAAACCTGTCACCTTTCCCAAGATTACTCTTGTTTGAGAAGGCAGAAGAATGGGATTAAGACATATACTGACCAAATGTTAAGGTGTAGAAAGACAACTCCCTAACTACAGATTGTTACTGGAATCAATTAAAAATCGAAAATAACAGTACATTTTAAAAGCAATGTCCCTAGCAGACAAGACACAGATTAAGAGACTGCAATGCAAACCCAATGCCACTCTTCTGATCTTTTTGGCATAGCAACAGGTATTTCCTCTCAGCACATATAAAAACTGCATGGGGAGTGTGGTGCAATTTGGTAAACTACTTATACAGAACTTACTTATGAAGACTGATTTGTCAAGCTGCATGGAAACTGCACTAAACCCTAATTCATAATACTTCCACCCTAAAAATTTATTCTGAATTTTTTTCAAATTATCTTTACACTTTCCTTTTCTTTTTTTTATCACACAGCTGAGAATTCGAAAGGAAAAACAAAATAAAACCCAAAGCAAACCACAAAAAAAGCCAAACAAGCAACATCTACAAAACCCCTTTTTCCTTCCAACTTCCTGTACACACACAAAGTTTCTGCTTTGCACTTCCAAATAATCTTGAGCAAATTACATCAGGTATCTATATGTAAACACAAATGCAGCTTTGTATTTGCTACAAAACACTACAAAATTATTTATTTGGCACTGATTTCCACTCTTGAGGTATTAGCTCTCTATATCTCACACACACACACACACACACACACACAGAACTCCCCACAGCCCCCCCTTCCTGCAACTGCCTGGAGTTTAACATTACATTGTGCCTCATGAAATCAGGCAGCTACAGTCTGAGTTAGAGTCATCTATTGATGCTGCCTATTCATGCAAATAATTCTATTAAAATTCGTGGACCTCAATCAGCAGTGGTCTTCAGCTAAACAGTGAGTGTATCAGCAAGTAAGTATGTAAATTAACTATTTTTAAAACGTACATTTATAGATATTTCAGTATAAGTTATATTTTTATACATAAAAACATTCACAATTTTTTTTCTCTTTGTTACGTACTCTCTCACATGCTGCCAAAATCTATTAGAACTTTTTTGTCAGGTTTCAACAATCTTTTGATCATTGCCTTAAATCAACCACTGTTGAATTACATTCCAAAAACTGTCCAAATAATTATTTGCTTAAAAAATACAGATCTACTAAGTGATCATGAGTTACAAAATGATTTTGCAGCAAAATATATTACTGATTGCTGACCCCAAAGAGAGTCATGATACATTCCCAGGACCACTGACATTGAAACAGCAGTCTTTGACATAATCATGCCAGATTAGCTCCAAGAAACCGGTCCAAAAGTATGTGGGACAGTAGACAAAAAGACAAGCAGTACAAGGGACAATTCACAAGATAATTTGAGAGTCCTCTAGAGAAACTTAGCGAAGCACCAAAACCAGGCTTCTGCTTTGAATCTCCCACTACAGTCAGCTTTTTCTCTACAAATTATAGAGTGCTTAGAGACACAAAAACCCCTCTCTCCCTGTCTTAACCGCACAACTTGACACTCAAAAGCCTTTCATGATACAACATTGCCATGCAGCACGAGAAAACACGTTATTAGGAGAAAGCAAATTAACAACATACGTTTCATGGTCCCATCTTCCTCTTCATCATCATCACTGTTTATCACCATGGTCCCCAAGTCTGATTCTAACATGGTGCTGTTGTGTTCAATCATTGTCTGAGCGCCTTCACTCATCGTACTGGTGGCTCTCATGGTACCAGCACTCTCTGAATTGGTCTTCACCATGGTGTGAGAGTCCAACTCATCTTCATCCTATGGGGAAACATTTGCCAGAACACAGCAGATCATTAAAACAAAACAAAGGTAAGATGCAATCACTTATCGATTAGAATTTTATCTTTATGTGACCTAGTTGTACCGCTGGACTCTCAGGTTTAAAACTTTAGAAGAAATCACAAAAATAAAAACTCTTCCATATAAAGAAAAATAAAAACTCTTCTTTCTCTCACAGATGCATAGCAGGGTAAGTATAACATGGCCCACACATTCACTTTGCATTAGCATTCAGGTTTGAGTTATCTTTGTGATTTTCATGACCCACTTTATCTCTCTGGGTTCCAAAAATCACTAACGCAATTTACAGAAATAGATTTTGCTGTTTTGCAAGAGACTGTCACAAAGGGTCCTGACCACCCTTAATTTAGGATCATGCCCAGCATCTGACACTACATACAGAACCCAGATGACAGGCTCATGTTCAATTTAGCTTTAAACAACCTTCAAAAGAACTTTTAAAGTCCCCCTCAGAAACAAAAAAATCAACTTGACTTACTTCAAGTGTTTACTTCCATTTTAAAACCTTTGTTACAAATGTTAGTAAATAACTTGTTAACACTACACATAAAAATAGCCCTTGACCACGTACTTACCCACTAAGTGTGGGGGAGATAATACCAAGGAGAGAGACAGTAACATTTTGAATTGGTAACAGTAATGGGCCAGGAATTTGAAACAGAGAACTAACGACAATCCAGTAAATGAAACCTGAAATTCATATGGAATATCAAGATTTGAAAACACTAATGGGAAATCCCACTGATTTCAAAAATCTGATTTACACTATACACACAACATCAAAGCATTTCAGGAGTAATGTGATGGACTGTGACTATACACATTTTCTATATGAACAAAATCTATTATTCAAGGAAAAAAAAAATTAGACATTCTCATTTGTTGATTAAATGTAAACAATAATATCCATCACTGTGAAGCTACTGCATGTCAAATTGTTGTATTTTAAATACAAACACTACTTTCACCAGTTTTATAACCATATATGCATTCATTTCCTCTACTGTGTCAAAACTTCATGAGAGTTCCTTGATAAACGAATTTTATCCCTGATTAGCAAAATCTTTTAGTTACATAGTTTGGAAGACCAATAAATAACTCTTGATTTTTTTTTAAATTTGCCCCTCACAAATAACATGTTGTTGCTACATAGAATCACACAGTTCTTTAGTTTGGAAAATACCCCTAAAATCATCAGTCCAACTATAAATCTGGCACTGCCAAGTCCACCACTAAATCATGCCCCTAAATGCCACATCTACAAGACTTTTAAATACATTCAGGGTAATATGTAATATTAAAACAAGTCTTCAGCCACTAACAAAATTCCTTTTTCCTAAATCTGCAGGGGCTGAGTGGAACAGACACAGAATGGGACCCGAGACATTAAAGCCCAGACTCAAACTCTACAAGGCCTGACACTTTCTGATTTTCACTGAATTTATTCCCTGGCATGGCAGACAATTTGCCTCTTGCACAGACACACATGCACAAGCTGCACGGCCTGAGTGCCTGCTCCACTAAGGGCTGGTCTGGGCAGATACAGAAAATGGAGTGCAGTAATACCACCTCCTGAAAATTATTCCATTACATCTTAACTAAGAAATACAAAAACAGATTTAATTTTTATACAGAAAGTCTGGCTAACAGCATACCATAATGAAGCCAGGATACAGACGTAAACAGATTTATATTAAAATTTCAAATGTCAAAAGAATAATTATTTTCCAGATTATAATTTGCAAAAATACTTGAGTTCTTCATTTGCATTCTTTCAGGGATTTTTTTATTTTTTGCTACATTCTATTTAGTACCCTACCCTTAAAAAAACTGTGATATTCCCCTATTTAGTACCCTACCCTTAAAAAAACTGTGATATTCCCAAAGATAGAGACAGCTTACAGCTACAACACTAGGCAACAGTGCCAGTGAAAAAATGAGACTATTTTGGTACTGCTCCTCCTGGTGGCAACTTTAATTTTCTTTACTTTCTACCACCAAATGTTACTGTTAACCCCAGTGTTTTCTATGAATTGCATTTTTCCCCTTCTAAACAGGGTACTCAGAAAAAAAAGCAGTTAGCAGTTTTGCATTGCATTTTAAAAGTGCCAGAACAGTTAAACTAGAAGTGTTTCTTTCAGTACTGCAATACGACATAAAACTGACTCCCAACATACTGCTGTTTCACCTATTAATCACTACAAATTTGGCATTTCTAACACACAGGCAGGCAAATCTCTGAGTTTAAGGCACAGTTACATTTGATTTACAGACTAGTCTGACTAATATTAATATCCACTTGCAGTGCATATGGCCCTCAACTTACCTAAGCTGAAATAATAAATTAAACAAATACTTTCCTGGAGCTCAACTTTTATTATAGAATTAGTGGGAAAAAGTGATGGCTAACAAAACAAACCAGTATGAAAAGGAGTCCTAAATTACCATTTTCATAACTTCTGCTTCATTGCAAAAATATCTTTTATTTCTTCAGTCAAATCAAGTATCTGGACTTGGTCCAAAGAATAGCATTTCATTTTCCAGTCTAAGAGTGCCAAAAGCCTTTATCTTAGTATGGTCTCTCAGGAAAGAGAACAGTTATCTTTCAGCACCTAGGAGACTGAGAATCACAAAAGCTCACTTTAGTACCAGAAGAACAGTTGTCCCAAAGAGGGAAGTACACAATATATCAGGAATGATGTACTGAGACAGAACAATACAAAACTACTCATGGCCTGTGCATTAAATATTCTGAGCCCCAGAATATTTAATTTTGTAGCTAACATAGATTTCTTCCAGAAATGCCATTCCAGTATTTCTCACAAACATGAGATTTAGCTAATATGGCAGTAGACTACACTGGTTCTGAAAAGGTAACTTAATAAATATATGCAGTGGATCCAAGTTATACAAGTGCACATTTACATGAGAGATGAAAGTGATTCCTTCATACAAATTCTGATTCATGCTTTACAGTACATAAATATTGGTGTAGAACTTGTGATCTGTTGTTAAAAAAGGTAAACACACTGATTAAATAAAAACAAACACAATCTCAATTTTAACGAGGAAAAAGAAATATTAAAGCTGAAGTGTCATGTTCTCATATTGTTTATGAAAACAGATACAAGAATCAAACAATAAAAACAATGAACTCTGGAGTTAAACTGTCTGCTGCTCTCCTGTGTACAAGTAATAAGCAATCAAACTTGTATTTGGAAGTTTATATACAGCACTATACAGCGACAGAAGGTGCGCACAAGCAAGAACTCCAAAATCTCTCGAAATGCTACAGAAATAACAACAGACTACTGAAACTCTGAATAACGTAAGAATGTAAAGTACCAGCAATAACCTGCAATCCTGTAAGACTGACTCGCCAGATCGCCTAATTCACCAAAATGTTATTATTAACAAAATCAAGCCTTAGAGCATAAAAATGCAATCATAGAGATTTGATTATCAGGGTAGAAAACTCAAAAGTACTTCAGCAGAAACCACACACATGACTTCATGGTATACTTGTGAAATAAAATATCTCCTCAAACAAATAGTTTTCTCAGAAAAGTTGGCCTTGCAGACCATACCTGAGTCTACATCAGTACAGAAGTGAATGAGCCGAGGTGACAAAGATTAATAGATTTTTCTGTTGCCTTTCAAACATCACTAGGGATGAAGACTGATAAAAAACTAAGCAAGAAAAGCAAATACGGCAGCAGTTACCTTTAAAATCTCTCTGCCTGTGGTTTGGCATGTTAAAAGAACACTAGAGGGCAGCAAAGACAGCCAACTCGGCTGCAAGGTATTAAAGGAAGATTTATTCACATCCTGGCAAAATTTAGTATCCCGTAAAATAATTTCATTACTATTAACACCTCATCATCACCTTTGACAAATGTAGCTGTAGTCACAGCTATCTTTTTTCAAAGCACTGTAGTAGCTACATAAACACACAATATAGCTTGGTCAAGCATAAGGATTTTGTAAAAGGTCCTAACATACAAAGTCAAACTTCATCCTGAGTATATGATTAATACTGAGCACACAAAGCTTAGACCCACCAGTAAAACAGGTAAAAACTTAACTTTCAGCACACAGTCAAACCCCATCACATTCAACAGACATCTGTCAAAAAACAGCACTTAAGCCTGTTTTCTACCTCCAGGTAATGATGCCTTGCTGCAAGCTCGTACCTCCCCATGTTTATTCTTCCTATAACCACCTTCTGGCTCTACACTGCTGTGGATTTTAACAATATGCTGTATTTCTAACTTCACACTTAAAGGACTGCAATCAAATTTAATTAACAGATGTGTCGAGTGTTATTTGGCACAAAGAAAAAATGGCAGGGAAAGAGAAAGTTTTAACACTTTCATACAAAATCACAAACCTGTATATGTATAGACAGATATAGCTATAACATACGCATGCAAACACATGAAAGAAGCATGAAAGCAAATATAAAAACCTTCAGAAAAGTACAGCACCATGTATCAGATTTAAAATACAGAATAACTCATCTGATTCACTAGTTCCTTTACAACAACACTATATTGTACAAATATAAAGGAATAATTACAGCAATTATTTCTTAGAGTCTCAAAATACAGATGCCAACTTTTCATAATTAATATAGGATTAACCAAATAACCTTTTGTATGAATGAATAAATAATCCTACATATAGGAACAATTTATTATTGACAGTTGGCTTTGGTGTTAATAGTTGTCAACCATTATGTGCCCAAGAAAAAAAAAAGGGATCACTGAAGTAGTAATTCCTTGATTTAATACTCTAAAAGACTCAAACATTTTTCACATCATAGCAACATTAAAATGTAAAAGAAAACATACAGAGAGGTGCTTGTTAACTCATTCCTTTGAAGCTCCACAGAAACAAATATTTAGATATGTTTTCTGTAAGCTGCCAGGCAACAAGTTACTTTACATTCCCATAATATAGCTGCCCAGCCCCAGCATCCACTTCACATCACAGCTCCAAAAATGCACGAGAAGGGTTTGGCCATGTCTCATAATGCCTAAACTAGCATTTAAACTTTGATATTGGGATTAACCTTCTGTAGAACACAACACTTGCAATTTTTGCTTAATTAAAAAAACCTGTACAACTACCTCAGCACCTATCAAAACATGTCAGTTTGTCACAAGGCATTCTCATCACATGAGCAGCTTTCATAACAGGCATAAAATCAATTCTGAGCACACTATTTATAATGATATTATATCTCTCAGGAAGGATACAGACATGAAGACTGTATTCAACCTGGACATTTATTTACAGCTCTATAATACAAAGTTTTAAACAGCAAAAAATATTTACATTACAATTTACAACTTCTCATGCTATAAAATGTTCACAGACGGTGGTGAAAAACAGGAATCAATTTTAGGGATGTGACTCTTCCTCACTTGAAGGACAACTACCTGAATTGACCCTGAAAATCAAGTACACAATTGTGAAAACTTTGCATCTGATTATTTCTCCAAACCCACACAATCCATTCTACTTCCAGTTGTGTAAGTCACTTTTAACTTGAGTGCTCATTACGATACAATAGTTTACTTTAGGAAGACATTTAAGCACAAAAACGTATTCAAATGTAACTGTTAGGGTTAAACACGTTTCCTAACATAAGAAACTTCACAGTTAGAACGCTTTACATCTTCCTTCTTGATGGGTCTCAAATCATGTACTAGTGACTAACAAGCAGAACTGCTCACAATTTACATAGGAAATTCTTGGGGGTTTAGATCAATAAATTCAAGCCCCTGACAGGTTAACTGAAACTTTCTTTTTCAATAGTATATGGACTCAATTCACTGTCCAAGAGATAACTTTAACCTCAATAGACTCTACTTAACACTAACACCAATATTTGCTCTTTGTTTTGGATGTTGTTAAATATACATTTCTCAAAGTTCAAGTCTGTTTCTGCATTTCTACAGTGAGGCCTTTATAGTAGTATGATTGGGAAAAACATCCATTTTTGAGGTGTTTTTTTCAAAATTTAAATGCCAGGTGGCTATTACTTTGCAACTGAACTGTGACTCCAATTCTACACACAATCTAAAACCATTTATAGATATTAAAATATTAAGAAATACATGCATTACCTACTGTCACTACTACTACATAAAGTAACACAGGGACTGTCATTAGCTCTTTTTACGACTGTTGCCATCACTACTGTCAGGAACACAGACTTTCTCTTAACACTGCCAAACAATTCTAAATGCAACCTACTTATCACACAACCTGTTCTCTCCTAAAATACACACTGACAATGTCATCTGAAGAATGAAGCGCCATCTCCATTTTCACGTTACTTCATTCCAACCACACTGCAATCACTGCTTACTTAGTGTTGTCATTAACTACTCTGTGTATCAGACTTAACAAAAAAAAACCCAAACACCAAGCAAAGTGCCCTGAACTAAAAACTAAACCACTTGTCAAGAAGTCCACCTATGAAAGCAGAACCATAAACAATTTTGGGGGTTTTAATGTTAGTCTGAATAGCTGAAGTTGACATGGTTTCTTTCCCCACTTCCTAGAAAAGCTTTTTATTAAGACATTTCATGGAATAGTGCTGAAAGCTGGGTTATACAGCATTACTCATAATTAAAGACTGGCATACTCAGAATTCATAGGCTTAAAACTACACAGAAAACTGGTAAAGAAAGAAGTATTTAAACACAACTACAGGAAGCAGGGGAAAACCAGTAACTTATCTGTAAAGTATAGGTGGTTATAGGAAAAAGGGGTACCCACCGAATTTTCTTCCTCCTCTTCTAGTTCTCTCTGCTGTTCCTCATGTCGCTTTGCCTTTATCTCCATTGCTTCGGTGATCAGGTCCCTTAAAATTGAAACTGGCTTAGCATTCTTAATAAATGTATGCTAGGGGGGAAAAAAATCATTAAAATATGTAATATCATTAAAGCAGTTGTGCTTCAGGTTTAATTACAAGTCCTATTCAACACCATAGATTTCAGTGATAAACCGTATTGTACATTACACAATAACCAAAATCTGCACCAACACAACATACATAGCATCTTTAATAACAACAAGCCTTGGGAAATGTAATCACTTAATAACTGTTTCATGATTGAGGATACAATTTTCCAAAGAAATTGTGCAGAAAGTTGTAAATAGAGTGGTGATGATCTGAATCATCAACCAAACTTTTTTTTTCATGAAGCAAACTTTTTCAGATATTCAGTTTCATAATTTAATTAATCTTAACGAATTGAGAGCATAAAGTAGTGGCTCTAACCAGAGCATCTGTGGCTGCTTACTTCAACAAACCTATACTTTAAATGTCATAAAATATTTCTTGATCTGTGATGCTGAAAAGTGGAATCAATTAAAAAAAAACCCCTTACTTTTAGCAGGAAGTTTAATTTTTAATTCAAGGTCATTTAAAACATTACTTCTTAATTTAAGACAACATGCATGATACCATTTGCACATTTTTCTGCCTAATAAGCACCTACTGTTAGAAAAGATCTGATTTTTGCATCATTATATAGAGTACAATTTATGCAAAGCATAACTAAGCACCTCATAAAAATATTATTAAATATTTAAAAACTGTTCCATGAAGAACAGAATTGCTGAAGTCTCATGCCCTACACCTGTTCTCTATCTTCTCCCTGATATATTAATTCAATTACTCTCTTTTTCATTCCATGACCTCTCCTTACAAGCAGTACTTTCATTTCTACTCAAAAATTTTCACAGCACCTCCAGCTCCATCACATAAAAAAACAACACAGACTCCTGATGAACAAGCACTGTATTTGGACTTCTGGTCAGTAAGCATGGGAAAGAAACTGCACACTGAAGCTTTTTTTTGTTTCTTTCTCCTTACTTGCCCACATTAACGCAAATCTTTTCTATGCAGCTGTCTGTATTCAGCTAACCATACAAACTTCAAATATTAGAGGTCTTAAGTACTGGTTCATACATCACATGGACACTTACAACTTTCAATTTTTACTTACCTTGTGGTCTACATTTTGGTGTTTCGCAATGTATAAAATTAAATATTCATAGCATGATCTACAAATTTGACAGATTTATTAGCAAAAACTACTTTGCATATTTTTTGTTCTCTTTGTAGTGGAGTTCACTGGAACTTAAAATTTAACAGCTGCTATTGCTAGCTCAACACAGAATAAATCTAGCAAGAGAGTAATACAGGAAGTGAGAGACTGGCATACCCTGCCTTGCTCCAAAGGTCCACACTGCCAATTGTGGCTCACATAGGAAAGTGCCCACTTGGTTGAACTTAGCCCAAGAACAAACTCATTAAGCCCATCTGCATCAGACCTTTCTAGGACAAAGAGCCACCTGCCTGCTCCATCTGACATGACCAGAAAGAAAGACTGAATATATTCCATGCATGGTCCACACAAAGGGGTAACCTGTGCTCAATTCCTTTATTAAAAACTTGTCTAAATCCTGAGATCTATTGAGGGCCTCTAACCACAAAGCAAGGATCCAATTTTAATAGCAAGAACCAGCTCTAAACTATTTAATGAACGATGAATTTCTAGAAGCAACCAGAAGAGAAATAAAATGGTATAATAATAATTAAAATAAGGTTTCCCTTACAAATTTTCACAACATTTTGGGTTTGAGGGGAAAAAAAAAACAAACCACAAACATAGAATGTGCTTTTCTTCAGTAACTTAAATACTGACCTGTAACAGCTGGGTTGCTGTAGCTCTTTGTTCAGGATTTTTCACTAAGCATTTCTTCACAAAGTCTGTGAATTCATCAGACCAGAGCTCTGGCTTCCGGAAGGTTGGAGGGGGATTTGTAGGAATCATAAAAATAGCCTAGATAAAAATCAAACAATAGCAAGTCTAAACAAAACACATCACAGCAGCTGAAGCCAAGTTAAAAAAAAAAAAAAAAGAAATTGCTTTATCCACCTTTCTTATCAGGCTAAGAATCTGGAAGACAAATTTTAAGTATGCAAGGATTTCTACTCAGATCAAGATTCATAAAGTAAGTCCATCTGCTACTAATGTAACTACTTCCCATTAGATTTTCTCTATTTAAACTGTACCCCATTGAGCACACGACTCCTATTTTATCTACTGCTGTTCATCAATCTGAAGAGATGATTATATTCTTTCAGAAATTAATAGCAGAAATGACAGCACTGCTTGTTTAAACACACATATAAAGTTGCAGTGAACATTCAAGCTCACCTTCTCTCTTAAGTGAATTGTTTTATTTGAAAATTGCTTAGGAAATTTGGGAGGATTGCTATTTCCTTTTAATAAGGAAATTTAATCATAATTCATTTAATCATAATTCATTTAATCGTAATTCATCAGACAGAGCTTCAACACCTGCTTGGCCAAGTAAGACTTAGATATATATGCTAAAAGACCTAAGGTAACACTAAGAGATGGCATAAATAAAATAATCAAGTAACAAGTCTTACAGTACTGAGAACTTACATGAAATTGAAAATGCTCCATTTTACTTATATAACAGAAATTTCTTCTGTTTAGAATCACATGCAGACAGATTTTTCAACTGGGAAAAATGTTCATCCTATATAAAAAAAAGTTTGCCCTACTTAAGATTATATATATTGTGCCATTTTTAATATGATTATTTTCAGGTTTTCCTCTAATTAAAAATACACACTTGCAGTGGGGGGAAAACAGATATACAACTCTGACAGACTACTGCAAAATAATGAACATTTTTGAACTTTTGTATGTCATAAATGCATCCAATATCATCGCTTAAGACTTACACATGACAGCAACACACTATTCAGAACTAGGTCTATTGACAAGAACAACAGTCTATTATTTTCTTCTATACCCAGGTTCAACACAACCACATTTTCCAAACTCACAGGGCGTAAAAGTTCTTCATTTGTTTTTCTATAAGCACAGACAGAAATACAAACTCAGAAAAGGAGAAAAAACTGATTCTGCACACTTTTAACATATCAGAAGTACTTGAAGCTTCAGCCTGTGTCTGAAACACAGGCAGAAGGCAGAGAGAACTTAATGAGATTTTAACCATAGCTTCTGAAGAAGTCTGACTGGCCTTGAGAGCTGGCTGAACTCATTCAAACCCTCACTAGAAAATTTTTCTCATATTCTGAAGATAAGTGGAATCCATGAAAATTATGTAAAAATTGTTTACTAACATTATAATGAAAAATTAATTCAGTACTGAATAGTTACTAAACATTTTAAAAACTTGCCATTTTGTTTAATAAAAATGTATGCTACAACAACAGCATTATATTTTCAGTGGGCAGCCATGCCAATCAAGTATACGGACTCAGATAGGAAACGTGGCACTCAGTAACTGGCCTTATCTACTCCAGTTGTGATGTAAGATTAATTGTCAGTACAAGTGAAGTGCTTCTGGCAAAAAGCAGTGGCTAACAAATTCAGCTGTTTCTGTCCTTGAAATTAATGATCTCTTCTGAACTTTGAACTGATGACTTTTGATCTTATCTTCAGCTACTCCGAACAGCCAACTCTGCAGTAGCTACTGAAAACACACAGCTGTAACAGAAGACAACCAACTTCTGTTTATGTGGTGTCAAAACCAGTACCTCCTCTTTGATCATAAACACTGACTTCTCTCCCCACAAGCAAGCAAAAATAAGTTAGAGTCCTACTCAGCTCCACAGTTTCAGGAAAAATGTTTGCCTTGGCCAATTATTTTCATCAAATACACAGCAGTTAAAAACCACAGCAAAGAACTGACTTCTTTGTCATTCACAAAGGACAATGAGAAGAAAGGAAATTAGTGAATCATTCTTTTATGCCAGACAACAAAAGTCACAAAAGGAGATATTCAAGTGTTACAGTTCTAAATCCACATTTATGCTTTGTACACTCGTTGAAAATACCTATTTCAGAAATACGTATATCTATGTAATGCCTAAACTGTAGGCTTTTTTAAATCCTACTATGTCACATGAGCTGTATTAACTGAAAAGAAAAATTAGACACATTTTTGTAATACAAGAAAACATACAGAAACTACTTATTCCAAATGTTCAGTTCAACTTTGCAATTATGCCATGCATTTGCTAGCCTGTACCTCTCCCTCCAGCTCTCATCACTCCATTCTATTAACCAATCTAAAATTCCAGGTTTTGATTCCATCTTCCCTCTCTACTACCTAATTTTGGCTTGCCTATTTCTCTGCAGAAAAGTTAAGCTTCTTTCTTCTTTTGAAACAGTCTATGATTTAGCTTTCAACTACCTTGCTTCCTTCCAAGAGGCTTGCAAAGCAATCACTAGAGAATTATAAAGCTAGTCCCAAATCTCCAGGAATAAAAACACTTATCTGACAGGAACTTATTCTTCATTTTTGCTTCCACTTCTTGTCGAAAAGGTAATTTCTATCCTAAAATAACTATCTATTATTTTAAAACAAAACTAAGCTATTTCAATCACTCTGGGTCCTAATGGAAGCAGAAAATACTTGTTTTTTTCCTGCTTCTTTCATCTTACCTTAGATTTCTCCAGTCCCTGTGTTTTCCCAAACTATTACTTGCAGTATTTTTTTTTACTTCCACTCCACTTGTCATTTTCTCAGAAGTTTCCCACAGCTATTTGTTTTAGTGTAGCTCTGACAGTGGGGCTGAGGACAGTGCTCATACAGCCAGTGTTAGGCAAATGTTGCTAAAAAGAAACATGAAATACAAGCTACTATCCACCGAACTACATGGGCTGAACTGGCAGTTCCAACTGCAGGAAATGTTAGGAGGAAGTTGTTCAACAGATGGGGCAGGCTCTGACATAAAAGGGCTAGGGCTAATTCTTTTCTCTCTCCCACCTTCACCATCACCTTCCACATTGCCTTACATTTCTGAAACAGACTAACAAATCTTACACAACTAACACAGCAAAAATACAATCAAAGAATTAGATTGTATGACTCAGTCTTCAGTTTTAACCATTCAATCATCTTTAAAAAGAAAAATAAATCTCTAAAGATGCAAGAAGGATCAGCTTAATTTGCGTTTGTCTTCACCTGCCTATAATATAGAGTTCATTTCAAATGTGAACCTTGAGCCCAATTCTACTCTGAATCATCTTTCACACATTGGTCTGAGGCAAATCCTTCACATTGCAGTGAAACCAGAAATCAAGGCAGATTATAATACATGTATGACAAAAGAAGAGGGGAAGACAAAATCATCCAGGGCAGCTTTTGAGGCCACTTCTGAATTGGGCACTGCACAATCCAACATGGTTTCTACCACATCTGTTGTCTGGTAGCACTTCTGTGCTCAATCACCAGCAGTTACAACTAAGCTGAATATCAGACTGAGAAACAGGTCTTAAATGAGAGTAGAAATGCACAAGTCAGCCCAGGATTTTCTTTTTATTATTCTTAAAGGGCCTAGTATTTTAAATTAAGTCCAGGCTGAAAACACGGGGTTTTTTTCTATGAAGGTTCTTTTACAGACAATTTTATTGGCGTGAAAATGCAATTATGGTGACGATGATGAATTAGGAAACGCCAAAAGAAAAATGAGATGGAAATTCCTAATCAGAAAATCCTTGCAGCTCATTCTTCTTGTCAGTCAGGATAATATATATGTATTTCACACAGCCCACGAACACATTAAGTGATCAACAGCAATTTTGTAGAGGTACCATGTCTTCTGGCTTTTAGTTCCTTGAATAACTTATCCCTATTACTTAGCTGAAATAAGTTACTTGTAATAAGAAGCAGAAAATCTACCCAGCATCATAAATGCTACTGAAGAGGACAACAAAGACTTCTATATTGTGGTGATTTTATAATCATCATGCTGTGAAGCTCCATTGCTACAATCTACAGAGAAAAACTTTTTTATAAACAGGGTAAGGATACATGACATCAGTTTGTGACTTCACAGTTTTTGGAGCCACAATTACACTACTTAGTTTAGCAAGCTACTAAAAAGGAAACAAACACCAACACACATCTAAACTCAGTAATACATTTCAGAGTACAAAAACCTATTTAAGTCTGGCAGAGTTAAATATTGAATACTGCAAAATTTTAGTAACTTTGGAAAACAAAGAATCACCTGAAAGATACATTTTTCTCTTCTTTGTGATACCTGTCATAGAACTGCCATTCTTTGTTGAACAGCCTTCAAAAAAGACTACTGAAACACCATTGATTAATCAGTTACACAACTCATCAGCTGTATAAAAATGAAACATCAGCATGGAGAAGGGTGAAATACTAGCAGGTTCTACTCTGGATTTTCTTTGTTGACCATGTTTTCTTGGTGTGGCTTTTTGGGCGGTTTTTTGGTTTGTTTTGTTTTTATTAATTCAGAACTACAATATTGCAACACAGTGAAAAATAAAGTTACTGAATAACACTTCACATGTTTAAAGTCAAGAAAGTAGGTTCATAATCTGCTTCATAGTAGAGAATAGATTTATTTGTTAGAAGCACCCTAAAAATCACTGCTTCCTTCTCCCATCTGCAAACACAGGTATTGATGAAGATCATCTAGTGTACTCACACCTTTTGTGCAGAACTACAAACAGATCTGGTTCTATCAGACATCTATCACATACCTGATCCAAGTTGATTCTTACTAGAATTATCAATACAGGATTAAATGCAGGAAAGGAAAAGTGCAGCTTTAATTCAGAGAAGTTCTGGACAAACAATAACTGACATAAAATTTTTCATCCTAATGAGGGGAAATATGTGTGACATTTAACATGTAATGTGCTTACTTCTATAGTTTTTAGTAATGGCCACTGATTAAACCATGTACACAATACTACATAAGTTAAAAATAACACTTAAATTACTTTATTATAAAATTACATATATTAACACTAGGAGAACTTGAAAAATAAAACACCATAGGGGAAAAAAACAAACTAAATAAAACAAACCACAACTCTTACCAGTGGCTTAACAGCCATTCAGTGTCATAAGCTTTCCTCTGGAATAATGACCTTTGATGATCAAATCAAAGTATGATTCATTTAAGATGTAAAGTAATAAAGTAATAAACACAGAGAAAAGATACATAAGGGAAAGACTATTCTCATGGTTAACAGTAAAGATGGGTTACTGAAAGATAAGCTATTTACATTGACCTGTATATTTATTATTGCTAGGAAGCTCATAACATTCTGACAGCATTACAACAGGTCAAGAAAGAAAAGATAACAATCTCAAATATTCTGCAACAGTAAGTGCAATTGCAAATCTACTGAAAAGAATCAACCCTTGCCTTGTCAGCACTGTCACGCAACAGAATGGTGCCTTGAGAGTCACTTCTGAGTTTACTCTTCCTACTAAGGTGGGAATTGGACTAATGAACCCTATGGGTTCTCTATCAAATTGACATATTCTTTGATGCTAAAAAATTGCTTTAAATTTCAAAAGAATATTAATTGCTTTAAATTACAAAATAATATTTGTTATGTGTCAACAGCTTGAACAAGTTAGCATTCTAGAGGCCACAAGTTCATTCAGTTTGGAGTCTTTCATAACTGGGTTTAAACACACTTACTTAGAAAACTGTTTTTTAAGTCCCATCACATTTCCTAACTTCTTCCATATCCTCCACTGGTATATTTAAAGGACAGAATTTATTGTATTGGCTGCTATGCAATTATCAAGACAAAGAGTAAGTTGCCCCTGCTAAGTCAGCGAAAAGAATCATGGTATCTGCATATATGCCTGTTCATTATCAAACCATTTTGTCAGATGAGTAACAAAAACATTTATTACCGCCAATCTGCTCGCAGAACTATCACCTCAGCATGCTGACTTATTGCCAGTTGATTAATTTACGAGTCTATCCATTTATTTTTTTTTTTATTTTTCAAAGCTTCTTGAACTCTTACAACCCCTCACTTGTATTATCCAAAGATATTTGAAAGCTACTCAACAAATTACTTCATGGAGTTGTATGCAAAGAAAGAACTTTATCTGCCCTGACCTCCTTGTGTTTGCTTCTTCCTTCTCCCTCTCCCTTCAAGCCCAGCAGACCTATCAATATTACTCCAGGTTTTATTCTAACATATTTAAATAATATTTGGGGAAATCTTCATTACTTTTGCTTGTAGTTTTTTACTATTATCTTGTCCCAACTTTCCATCTTCTATTTTGAAATGGAACAGCTTCTCTGTCCAATTCAGTAGGGTTATTTTGATTTCCTGAGCCCAGCTCTTCAACACAAAATGTTCCTGAATTCTGCCATTCAACTGAATATTGTGGTATTAGTTTAGGGATGTAACCTCCAAGTTCCCATTTCATCTGGAAGGTGCAAGTCACTGATGTCACTGACATTTCAACAGAAAGAAAACACAGTCAGCAACCTGGTCCTCAAAATTCTTCCCTCCATCAACTCAGATCCTTGAAAGCAGAGCAACAAATGCCTTTTCAAAGTCTGTAGAAATGAAAAACAAAGCATGGGAAAATCTGCAATCTTGTGAAGGTTTTTGAACCCTTTGGCTTCACTGGGGTTTTTTGTTGTTTCCTTGGGGTTTTCCTCGGAGTGAAGGGGGAAAGCGTTTTAGATAAGTGAAATTTTTCAAGTGAAAACAAAAATAATTTCAGGCTACTCAAGATTTTGTGCTTAAACTACCCAGTCAGCTATCAGTTTTGAATTTTAATTGACACATACAGGAGTTTTCAGAGGAAAATATCTTATTGCAAATAACCTCCTATAGGTACTAAAAAGTGTAAGCATTAAACATTTTATTGAAAGCGTATACTGAAAGTTCACATCCACAATAATTACAAGCCTACACATTTTTAGTGTTCTTGACATAAAAAAATTTAAAATCCTGATGACATAAAAAAATGCAAGCACTAGTGGAAAACAGGACAGTGGAAGTCAGCAAGTCATAGAAAAAACCAAAAGTTTCAAACAGCTTAAAGAAACTGCAGCATTCAGACACCATCTAGGACAGTATTTCTAATAATTTCATTCACCAAAAAGAAAACCTAAATGAGCTGAAATTTACTTCATTATTCTTATTCTGAAAAGTACCCTCAATTTCAGCACTGGGTGAGCAAGATTCATTTTATCAGAAGGAGAAAGAAGGGTGCACTGATGTATGTATGTGTGGGTTTTTTAAGTGTTTTTTTGGGGTGCGTTTTTTTTTTTTTGAGAGGAGAAAGTGTTTGTGAGTAAGGGGGTTGAGATAGGAAAAAATAAGTAGATATTAAACTAAACTTAGTTTAGAAAGAAGTATCTGTTGTAGTGGTTTAAACTTCTAAATTATTTTTTAGTTTATACAGACTTGGAAAAACAAGTATCGTTAAACACTTGTATAGGAGAAAATTTCCTTTTGATTGTGATGAGCAACACCTCCTCTTTGTGAGGAAATCAAAATCACCATAACAGAAACAAGAGGCGACTTCAGGCCACTGCCCAATTCTATTCAAATTCTCAGAGAATTCAATACTTAAAGTCTCTCTCAGACTAAATTATACATTATGACAGATCCTCACTCAAGATCTAGGCAACCCACTGCCTAAAGGATATCTCCCAGCCACAAAGGTGGCCAGGAACCAAAGGAGAAGCTGTCCTCGTGAATGTTGGTACCTCTCAGACAGAAGCATCCTGCTATCACATCACTGCTATCACTCCCGTCACAGAACAGGTGAGATCAAGAACATGAACTTGAAACTGAACCTTTTTTCAGCACTGAACTACTTTCTTATCAGATACAGAACAAATAAACAGTTCAGAAAGTGCACACTGTATGACAGAATCCAGGGAATACTCTTGTGGTTAATTTGGTCTTCTTTCACCTTAGTTTGTTTTACTCCTGATTCAGTACTACCTTGAAAATTCATACGCATTATGCCTAGAAGATTCCAAGTTTCTACCAGAATATGAAACTTACTTTCCCTCAAAGAAAACTCCAATAATAGAGCTTACTTTAATAAAAAAATAAATTTTCTCTTCTTCCCACAGTATTTTCTGCAGTTTCTGAGAAAACGAGGCAATGATTACATCCAGAGACATACTAACATTCAATGAGACAGGAAGTGGAAAAACTGCATTTGCAATTATATTTACAAGTAGAAGAATCAAGGAGTGAGTAACTTATATCTGTGAGAAAAAGCCGCAGTAAACTCACTGGACACTAAATGTGAAATCTCTGACTTAACCAGAGACAGTAGTAATGAAGTAAGGCATTTAACAAACATGTGGCAGTTCTCCTTTATTTGGGGTATGTTAGACCTCCAGCAGCAGTGCTGCATGCAGTTTCAGGCATCAAACTTTCAGAGACGTGAACTGACTGAAGACAGTTTGAAACGGAGTAACTACAATGCTTAAGATAGTTAAAAAACACACTCTGCAAGAAAAGGTTGAACAAATTAGGATTGCTCAGTCTAAAGAGGAGGTACAACTACAGTGAGAGATATGGTAACAGTCCCCAGCATGTTAAATGACACTTCAAAGAGGGACAAAGTCTATAAAGAACTGAAGAGGAGCTAATGAGTTTAAACTTTAACAAAGAATATTCAGGTTACATTGTAGGAAAGTTGCCAATAAACTACACAAGAAGTTCCAGAACTTGTTGTTTTATTCTACAGAAAATATAGACAAATACAGTTTCAGAACTTCATTATCAAAATTTAGTTATGTGTTTCGAAGATCTTTTATAGTACCACCACCTTCCCATTTGCCCTATGCTCATACAAAATTAATTTTTAAAATAAAGTTAAAAAAAAAAAGAGGATTATCATGTTTGGTCAGCCTAGGTACAGAAACAGAATGACCATGTTTAACACAAGAAACATGAAACACAAAGGAACAATGCCTTTCAACAGTGTGTGCTGCTTCCTACTTCACCTTTCGCAATGGCAGCAGATGAACAGGTGACAGCAAAAGCTGACCACCAGCACAAAGCAAAACAATTCATTCACCTGCAGTGTGCAAACTAGAACTAAAATTAAACTGACAGATTACAAAATTCTAGACATTAAACGCCAACATCCTACTGACATAATGAAAACAACTAATTAATTACAGATCTTGTAGTCTATGAAAGAGTAATTGAGTTCTTACCTCTTAAAGCACAGTCTACCTTCAAGCAAAGAATGAAAACCTCTCCTGCTTCTGCTCCACTGACTCTCAAGGTACTGAGAGAATATAAGACTCAACGGTGTTGCCTTCCCAGCTACCAGGTACATATAAAAAACAGTGCTACTGTCCTTGCCTTGCTAGTGCTTCCAGTATTCTCCCTACTAGTTTCAAATAAATGTAATTTATACTGTAGAACCTTAAAATCCATTGCTAGATTAGTGTAATAGCCACATTCTTTCCTGTAAGGAAATGTAGTTGCTACAGTAAAACTATTTTTGCTATTCCATAGGCCATGATGCAGTGAGAGGCATTACAAAGTAAAATCTGGACAAGTGAATGTCCAAATGAAAAGAGAAGTACAACCAATGCATAGTATTACTTTCACAATGACACTGATCTTACATTCTAAAAAACTAATATTCCTTTTAAACCAAACTGAACAGTACAAGATCATAGTCAAGAGTTAAAATTCAAATATACTGCCTGAACTGATACTTCAGTTCTTCAAGGCACTGTGTAAGCTTGGTACGTGTAAGCACTGCGGTCTGGAACAGGGTGCGAAAAATATAAATTACATCATGAATTCAAAAGCAATCCTTCCAAATGACAGAGATAAAGCAATATACCAAATTCTGGATGTGTTAGATAAATCAATTTTAAAAAAATATCTTTGAAATGGCACTGTGTCTGAGGAAACTGGAATAGGTAACAATTGCTCATGATTTACTACGTGATATGACATACATCCTCAAGAAGATTCGTCCAAAACCAGAAAATGTTCCAAAGAGAAAATGTACACACGAGATTCAGATGCCATGTATTTTTTTTTAAGACACAGTAAAAAGTAAAATGAACTGTGAGCCCAAGTTAACTCTGTATCTTCAGTTTATTTATCAAACTGAAAAATCTCTCCAACTTTCTCTTTTCCTGTATAAGACCAAAACTATGAGATGTTCTGTTTGTATTACAATTATACTAATTCAATGCAGGTCACTTGCATTTTACTGAATCCAGATGACATTTAGTAAGCTAAACACAGGCCAATTGGCTTTTTTTTTTTTTTAAAGGCGGGGGCTGATTGCCGCTGGGTAGGTCATACAGTGGCTACAGAACACAATTGCTTGAATTACATTTTGACCAACATCAAACAGAAAACTGAAGCTAAAAAATATCAATTTTTTTTCTGCATGCCTTCTAGATTTCCCAAATTGAAATGTACTAATTTAAAAGTTACCTCTTTCCTCCCTGAGGTGATAAATATGAACAGATTCAAAGCTTTTGTTGTTTCCTCTCTCTCTACTTAGTTAAAAAATATACATTTTTAATACTCTAAGTAGTACAAACAATTTAGTTTCCACTTTACTTTTAATATCCCCAGTGGCTAACTAACCTTTTCAAGCCTGCTCATTTGAACATACCACAGTAAAAAAGAAAAACACAGCACCCTAGATTTAGTGAGTACTAAAAATAAGCCTCTTCTATTTCTGCAACAACATCTGTATTCTCAAATCAACCTGAACTGCCATGTAATTAGCCATACAATAACCTTTACTGATAATGTAGAGAAACTAGTTCCAGAGTAGGAAAACCTTCAAGCTTACCTCCAAGAAAGAAATAAACAATATGTCTTTCTTAATGCCTTAGCTGTGATCAAGGGCTGATTCTCTTTTGACAAAAACATTAGCTGTAAAATAGTAGTTAAGATCTATGCTATTAAATAAAACATTGGTTTAGACTTAGTGCACCTGACTGCAAATCAGTCAGTGATATTCTTTCCAATCACGTCTGCCTGACCTTGGCATCTTTTTTTCCCCCGGAAGTTATCTACCTCTCAAGCCCTATTAACAATTGCTAAAATAAAATGTAATGCATATTACAAAGTAATAAACTCATTATTTGCTTATTCTGTAACACCCTGAATTATACAAGTTAGTTATTATTTGTATCATCTCAAGGTTTTGTATCCACCTCTTATTCCTCCCAATATGATCAATACTTTCAACAAATTTCACCCAACAGAGGAAACAAAGCACAACACAACAGATTAATTAAAATGCATTATGCTAATGGCATGCAATGCTAATTAGATGTGCACTAGACTTGGTCATCTCCAAAATACTGCACATCCTACAGGAATTGCACACCCTGCAGGAAGTCACGCAGATAAAACTGCTTAGTTTTATGTGCATGGTGGCACTCTACAGGATATCAAGGACATAGAAGAAAAAAATTCTCCATAATTAAGAAAAAAAATTAATAGCGTAAGATATTTTGGAGGCCAGAAAGATACACACAAACACTGAGAGAAAAAATCTGCAACAATGTGAACTGGCCTTGCATCTATTTTCCTTTGCTTAAACCAAATCATAAACAAACCAGAAGAGAGAAGACAAAAAAATTAGCAAGCATCTAGAGTCAAGACTCCCACATTATTTAACCTGGAATATTTTTTAAAATTTCATAAATGTTGGAGTTGGGCTGTAATGTATGTTTTACTGCCCTGTCCAAACACTTACTAACCATATTTTCTACATTTTTGTTAGGGTCTGGTTTAACCTACCACATTTTGTTCCATTTGAAGGCATGTATCATAGCTTTTCTATAATAACTGACACTGCAGAGAAAAAAAAACAATTGGAAGCAAAGCCCTGTTACTACAGGTACACACAGAAAAAACATTCCTTCACAAACTGTTTATGGAACAAAAACATATAGCCTATATTGCTGAAAAAATTACAGTTTAACAATGTGGCTGTTGCAATCACTCAAGTATGCAAACAATATAGCAATAGTTGAAGCACTGACTAGAAATGCTGATATCATATAAATGGGCCATATCATATCCTTAATTCCTAGCAGCTTGTCCCCAGTTTATACAAAATACCTCAGGGCAGACAGGGGAAAGGATTTCTGAATGCAAAGGTTCTTCAAGACACAGCAGCCATATACAGTTACATGTAAATGGCCTTTCCTCTCTCCTCAAATGATATGTTAGCAATCATACTCCTGGCTCCACCAGCAACATGATAACTACTCACTGAGTAAACTGCATAGTTCACATGAAGCATCCCAAAAAGCATCTTCAAGATTCATCCTGCTTGAACAGCCTTCGAATAGCAGGATACTTTACAACATATGCATGCAATTACCATGTGAAGGCTTTGCAGATCTGAGAAAGGTACACTTTGAAAACGGTGAAGAACTTGCACCTCACTCTCTTGTTCGAATTGTATGTATTCATCCCACTTGAGCAGCTTCACAGAAATTACTCTATCCAGCCTAAGAGTATCTAGAAAGTTCCCTTACAGAAGAGACAATAGAGGCAAGAAACATTCCTAAGCAAGTAGAAAAATAAAGCAAGAATGACATCTAATGTTACCTGAGGGACACAGGCAATTTGAAAAAGTACCAGCTGGTAGATTCCCAGCATAAGAAAATAATAACCTAATCCCTATAGAAGTCTGCACAGAGTCACAAAGTTAATCCAACTCCTCCATTCCTCCTCAGATCCAAGGTCAACAATAAGGAAGTCTCTATTAAAAGGTACAGGCTGAGGAAATTACTACAGATTCAAGAATTTCTATGGGACATGACAGTGACAGAATGGCTGGTATTGGAAGGGACCTCTGGAGGTCATCTTTGTCAATCCTCCCAACCAAGCAGGACCACTCAGAGGCAGATGCCGAGGACTAGGTCCAGACAGCTTTGAATACCTCAATTATGCTCCAGAACACTTTCTAGTTGAACAGGGTTCCTAGCACTCAAATAGAGCAGGACTGACTTAGAAGTTCCTCATGGAAGCTAAAAAATGGAGAAGTAACGAAAGTGATAAAAATTCTGAAGAAAAAGCTTTACAGGAAATAGGAAGAATCACTATTTCCTGTGGATTTCCAAGGCAAAAAGATCTCCTTTGGAAGTCCCCTAGCTCAAAGGGTAAGTTTTGAAGCATTGTTCCAGACTCACGTTTTCATGAAAAGTGTCAGACACTGTTCCTGACAAATATTACACTACTGAGCTTAAGGAACAAAGACCTTCACAGGGACTTGAACTTCACTTGACTTCTTTCTTTCTCAGGAGACTGATCCTCACCAGAGAAAAAGCAATCCCTCTCATAATACAAACTCCTCTTGGTTATCCGTACATACAGCATCCTCAGGCCACAGAGGAACTCTTATGTCTGAAGTTTCTGATGTGAATGATGAGAGGTAGATGTCACCACTGTGTTAGAACAGGACAAAGACTGAAGCTACACCAGGCAACCAGAGTCTCAGACAGACTCTCAAAGTCAGCTATAAGCTAGAGCAGGATGAATGCAAATTCCAGACATACAGCCCACTCACCCAGACCAAAGCAATATGCTAATATAAAACAAGATCATCATATGACTTTGCATTAAGAGTGCCATATATTTCAGGAACACTCTTTCCTCTATCACTGTATTTAGAGCTTATGTCTTGTCTCTGCAAGCCTACATACTTAGCCGAACACCAGACTGCACAGTGCACCCAAACCTATTTTGAATCAGAAATGAGAGCCACTGATTTGGAAGAGAGCAAGAGCTGGAAAGCTGCTGAAGACGACTGGCTCAGACTTCAGGTAGAGGAAGGCTGGGCACGCTGCCTGAAGACACAGCATTCAACCTGAAAGCACCAAATGCAAGCCATAAAGCAAAGGTTTCCCTAGAACAGACAGCAGCACCAGAAAGTGCAGAGGGTGGTATCTTAACTCCTGCAGTTTCTCTTGGCTACTTACAAGGAATTATGTGGGGTGATGGACTGAAACAATGACTCAAAAGCAGCACAGCACACTCTAAAGGGCCCTTCCTGTGGCAGAGTCCCAGGCACTGCATAACCAAGACCACCGCCAAGTCCCATTTCTAGTAAATTATCTTCTTTGTCCATAAATGGATATACCCACTGAAGAAGGAAACTGGCCTTCATAAGTTAAAGGGAACATAAAAACATAACTAGGAATGGCATAAAGATGATTAAACAAGCTACCCAACCAGGATACAGAGCACTCACTGTGTAGAAATCATTCACTTATTTAAACAAGCCTTTATTTTAAGAAGCAGCAAACTCCACAGACAAGCCAAAACCAACTGCCATACAAAAGGAAAGAGAGATGAGAGATTGTTCCACCTTTCCTTTAAACAGAAAAATAAAGAGAAGGAGTATGGGCTATGTAATGCCTATGTTAGACTGACACAGCTAATGATTTAAAAGACAACAATATAAAGAGAAAAGTCAATTGTTTGAGCTGAAATTTAAGCACACATAAAACTAAGAAGCTGATCTTAAAAACAGCTGCAAAAGTTTTAGATCAGATAAATCCAGGATAAATTCCTTCAGAGCTTCAATGACTGTAATTGCATCTTTCACAAAAAAAAAGTCAGATTGAAAGTTTTCATGTGAATCTGCCCAGCAGTACAGATAAATACAGGATGATTCACAAGGTTCTCTGCCTAATTCCACTCCAAAGTACCTATCTGATATTCAATTGATCCAGAAAATGCATAAGAAGACTCGTTTTCTACACAGTAGTTAAGCATTAGTTGGCCATCCATTCTTGGCAGAAAAACTGAGAGTGTCTCGGTTTAGTATCAGATGCAGGTTTAAGTTCACCGGAGCTCTTAGGGATAAACATTTTGTGAAGGGCTATATAAAAATCATCAGTTCGCACTCATACAATCACCAAGAAGACATCATGCAAGCTACTGAACAAACAATGTCTTCCAAGTGTTATTAAACATGAAGACCTAAAAACAATTAAACAGATACACTTTTTTTGTCTGACTTAAAAGAGCCACTTTTACCAGGGCATTACTTGCAAAATATAAAGAACTCCTCTGTGTCTGTGTATCTATACAGAGTTCTTTGAGAGATAACTCAATATATAAATATATATTCCTGCGTATAAAAACTCAGCTTTCTTTATAGATATTGAGATATGTTTATGGATTTTATATATACACACACATTCCTCTCAAAGAACTAACTCCATAGATACAGATATCAAAAAAAAAAACCCAATAACAATAAAAATTTGTTGTTTTCTTCACCTTCACTCAATGGAGGTTGTTTCCACATGTCTGGAAGTAGCTTGTAACCATGGGAAAAAATACAAAGAATACAATGCTCATTTTTGTCTAAAAATATTAAGGCTCCTTATCATCTTCTAGATGCGAGTTTTTAAAACTTACTGCTCCGCCTCTGAACAAGCTTTGCCTACATTTCCTCAGTGAGGCTGTTTGTATTGGAGATGAAGCACAACTCTAGGTTACATGAGCACAAGGTACAGCAGTTAAGGAATGGTGAATTCTTAAAATATATCAGTCACATCCATTAGCTACTCACATGCACACCCTGAACCCAAAGTCACTGTTTTTTCTCTTTAAGAAGCTGGTGTGCAGAGACAACAAAATAAAAGCTAAACTACTAGTAGTGAAACATCTGAAAGCAAAGGCTCCCCCAGTGAATGAATCACCATGGTTGGGTTCTCATCTTCTCTGTGAAACAGAACTCCAGTCTCTCAAGGAGACTTTGCCAAGCTTCACTCCTGTGACTTGACTTACCTTTTCTCTGCTTGCATGCTGGAGAGCTCCCCTTTGCCTGGCCAAAGCACCGGGGACATGAAAGGAGGTGGAAGAGATGGAAATTCATGTGGAAATCAGGAAAAAAGAGACAATATTCCTGAGCACATCTTGCCTGACCAAAACAACTCAGACTAAGTTTCAAAATTTGGCTTTAACTTGTGGTAGGGGACCAGCCAATCATTACTCTGGCTCTAAACAGGGCAATTTAAAACCTTAAATTTCTAGAACAGATCCCTATACATGCCGAATGACACTATTTTTTTTTTGAGAACCACTGTTTATGTATCAAAAACACTGATTAAAAATAAAAAATCCAAACATACATATTTAAACTGTCTGTAACAAGAAGTCAACTTCAATTTTTTAGAGACTACTCAATCCATTTCTTTAGTTAAATTATAAATACACTTAATGATAAATTTAAGAAGAGAAAACCTGTAACTTAACTCCTAAATTTGCCAGAGGTTCTGTAAAGAACAGCATCCAAAACCAACACACCTTACCTTGGCATATCACCCCATCAGCATTAGCTTTCTCTGCCATTTGGACTTAACACCCCATACATACAAATGACTCCCTCAGCGAAAGAAAAGCCATCTTTGGTTGACCATCATTGGAATGGTTATTTGAAACTAGTAATCACACAATTCTTTCAATTCTTATCATATTACCAGTATTTTATAGGAAACAGATGTTAGCAGCACAACTTAGTAAGAATTTTTTGAACAACTTTTCTTCCAATTTCATAACAAATTAGGCAATGCTTAGTTGATGCATCTGAAAAAAGTTACAGAATTGCAAGCCCTAAGGCACAGGGCTGGTGTCATAATTTAAACCATCACCATCTGAAATGCAAAGGCATTAGAAACATAATGTTTTACTCTGTTAAACAAATTTCCCTTACAGATGAATTTGTTAATAAATTCTGAAGCCTCAATAGCAACCAAAAGCTTCCATTTCAATGTCAAAAGTCTAGTAGAATTCTGACAAACGTAATACTACAATTCCCCAGATGTTTATAAACAAGTAGTGAAATACAAATAAATAATTAAATACTTTTTTCAAATTAAAGCCCATCTTGGCCACAACAATCATGAAATTATGATAGAGTTTTTGATTCCTATCATGAAAGCAAAACAAAGCCAGAGAATGAAATAACACAGAAGTCAAATCATCCTGTCTGTACACAGTAGCAGAGCCTAGGTAACAATTCTCAAATTTAAACAGAAAGTAAGATATTTTCAGTGTCTGTTTTTAGCTCCAGATTTGATGTCTTAGCCCCTAATAATCCAGTTTACTGCCTTTAAAGTCTCTCTGAGAGGCTATTTTTATAAATATAAAAGGAATTTTTATAATTAATTATAATTAAATTATAAAATTTCCTGTCAAAGGAAGCCAATAGAGGTGGAGACTTTTGTCAATTGCTGAAATTCTGGAGTGTGAAAATTATTTATTTTAGCAACATGCATCAAGAGCATCTTTGGATCAAAGTTGTGTTACAAAAGGCAAAAAAAAAGTTCCTGCATCAATGCCAGGTTTGGCAGTCTCCCTCTACTCACCATGTGTCTTCTGACAACTGTCATTAACTAAATGTGTAACAAATGTAATCATAATGTTCAGGATAGACCTTCTTCTTCCGTTAACAGATTAGTTTTATGGAAAAATGCTTCCTTCAGGTGTCAAAGAAAGCTGATCCAACCATTTTTTTATTTTCTGAATACAGGTAAGCAATCAAGGTAACATCCTAACTGGACTATTAAAAAGCAGTAGGAAAAGAACATGCTCAGTGCACGAAACAATATCTGGAAGACATATATGACCTAATGGCTTAAGAAAATGAACATTATACCCACTGACTTCATCTATAAGTACTAAGGGGTCAAGGAAAAACTCTTATATTATGGGCATGTTAGTCTAGTTGATTTTTATCAAAGTTCTTTCCAGACAACACTAAAGCAGCTTTAGGAATAATAATGCTAGATCAGAAACACAGCAGAAGAATACACTGTTCTCCTGCAGTAAGTTAGATTTTAAAAAAAAAATTAATAGCCTAAATTTTGCATCAGCTAACTTAATGTTGAACTGAAACTTAATCTAACCAGAACATGCATAAAGTCACCAAGCCAGCAGCAGAAATCCTGCAGCATATGCTTTAGCTGCTTGGTGAAATGCACTTCTGTGTCTACGCTCAGTTCAGGCACTGTGAATGAATTCCGTATTAAAGGTTACAGCCTGAATTACAGCCTGAAACAGAAGGTATCTTTCACACGGAGAGAGGTAAACATGGAAACAAGCTCAGGTGCATTACTTTGAGTACAGAGGCACATCAGGGCAGTGCACGGCTCCTGAGCTGGAGCCACGCCACGTCCTGCCCTCAGACAGCACGGCTATCAGAGGGAGCACCCCCCAACTTTTCAACACCCATCCAGACAGACATGTCCTCTGGCTTTTAGCCTGTCCTACTATTCACCCAGGCCTACAGCAGTAAGACCTTTCTCTAGCACCATCAGCTTATTTCCAGTCTAGAAAGAACCTTCCAGCTACTGCACACACCACATTATTTTCACACCAAGCAAGTGGCAATGTAACCAGTTGCTCCACAGTCACATTTATACATGACAATTCACACGACAGCTAGAAGGATCAAGTTCTAAGAAACCTCGTGCCAATTTTTGTAAATAATTTAATTATTCTGACTGTTTAACAACAGCATGTTTTACAAATTAGGAACTTGCATATGCTCATTTTCACCACCAAGAATCAAATGCTAGCTACTTCTAAATATCAAAAAACACAGCTTGCACAAATTAGTGGTATTTTTCAGAGAAACAAACAAAAAGCAAGACATTTACAGTATGCACACAGTTGCTGCAGAGACACTTCTGGAGAAAACTGAAAGGGGGACAGTACAGGCAAAGTTCACTTGTGTCTGGATGTACCTGCCCAGTGCAAACGTGCCCTCTGTCCCAGGTTAGAGTTCATGATTATTACATTTCTCAGGGAACATCCCACTTGAAACAGATGACTGCTTGAACACATGCATGTCAGTTTGCCAGCAAATCTTGTGCTGGCTGATGCTACCTGTTTTACGTTTCCATAGCATGAGAAAACGAACAGCAGTAGAGAAAATACTGGGCTGCCATCTCTAATGCCTCCAGTCCCAGCACCAGGACATGGGAAGTACTGCACCACAGGTACCCATGAACTCCATCAGAGGTACTTTCTTTTCTGGGAACAGATTATTTCATTATCTTCCAAAATTATTCTAAGTTTCTGGGGGAGAATGGAAAACGTAAGACACCTTAAACTTCTCAGACTACCCAGTGTTCCTGTAACTATCATTATAAATCTGAATTGCTCCACCAGAACACCAACTTTTTCCTTTTTTTAATCATCAACAGTACAGCATGGAGCTCAGAGGAGGAGCTCCTCGCAGCAGACAAGGCTTCTGTCAGTAAAACAGAGTTTTTCAGGCAAGTACATAACAATAAGCAATATTTGGAAGAATAATGTCCATATTTGGGTTTCTGAAACATAAACTGATAATGTATTAAGATTTGTGGCGTTTGGAACACCATATATGTAAATTTTCAAAAGGTGAATTCTTAGACACAGTAGAGAAGCACAGACGAAAGTAGAAACTGGAGGTAACACTCATGTTGCCTTTGTGAATGCAAATAATGACCATTTACATTTGGAAGAAAACCTTGGATCCATACAGCTTTAAAAGCAGATTGTGCTATCTAAAAACTATTAATTTTTACTCTACTTTTCTGCAGATAGTTATTACAGCTTTCAAACACAGTTTTTGAGACACAGTGTATCAAAAATACTTTCTGTATCTCAATGCATTTTAAAAACAGCAGAACAATACAAACTGGCATTAGTACAGAAAATTCTAATTAAAAAAAAAATCACAAATTGTATACCCAAATAATTTGAGTTAGTTTGCAAAGTACTGACTGTGTATAAAAGCTTTGTCTAAGTATTTAGTCAGTAAAATCAAAGGCTGAGCCAGGCTGATTTCATTCTTCTCTAAAACCAGGGTGGTCTATGGGCAATTTTTGATACCACTGGTGTTGCCAGGGAAACAAAATGAAAACAGGTGCCATCAAATACAAATTATAGATTTACTTCTATTTTAAACCACCTTAAAATAAAGTTTCCATAAACTTAACTGATACTACTACAAATTTGACAATACTTTATAACAAGAAAAGGATTATAAGTTGTCTTTAGACCATCAAGTTTTAACTGAAGCAAATTTAGACTGATTGGCAACCCTTCCTTTTAAATAAATAAATTTCTTCATTAAATATGCATCATCCTCTTTTAAGAATTACCTAGTGTACATTTTAAGGCAATAAAATACCATGACAGAAACAGGGTACATGCAGGCTTAATAAGCTTTCTTCATTCCAAATTTTATCTGCCTCCCAATCTAAGCAATTTTTTAGATTCTTTATGAAGTAAAAAACCAGTATAGGCTCAAAGTATATAAAAATCTTCTGGTAAGTAGCAACAGAAGCTTAATATTTTCCTCCTAATTTGATTGCGGCTTTCTCCCACATATTAAAAAAAATTAAGCATCACTTTAACTAAAATCCAAGTAAATACACTCCTGCTTTTAAAACTTGTAATAATGTGCTAAGAATTTAGTAATACAGCAGTCAAGTCTCTAAAACACTTCCTCCAGGTCAACTACCTATACTGACAGAAAACATATTTAAGAAAAAATGAACATACAATTCACTTCAATAAAAAAACATTAATTCAAGTTTCCAAGAATATCTTAAAATTGTTTCCAGAGTTATTTTTTGGCTTAAAAAGACACTAGTTGTATACAAAAAATCCAAACAGACATTTCAACTAAAAACAATATACAGATTCCCTCCTCTTTAATGCAGCTAATTGCCAGACTGAATAAAAATTTACCTTGTATATTTAGTGCTGATCGTAGAACTTGAAAGATAATAGTAAAAAGAAATAGAAATATATTTGTAGCTAATATGTATAGCTCTTCACTTGAAAGTGGTATACTTGACAATATCCTGGAAGGTATTACAGAATTGCTAATAAAATAAATTCTCCTACATCTGTGCATAAACACCTCGCTGAATTATTGTCCACAGCCACAGTGCAGGTTAAACAGAAACTGAACAAATTCAGCATACAATGACATGTACAAATGATGGAAAGTTTTTGGTTTTTTAAATAACAATGGCTGTAAAGCTCATTAATAAAAAAGTACTGTCATGTTAAAATTGTCATTTTAGATTTATTGAATCTTGATGATTTAGTACAAATTGCCTATTTCAAATAAAATTTTCTTGATATCTTCAAGTTGCAAAATAATTTTACTTTGCACTCAAATGTTCACAGTATTACTAACATCACAAATGAGCAAATCTATAGCAATTTAAAACTTCTGAATAAACTCTTTGGTAGAAGGTTGTTTGCTTTTAACATTTGCCCAGGAGAAAGCAGCCAGCTCAGCCACAGTGGATACTGTTAACCTGTGCCATGCTAGGTCTGCTGAACACATACTGGCCTCTACCCTCATTAACAGTTCCATCAAATAATCTTTAACAATGCTTACAGGTGTAGAGCTTGAGCCAGTGCTCACTCAAGTCATCAAGAGCATTTCTATTAATTTCATAGCTTCATTCAACTGTTCCAACATCTCAGAAAAATAATTTTGCCAGGTCCAACATTTACCACCGAAGCACCTTTTAAATAAATAGGTAGCATCATAGTATGGGTCCTTTTTTCAGATTAACACTTCTAATAATCTGAATCACTCACAGAAGATGCACAGCATTACATGAAACTAACCAAGATTATACTCCCTTTACAGTTATTTGAGTTAAAAGTTTCAAGTTAACTCACTTGTGCGTAATTATGAAATTACTGTACTGATCCTCCACTTACTTTGAAAGTGATTAATCAAAGTCAGAGAAAACCAACCATCAACTGAAGCATGTCTCAAATTTCCTAAACAGGGGCAAGTCTAAAAAGATGCACTAATTTAATTTTAATTAAATCCTCATTTAGAAGCATGCAATAAATGTTTTCCATTTAATTCAAGTTAAACTCAAGTTCCAGTACAAATTTCAAATATTCCCTGCTTCTGCTACTTTATTACACGACAGATTAACATTTCCTTTCTGGACATATATGCACCAGCAAACCCGACATAATTTTAAAATGTAAAGAATTTATACTTTTAACAGTAATAAACATTTATTCTACTTCCAAAACGTCTAGTGACGTAAAGAAAATTCTAGTGATGTGAAGGAGTGACAACACATTCTCTAAGCCATAGTCAAATGCATATGCTAGATTCTGCAACTATTCTGTAACTTTTAATTGAACTTTATTTATATTGCAACATTTTTGTTACATGAACTTTCAAGCCATCTCTTCACTGAAAAGAAAAGCAAGATAGAGAGATGCAAGAAAAAAGGAGAGTAAATTTAAAAAGCAATACCTACAGGAAGACAATAATTACATACATCAGATTGTAGACTTTTTCAAAAGCTTTAATATGAACAGGAATAGGATGCTGTCATCCTCCAATTTAATCACTGAACACACCTCAAGTAATCTAGTGTTTTCACAGCAAATCAATGCTAATGCCATATCATTAAAGAGTTCAATAAACTAGAGAGATCTGTCAATCCTTTGTTTGGGAAGCCATGTGGCAGAACCTCTTTGAAAATTTCCTTGGGCTATTAGGGAGAAACTTATTATCTCTGAAGTTTTGTCAGAGAACAAACGGTATTTTTCATATCTTGCTCTCACAATAATATTACAAATCTCTCTTTCACATAAAATGGGCTGATGTTAAACATACTATCCCTTTGCATAGCAAGCTGTCCAGTCTTAGAAACTAGATGCTGCTGTGCTGGCATATCATTCTCTAGGAGGCTTAATACACATCACTGAGTCTGGTAAAGCCAAGCAATGAACGGCTGATTGCAATTTAAGAAAATAAAATATCACATGCCATATTTCATATGTTTTGCAACCAGATAGCTCTAAACTTGTCTTCAGTGTCTGAGGACAACACACACACCTTTTCTTTTTAGTCCATTGATATATTTTGACTAAGCCATGCCACAGAAATTTTCATTAAAATTCTATGCTAGGCACACTGAAAAACTGAAAGAAATTTTATTTCTGTATCACAAGAAACTGGACTATACCCCTACAGCCCTTCCCTGGTTGACTTCTTCACTCAGGAGAATTTTTCCCCTTCACCTCTACAGCAAATTCATAGGAGGGCTGATCACAAACCAATAAGCAAATTGAATCCTTTTGAAATTCACTGCCCGCATTAATCCTGCAGGCATTACATGTTAAAAAAGAAGTTATGTTCAAAGGGTACTATGTCTGTATCAATGACAAGCATCTCCACAAAGAATAAGAGCTTAAGGAATAAAGCACTTGAAATCACCTTACATATATAAGTGAACACCAAACATATTTTAACTAAAATCATAAATTGTAACTTTAAGTTTGGAGAACCATACACACTTTGAAATTAAAAAGAATTTTAAAAATCTACAGAGCAGGATCTCTGCACCTCTGTGAGCAATTTGCCCAAGAGCTACAAGCGAAACTTTGACAGAAAATTATTTTTCTGCAGGACCACAATTTGCCCTTTATTTAGTTTTCAATTCACTACTAAAAATAACTCAACCACAATGAAAAGTAATGTCAAGCTGACACGAGTACCTAAAAAACTCTTCTTTTTGTCTGGTAAAAATTCCATTACAGCAATAGTTAACAGTTGCCTTAACTGTGTTCCAGAAAATTTAGAAATCTCCTCACATTAAGGTACATATAACAACCCATCAAAACATGCTTTCATACACCCATTAAAGAATAATCGCTAATGAAATAAGCTACCAAGTCCAATTGTTGTTACAATTACAGCAATTCTTCTGGTGACGAGTAGATCTATTATCTAGATATTAAGACTCTGGCAAACCCTATGCAAATACTTCATTTAGGTAGGACCTCAGGTATTTGCTCACAAAAAACGGAAACATGCACAGATACACAAGTTCAAATGTACACAATCACTCGTTCTAATCTGCCCAACATTTATCATCTTATTCCAGAAGCTCTGTTGAAAGGAGTCAAATCATGAAGAGGGTATTAGGACCTGGTCTGCACCTTGGCAATTACTTACCACACCATAAGCAGTTCAGGCAAAGAGGTCTGTTCGCACACTATAAAAACTGATCATTCATTTGAAATAAATAAGTAAATACATTTATTTTAACAAGTAAAATAAGTGAATACATTTATTTTGACAAGTAAAATAAATCTTGAAAAAGCATTTAGCATCTTTTTCTTTTAATGTATTGCTTCATCTGTTTTGGTTTTTGATTCATACAACAATCTCCACACAGCAATTATTCACATTTTGATCAGAGCAGGTAGACAGGTTGTTTACTAATTTGAATTAGCAGCATATTTAATTAAAATTAAAAACTTTCCTTTGTTAAGAGCCCTTAAGTAAGTCACACTTCCTTAAGAGTTCAATCTTGAAAAGTTGTTGAACAAAAAATGAAAACTACCAAAGACACAGATCAGCACTGGTATTAGCAGAGCTGCAACTGATCTGAACCACATACTACTACTACTCGCTCAAGGAAAAAATGTTCCATATCCCATTAGAATATGGACTTGTATTCCTCATGGTGATTCATGTGGAAAGCAATTCCTTTAAAACTGATTTTTTTCCCCTCAATCTGTACGGAGAACATATTTTATCTTCTGTTAGAGAAATACAGTCTGGTGTTAACAGTGGTTGGTTTGTTTTTTTTTTTTTTGAATCAAGTTATAACACCTATTTGAAACTTTGGCTATAAATAGTACCAGAGGCAAATATGTTATGAAGCAAAACTTGCCTTCAGCTGCATGCAAATTGAAGACCTCTGGCAGCTTCCCCCATGAAGTTCTGCTCTATCACAACAATAGCATTTAAAGATGGAAAAAGAGAATGAGGCAGAGAAGGAGGAAGGCTTTGTGAGGGAGCACTCAGCCATGAAAGGTCCTTTTGAATTTTATCCTAATTTAAATCCTGTCTAAATTTAATCCTGTCTAATTTTATCAATATGTCCAACCAGAAAAAGCTTCAAAGGACAATTAGGACAGCTATAAAAATGCCAGCTTGTCCCATAGGACAAGCATTTTTAAGAGTCAACTTCAGAAAAGCTCTGCAGTTTTCTTTAATAATTAATAAGTTTCAATCATAATAAATTTACAGATGGCCAGCTGAGACTCTGGTTTTGCAACTACCTAAATCAAGTTGGTTGATGCCCAAAAACAGATGATCCATTTCTTCTACCAGTCCCACCCACACATTTTTGTCCCCACCTAGCTGGAATACCCTGTTAACAATACCATTGAAAGCTATTTCTTGTTACTTGGTTAGTTTTCTCATCCAGCTTGTCATATGACCACCTAAACACTCATTCCAGCAGAAATGGATGTTGAAAATGCATAGGAAACAATCAGGAATATTACCCCTCTGCACCCATCACCTGCATTTAGGTCTGTATAAAGCAAATACAAAAATTCCATTTAAAGCCTAGAGAGGGCCAAAGGTCTTAAAACAGCTCTTTGAAAACCCTGCAACATAACACATGCTTCTTCAATTCCTCTGCTGTCACAGCCATATCACATCACTGCCTTAGGGTCCCCACAGCAAACACATGTTACTTGCAGCTTAAAACATCACAGCTCACTGTCATTCTTCCACAAGATTGTGAGGAGTAGTAAAATAATGAACAGGAATGTACAATCTAATATCCATATTTTAAACTCTTTAAATATTAGCTCACTCTATCTTGACACAGCAGGCAAGAAGACATCAAGTTACAAATTAACAGTGTCTCATAGAAAGTTCTTAAAAGGTAAAGGACTTTTAGAAGTTAATTCAAAGTCTTTTGTAAAGATAAGCAAAAGCACTAAAAAAAGAAAACCATATAGTTTTACAAACCTAGTCTAATTTAAAAGCAGTAACGCTGAGATAAGATAGGCGAACTCTTAAAGAAAATAACAGAAAACAATGAGATAACACCATCTGTTGGAGAGAAGAAATGCAAGAGTGACTATACAGCAAGACAGAAGTGGTTTTTCTTTTTTCCTCTTCTCAATTTCTGGCACAAAATGTATACAGAAAAGTGTCTTCTTAATGGCTGAAGAACTGGTTCCAATCTGACTGCCATGCTCCACATGACACCTCTTTTTTTCTTAGAGCCCTACAGAGCAATAATTCTCGCTTCAATCTCCAGTTTTAATGCAACATGTAGAGAATAAAAAACCGGGAAATTGTAGTTTGTTACAAGATACATCAGGAACAAAAGGTTATTACAAACAGATTAGTCCAGGGTGGAAATGACACAGGCTAAGCAGGAGGCATGGATAATCTGGGTAAGTGCCATGGAAAAATAAATATCATGATTGAACTTAAGGCAAATGGAAGCAGCTCAAATTGGCTTCCTCCAATTCACTGAAGAACATGTGATGCCCACATGTCCATTTCCAACAAACTTCACCATAAAGAAACAAATACCAATACTGTGAAGTGTTGAAAAACACATCTAGCACCAGCTTCTTCCATGCCACAACAATGTGAATTATTGCAGGTGCCCAATAAGCATGAAAGAAAAGTGTGAGGGTTTTTTTGTCTTTGTATTTCCTTCTCTTTTGTAAGAGAGCTATCAGCATTTATTTGAAGCACACCAACCTGTTAGTAACTGTTACCTTGCAAAGAAGAGGAAATTTTATAAAACACACGTTGCCATTCTACAGTTGGTCTAAAATGCTCAAAAGCAGTGACTCCCCTCAGTCCATTTCCTCTGCCCACTACATGCTCCTGCAACTTCTCTGGCCCAGTTCTCGGGGGTTTCTATCACATTAACTTTTCAGAACATCAGTTGCTTTATCAAACTCCATGTGAGACCACAAAAATGTTAGTGTTTGCTTAACAGGAAGGTCAGGAACTCCTGGCTACGGGCAGCATGTCTCTAACAGCAGAAGTCCATACTTAAACTGATCATAAAAATCTCAGCCTTGCAGGAATAACTGATCACATCATTGCATGAACATGAGGAAAAATTTTAGTACGGGTAGCCTAGAGAAGGACCTCAAAAAGAGCCATGCTTAAGTTTTAAGACTAGCTCTATGGCAAAGTGTTATTAATCTACTTGTTATTAAAGCCAAATACCAGCAGCAGAAGGATCGTATGAAAACTATTCAGCTTAAAGGATGTTCCACCAAAAACAAATCTTACATGACAATCTGAGATCATGGTTTGATTAGCAAAGACAGAGAGTATTTCAAAAGCATGTTACCAGTTCTTAGCAAAAAAGCAAAATCACAACTGTTACAGTAAAACAGTCCATTCTGTATGCTCTCGTTACAGACTAAAAATAGGGAATTTAGAAATAGTAAAGATAGATACCATATGCAGAGGAGTGACTGAACAAAACAGTTAATGGTTTCAATTAAGTTTTGTCTGGGGTAGGACATAAATATTTTATCACTACAGGACAGCATATATGCTGCAGTCAATGGGGACATGGGAACTCAGCTGTTAAAACATCACTGCAGCTTCAGAGGAAGAGATTGAGTCTTGATCTAGAACCACAATGAAGTCTCCTTTAATTAGCACCACTATAAATTGTTGACTGCTCACCACAGCAGAGCAATCAAAGGCAGATGCAGACACTGTTAGCCACATTAACCCTGGGTGCTGCACAGTCTACTGCAATCAACATGCTTTTAGCCCTGTAGCTGGGTTAAATTATCTAGGCTTGAGTGATTTTTTATCAGCAAATACCTTGCTATTTCTAGTGACCGTATCACCATGTTATAGGGCAACCTTGAGGACATCTGTATTTTTCCCTCCTTTACAACTACCTGAAAATACTCCTTCTTTAAAAAAAAAACCAGAAAATACAGAAGTTTCACTTTTCATCATTAGCAAAAGCAGAAAAGGACTCTGACATCAAGAATGTGAGACAGTCCATAATTCTTAGGTGAACAGAGCTTTAAAACTACCGAGCTGGCAAGTGCTCTTGACCTTTGAGCCTCAAACCAAGTGTGACAACTACAGCTCCTGTTGAACTCAAGTTTGCGGCAGGAACAAATGAAATAAGTCTTAAGGTGTGCCAAGGGAAATATAGGTTGGATATTAGAAAAACATTTTTTACAGAAAGGGTGAAAAAGTACTGGAATGGTTTGCCCAGGGAGGTGGTGAAGTCACCATCCTTGGATGTATTTAAAAAAAGACTGGATGTGGCACTTCGTGCCATGGTTTAGTTGAGGTGTTGGGGCTGGGTTGGACTCAATGATCTTGAAGGTCTCTTCCAACCCAGTGATTCTGTGTGAAATAGCATGGATGACACTTACAGTCAAATACACTATGACAGGAATAGTTAACCAGAAAAAACCTGTTTCTTCTTCCCCCTCCCACCTGAAATTCCATTTTGCACCCCCCACTACTTCTTTCCCTGCTGAAACTAGTACAATTCTTTGGAGTAGTCAAAGTGTGGTTAAGCAGAGGAAGCTATGCTTGTTTGCATGGAATCTGCTATTTCCTCTCTGCTAAAACACTTGTTTAAAGAAGTCATGTAATATTTCTATTAAGCTGTAAATGCAGTTGACAAGGAAATGGCCTACTGGCAGTGCATTACCTTTGTGGCAGTGCCAACCAGCCTACAGCAAAATAGCGTGCATGGTAATTTCACTGTGCATTCCCAGGCAACAAAATTGTGCCTTATATAAATACCACAAAACTCCAGCAACATCTAGAAAAAGCAATGAAAATTTGCCCAAGCTTTCATGCTTGCCTGTATCAATTCTGTGTCATAACTAAAACAAAGCATCTACATATGGCCAAAAGTCCTGTGAAGCTGTATCGTATGACACCAGAAAAACTATTGCAACTTAAATCTGTGTATTTCTTGTTAACCACTGTAACAACTCACTAATAAAAATTAAGAAAAACTGGAGGTATCAAATATACAAAAGAGTACTAACTACATACAAGCACTTAAAAAGCATAACGTAATATATTAACAAGAACACATGTTGTATGTAATCCAGAATTGTGTTAGATTACATTGGCCTTTGATAGCATTCACTTGATTGCAAGAATTAAACAGATCCACAATCATTCAAATTCAGTGACCTTTGATTTATACGCAGCTATTGTCATGCACATAAAAATCCTCTCAGATAATGTAGTCCTCACCTTACAACAGTTGGTGCAACTACATACAGTGATGTTACTCAGGTGAAATTAAGGCATTTTTGTTAGAAGTATAACCAAAAATCCCAGGATGATCAAGTGTAGTTAATTTGTCATCAATCATTCTTCAAAATATTTTTAGAGTTTATTTCATCTTAACTTAAATCCCCACCAAAATCCAGCTTCAGAGATACTTACTTTGTTCTCAGCTTTCACCTGAGTATTTTTAGTTTGAATAGTAATTTTAAAACAGTTAATTACATGGAAAAAAAAAACACTTAAATTTGGCTTCCAAAATTACGTAATGTTTCTAAATGAAAATCACTAACTAGCTTTAACAGAAATTTCAGGAAACATTTCTCCTCCAAAGAGCACACACAATCAAAAATCAAGAACCCCACAAGCAAAAACAGCACTAAATATACTTGACTTCAGATGTGCATTACCTTACAGTAATTGTATATGAACAGTACCTTCTCTTTCTATAGTGGCAGTTTCTTTATATTAAGATTATGATACATGAGGCACCACCAAAAGAAAACGAAATAAAATAATTTCATATGTATGACAATTTTGCGGCAAATTGCAAAGATTTTTCTGGAGAAAGGTATGCTTTAAGCAATATAAAGTGTCTTCTCAATTCAAAATGGGTTTTAAACAATTTAAGAATGGAGCGTTTACTGATGCTCAGTGCAATCAGCATAGCTATTCTATAAAATAATAACAGCATGACTAACAGCGTCAAGTTATCTCCCAACATTGTTCCCCATTAACTTCTCCAAGTAATTCCTTTGTAACTGCTACTCCTCATAAAGCAACTAATTCTATTTACATTTTATCTTTCAAAAAGTAAACTAATTCAGTAAGACACCTTAGGACTCACTAATAAATAAAAGCTGTCAAGTGTTACTACTACTACTACTACTACTAATAATAATAATAATATTAGCACTGCTCCCATAGGACAGTTCTGAATTCTTCTTTAGGTCACTTTTATTTCAAAACTGCCTTTTAAAAGCAGACAGACTCTTGGTGATGCAAGTCTCCAAGTGCAGTGTGAAACAGATTCTATATATTACCCCAAAGCCAATTAAGAGCCTCCTGCTGTAGCTCCCTCACAAGTGGAGATAAAGGCATTCTGAAACCTTACAGAAACGTGTTAAAAACACAGGCAAACTGGAGTCAAGAGGAAGCAATACAGAAAGTAAAAACTGTTAGTATTAAAATCTCTATTCATAAGCATACAGCTTTATTATTCTAGTATTAGGGGATTTTGAATGTTTTGTGGGTTTGAGGGTTGTTTTTTTTAATACAACAAACAAAAAACACCACCAAAACACTTACCCTCATTGGGTGAATATCAGCATATGGAGGCTTTCCTTCAGCCATTTCTATAGAAGTTATACCAAGGGACCATATGTCTGCCACACAGTTATAGCCAATCTCTTGTATGACTTCAGGAGCCATCCAAAACGGAGTTCCTATAACAGTATTACGTTTTGCCATTGTATCCTGTAATCATATTATTTACACAATTAAACCAGAGATGCTTGATTTCAGATTATTTTTATATCAATTCTATATTTAAAAGATAAAATATCTACCCAAAGGTCAAATGGTAGTGACTTCCAATTAAGACCAAACAGACTCAGCCCATCAGCCTAGAGAGGCCAAAGAGGTGACAGTAATCATAAACCTCAAACTAAAATTTAAAGCGATCATCAGGCACTTGATACACTGGGTTATTAAAACAAACAACTAAAAACTAAATAGCCCTGCAGCACATTAAATACTCACCATTATAAAGAATGTTAGTTCTGCCACTACCACCAGAAGCAGTGACACTGCTCAGACACAAAATTCAAGGCAGAAGACAAAGGTGAAAGAACAAGGTTGGGAGGGCTACAGCATTTTTAAATTATCCACAGTTACTTACTGTTAATTGGCCAGCCACACCAAAATCAGCTAATTTTGCATGTCCCTCAGTGTTAAGAAGGATGTTTCCAGCTTTTATATCTCTATGTATTTTTCTCATAAAGTGCAAGTATTCAAGTCCTTTAAGAGTAGATTTCAAAATAGTTGCAATTTCATCTTCTGTTAGCTGCAAGAAAACATAAAACCATTTTCAGGTATACACATCAGATCCATATATTTGATTTATTTAAATCACGATCATTTCATAGTGATTATTATAAAGAGCACAATGCCAGACTCTCTTTTTTTTTTCTTTTTTTTTTGCAGACCAGAAAAAACTTCCGTTTTAAAGCTAAAAATTAATAAAAAATAAATTATTAAATGCCAAGTACAGAGAAAAAAGATGTTGAGTAGACTTGTCAGGCCAAAATGTTTCTCTTAACTCTAATATAGTGCAGAGTCAAATGCCATCACAAATGCTACAATAAATTGCAAGTCAACTGGCAAAAAAGCTGACACATTTCATTGCCAAAGAAAACACAACAGAGTGAAAAAAATCTGAGACATATTTTGCTTTATTTGCTTCATAAATAACACAGATTCTTGAGTAAGTCATCAGTTAGCAGTTGTTTATCCTCATCACTTTAGATCAACACAATAGGAACACATAAGCTCCTGAACAAGTGTTATCAGAGAACCAGCAAGTCTTCTTTTTCAGTTACCAGACCCCCTTGAGAACACTTCTCAGATTTTCATCAGCATTTGTTCTTGAATAAAAGCAAAAACATGCACATATAGTTCATTCCATGTGATGCGATTGCTCAAAGAAATACAAGGAAACTATCCATACAGCTGAAATGCCAGTTAATTAGAGTACATTGATGCTTCAATATAAGAACTAAAACGAACTTCACACATGCTCAGAAATGCAAGAAACTGCAAAGCTGAAGATGGATACTATGATTTGGCTGCAATGCTGGGTTGCATTTTTCCCCTGTTTCCTCTACTTTTCCAATCCTACACAGAAAATAAATTAAGCACTAGCAATTCCTTCCAGTTTCAGTTCTGAAAGTGTTGGTAGACATCCCCACCTCCCTCCAAAAAACAACCACCACCAAAAGCCCGTAAGAAACAAAAAACCCACTCACGATCACTCTAAGCCAAAAGAATGAATCAACAAAAAGGAAAAAAAAATTATTAGTCAGCAAGATTATCTACACTTGAGCTGCTCGCAAAAAGTTTTAATTATTTAACAAACAGAACCACTTCCCACTTGCAGGTTCTATCCCATCTCATAAAACCCAGGTGTGGAGCCCAAGGGCACAGTTACACATTTATTTAAACAGCAGTCCCAAGCTCCAGTACCTCCTTTCCCTGCAATCTACAGCAGTAAATTACACTGTGTCTCAGCCCTTCCACTGAACAGCTGTAACAGACAGATCCTAGATGAAAACAAACCTGTCTGCCAAATTATTTTTCCAACAAAACAGTTCCTGGATTCAACTCACGGCATAGTAAAGAAGGACAAAGCAAAGTAGCTGCTGCTCAAATTGGCATTGCTTTCAAAAAGCATGTGTTGATATACCTCAAGAGTTCCAGAGACTTTTACAAACCTTTTCCTATGCAAGCAGAGGATGAAATTGATGGTGGTATACTAGCTCCAAGCCAAGCAGTTACCGCCTCTGCTGTGCACTAGGCATTCCTTGCCCACCATTTATCTCTGAGATCTTTCAGGGTTTCTATTCAGCAGCACACTGCTCAAAGCCTTTATTTGTGCTACTTTATGCTGACTGCTGTGCTGCTTCAAAGGACTGCATGCCAGAAGAACTGAAAACCCTGTTAGACACAGCTCAAATAAGGCAACTTTCCTGGCATTATGCCATGGAAGTAAAACCGTCTACCTGATCTGAAGTCAAGCAAGAAGGGACTTTAAATCAACTGTAAGAGAAACTTAAGTATGGTCAAAATGATATTTGGAGAAAGAGACAATCCTCATTATGCGAGCTAAAAATTCTATGGTGAATCACTAAAACTGTGATTACCTGCAGACTCACACTTCAGGCAATTTAAACCCTGGTTATTAAACACAGTCTCTTGAATGGTTTAAGACATGCTTAGTGTAACACTTTCTGCCCAAGCTTTGCCAAATCCACCCAATTTCAGAAACAATACAATGTCCTGAATCTCCAAAGACTTCTATGCAGCTAGTCCTGAACATGCAACAGGAAATGACCCTGAGTACTGACAAACGTGTAGCAAGATAAGCATACAACTTCCTTCCCACTTTCATCCAGAAACAAGTACTATGAAAAATGGTGCTTAGATCTCTCTTCAGTATGTTGTACTTCTGAGGACGTAAACCCCTAGCTTTAGTTCTTGAACAATTAACCACATGGAGATCTTTGGATCATCAGCTCTAGATGGAGAGTGGTTTTGTAGCTGCATGGAAAAGTCCAGCTCTCAAAAGGAGAGGCTAAAGGAACACTGGAACCAAAAGCTGCCATAGAAGCTATGGAGTGAGAATCCAGCAAACCAAAAGAGAATCCTGGAGTACAGCAGCCTGATGCACTATCTGGGGACCCTCAGCAAAGCAAAGCCCTAGCACGGCTAAGCATTCACACATCCAAATACACAGAGTGGTCAAAAAAGCCCAGAGAAGTGAGTATCACCTCTACGAAGTAGGCAGAGAGCACAAGCCATGTTTATCACCAACAGCAGTAACAGGGAAGCACAGGAAAAAAGAAGGAAGAACAGACTTATGTTGTTCCAAGACACACCAATCCCAGCTCCAGATGTCCTAGATTTATCCACTTGTGCTTCACATAATCATCATCTATACAACATGATGCAGTCACTAAAATCACTCCTGCTTATACTGCTGCTAAACACGATCAAGTATGCGCACAATAATAGTCAGACAAAATGTTCGGCTTTACTACCTAACAATACTTAGAAGGATGCAATGGATTTCCAGCCTTACTCAAGAAGCCAAGAAAGTACACTCGCCTTCCCTAGACAAAAATATTTTTTCATTAAATAATGCACTGGTATATTGAACATTACCATGCAATCATCACACAAAAAGTATTTTTAAAAAATATTTCAAAATCACTAATTTCATTCTTTTTGTGCCATTTAAACTTTTTGCAGAACACATACCATCTAGGCATAACAGTGAAAGCACATAAATTACAAAGTTCTTCACATGTATACTTCTAAACCCAGAAACACTACTTAACTATGCAGTACAGCAGCTGAGCCATACATACACCATTTCTTCCCTTACTGGATGCACTAAGCATTGTTTAAAAAGGTCCACTTACGTTGTACCTGTAGACTAGAACCATCTTGTGCAGATGTTTTTGCACACATTAATGGTATTTAAGTATTTTGTACACTGTCTGCCAAAAAGCAAATGGTATCCTGGGCTGCATGAGATAACATTGCCAGGATGTGCAGGGTGGTAAGCGATCCTTCCCTTCTGCTCCACACTGCTGACACCACACCTGGAGTGCTGGGTCCAGTTCTGGGCTCCTCAGTATGAGAGACATGGACACACCAGAGAGGGTTAACAAAGGGCCACAAAGATGATCAAGGGACTGGAACTTCTCTCCTGTGAGGAGAGACTGAGAGAGCTGGGACTGTTCAGCCTGGAGAAGATAAAGCTCATGGGGAATTTTTTTTATGTATGCAAATAAATGAAGGGAAGGTGCAAAGAGGATTAAGTCAGTGTCTTTTCAGTGGTGCCCAGTGACAGGAACAGAGGCAATGGACACACTCTGAAACACAGGAGGTTCCCTCTAAACAGCAGGAAACCTTTTACTGTGAGTGTGACTAAGCACTGGAACAGGTTACCCAGGGAAGTTGTGGAGCCCCTCTCCTTGGAAACCATGCAGAAATGGCCCTGGGCAGCCAACTCTAGATGGCCTTTCTTTAGCAGGCTGGTTGGGCCAGATGATCTCCAGAGGTCCAATTCAACATCAACCATTCAATGATTCTGTACTAGTATAATTTACAACTCCATACAACAAAATTAAGTGCATTTTACACCAATTTGAATAAATCACAGGTGGATTGTTTTAGCTGACTTGTCTATATTTAAAGTTTGAATATCACCCCAAAATAAACTAATTCCAAAATACATCACTACTAAGGAATAAGTTAGTTAACTGTCTAAACAAAAGGCAAGAATGTGTTCATAAGGATCTAAAATCACTAGCTTTAGTTCTTCAAAAATTAGTGGCTGAGGTCTTTGCTGACTGAAAGCTAGGCAGTGTTATTCCAGTTTACAAAAAGGGCATGAGGGAAGACCCCTAAGACCCAGGAATCTATCTGTTGGTATCTCTTAGTCTAATCTCAGGATCTACAAAACTAATGGAGAGCATCATACTAGGTACTACTGAAAGGCTTCGAAAGAACAATGGAATCAACGGGCACTGTCAACATGGCTTCACAAAGAGAAAGTCCCGTTTAATTTGATACCTTTCTATGATAAGGTCACCTGCCCACAGTGAATGAGAAGTAAATGGTGGATACTGGTTTTTAGTTAAGTAAGGCTTATGATACCGTTCCTCACGGCATCCTTCCGCAAGATGAGCGGATACACAGTGAGCTGGAGGCTGAAGGGCAGGGCTCAAAGGGTTGTAATGAATGGGGCTACAGCTGGTTGGTGACCTGTCACCAGTGATGTACCCTCAATTCTAGGGCCAGTTTTGTTCACTACTTTTATCAATAATCTGGATGCAGGAATTAAATGGACCATTAGTAAAGTTCGCTGAGGATATCAAAGTGGGAGATGCTGTTTGAATGAAAAGCCTTGCAGAGGGATTTGGACAGAATGGAGCACTGTGAAATGATGAACAGGACGAAACTGAACAAGCCTGAATTGTCATCTATGCCTGATTCTACATCTATGATGGAGTAACGCAGGGACAAACATAAATTGAGAGAGTAATGGCTCAAGAGCAGCCCTGCAGGAAGGCATCTGTGTGTGCTGGTCAGCAGCAGGCTCAGGTGGAGTCAGCAATGCACCCTGGCAGCTCAGAGGACAAAATCCTTCCTGGGGTGCCACAAACTCAGCATCACCAGCCGGTCACAGAGGTGACTGTCCCCCTGTACAGCCTTGGTGTGGCCTCACCTTGTGCTCTGTGTGCTGCTCTGGGCCCCACAGCTGAAGAATGAGGGTAAAGGGTGAGAATGTGTCCAGAGGAGGGGAAATACTGATTTTGTTTTGTAACATGACAAAAAATAACATACAGAGTTCTTTACATCACAGAGACTAGCTGACACACAAACTAATGCAAACCTGATGGAATTTGGGGAAATAAATGGAGGCAGACACGCTTTTTTAGCCTACCAATTGTTGGAAGTAACAAGGGACGAAAGTACATAAAAACAGATCCAAAGCTCCTACAATTATTCATTTATTCACAAAACCACAAATAAACTCTTAAAATCCACATCAAAATGCTTCTTAATTATGTCTCCTCCCTCCTCTTCTCTAAATCAGAATCTGTCCTCATAAGCATGGTTAAAAGTTGCTATATATGTAGTGTAGTGTCTGTGTTCCCTACAAGTGGCTTTCAGCATACAAACAGCTAAGTACAGAACCAGACCATTACATGCTTTGTCACAACACACAACCTGCCATCTACTCAATACCCAGTACTCTCTAATTTTAGAAGTAGTTTGGTATTGACATACACACAATGCCATTGATAATCACCACATAGAACAATTAACAGAAACAAAACTATTTTATATTAATATAAAATTATGTTCCAGTCAATGTTGCTATCTTGATCTAGATGTATGATTCTTACACTATTCTATTCCTGATCAATCTGTATGGGCAGTATTTTTCCTGTAAAAAAGTTGGTCTATTTCATTCTGAGCTTTTACATGCACAGCATCATTCTTCCATCAGCACAGCTCTATACCTCGCACCTTAGTATAATTTCAGTCATAATCTTTCTGCTTTGTTTCTGATTTCCATTCACATCAAGATCCTCACTTAAAACCTTGTAGAACATTTATCTGTTTGGTACCTTTGGCTAGTTCTAATCCTGTATGCTGTCCCTTTGATGGGTTGGTGCTACCCTCTAAGTAAGAGCCATGGAGCAGCTTCTAATCCTTCGCCATCAAAACCATACGCAGATTATATATTAAAAATAATGTGAATGATACAGGTGAACAACTCTATAGCCTACATAAAGTACATTAGACATGAAGCCAATCTTAAAAATCAAAATCTAGAGAAAAGCAGCAAATTCTAGTGTTCCACATCTATTAGGAGACTATAATAGACATTTAATTCACCTATTTATATCTTAACTGCCTATGGATGCCACACACACGGGAGACTGAGGGATGTGTTTACCCAGTCCATCACACATCACCTAATCCATGCAGCTGTTGGGACTACTCATCCACAGGTTCTCTTGCACACATTGTCCTTCCTGAGGCCCCTCTAAAGGGGTCTGGGTCAGCTGAATTGTTTTAACTGACTAAGTCCATTCCCAGCTGCTCTTTTCACACCAATACAAGCACATTAAATGTGATGCTTCCAGGAAGTATCAGATTACTGCATCTAAACACTCTGATTAGGTTGAGCACATTGAGTAGGTCCACTCTCACGGCAAATAAAGGAGCCATCCTTCCACCAGGAGCTATGAAGCTCAAACATTTCACATCCTATCACCATCACACACCTCTCCTTCATTTATACAAAAGTTGGACTAACAAAAAACCTGAGACGCAGGAGAGATGGGCAAATAAGCAGGGAAGAAGAGATGACAGTTCCCACAATACCCTTCCCATTTGTAGCATTTGACATCTAACTTAAGAATTAGGCAGAAATCTTCAGAGAAAAAAAGAGTTGTTAAAGTTACAGTTCTAGCCTGAAGCCAATCTTAGATTTTAGCTCCCACTCCCTGTTACAAAGTACACTGTCCTGAAATTGCTTTCCTTGCAGGGCAACTACACTTCTTTTTTTAAGCAGATCCGTATGCTATAAGTAAAGATAGTGCTCTTCAAACAAAATCACAGCCTCTGTCTTGGAGTAAAAATAATGGCATTACTTAAGACAAGGTTTGGTCTAAGTCTGATACATAATCTTTACTTAATCCTGTATTATCTAAGAAGACACCTCAATATTATCGTAATGGACAGAGTAAGAACTCACTACTGTAAGACCCAAGCTGCACATAAAATCATACAGAAAATATGCTATAATAAACATAACAAATATTCACTGTACAGGTGATGATCATTGTTAGTATTTTTTAAGACTTCTTTTTCCCCACATAATCCCAGTAACATAACTTCCGTAATGTTTCTTGAATATAATATGCAAGAGACCTCATCTTCTCTTTCCTTTAAAGTAGCATTTTTGTACTGGATAATTAAAGATAGTGCTAATACATCAGTCTTCCATGTGTAGTTTGAAAATTACTACAGTCTAGCAGCAGCATAAAATTATCTAAACCATATCTAGCAGCGCATAGGAAAAACTATTTCAGGAAATCTGAGGCACCTCCCATGGTTAACATTAGCTAACATTAATACATAGACACAGGCAGATCAAGAACTGATCAGAATATGGAAATCAGACTCTTCAGCCCTTCATTACCAAGTTCCAGCTTCCTGTAAGATATCTTTAAAGTACCAAACCAGATGTTGAGCACAACCTTAGAAGTAAAGCAGACAAGTACAGAACCTCTTTAGCACTGTACTAAGTGCCGATTTTAACTATGACTCAGTAGCACATGCTTTGGCATGTCTACACACAGCTGTGATGAGCACTAATGTAGTTAGTTTGGTTGTGCAAAGTCCTCCTCTGACAAGAATAAGGTCAAGTACTGCACTGGAAGCCCTTAACACAGGTCTGCTAAAACAATACAACTGTATGCCTTTCTAACAGGAAGCACCTATCTGAGTTGTCACTGCTTAAAACGAACTCCACCATCATAGGGAACACATTTGCAAATAGAGCACTTGGCTCACAAACTACACACCTGCTCATACCATCCCCACCGGTTCTGACAGCATCACCAAGAGAGACCTTGGACAATCTTATAAGCCAACAAAGACTTGGCTGAGCATAAAGGGCAACCTCCTAGAAGTATGAAAACAGTCGTTCCTGGCATGCAAGGTAGGTAAACACAGTAGGAGGCCATCTTGAACAAACTAAGAACTCATAACTGAGCTAAAGTGCAAAAAATAAGGCATGCAAAGTGCAGAAACAGATAACTAAAGATAAATAAAGATGCACTACCTGGATAGTAAAGAGTTGAATTACAAATGCCAAGAATAGGGTGGACTTGAACCTGGACAGCAAAACAGAGGACAGCAAGAAGACTGTATTGGTCTACATGCAGAAAAGCATAGAAGGAAAATTAAAAATAAACACAGAAAGATTTTGTGTTGAGTGGTCAATTTGTTGACAAGCCATGCAGAAATCTCCCAAACATATTCCTTGCATCAGTCTTTAGGATTTCTCTAACTGTCAGTTGTCTCTGCCTAGTAGCAAAATGGAACAAGCTAGGAATTACTCTAGTAAATTGGACAAATACAAGTCCATGAGAACGGATAAGGTACATCCAAAGGTGCCAATGAGCTGGCTAATGTCAACTCAAGGCTCTTACCAACTTTAAAAGGTTACAGCAATCAGGATGACCCTTACAATACCATCATCTTCAAAATGGGCAAGAAGAAGGACCTAGGAGCTACAGGCTGATCAGCTCATTCTCAGGACCCAGGATATTATGGGGTGAATCCACAGAGAAGCTAATTTTTAGACACCTAAATGATAAAAAGGTGACTGGAAACAGCCAGCGTAAGTTGACCAGAAGGAAATGATGCTAAATTAACCTGGTCACTTTCCTATGAGGATGAAGAGAAAGCTGAGGATGTAATTCCATCTGACTTTACCAAGGCTGTTGGCAGTCTCCAATATATGTTTTTAACTAAATCTGGGGAATCATGGAGAAGATGTAGAAGAACAACCGGCTGGACTGCCAGGCTCAGCAGTGGTTCAAAATGTAACCAAGAGCCAGCTATAAGCAATGTCCTCAGACACTGATCATAGGGTAAATACTCCCAACATCTTGATCAACAACCTGAACAATGAGCAAGAACACACCCCATCATTTGTGGGTTTGTGGATGACATGAAACAGGGTGGAAACAGTGAATACCCTAAAAGACAGGGCAGGGCTGCCATGTAGAGGGATCTCAACAAGCTGGAAGAATTAGCTTGACAACAAATACAGTTGTTCAACAATGGCAGAGATCCACACCAGGAGAGAAGAATCCCACGCCATGACCAGTATGGACTGAGAATCCAAGTGGCAGGGAACATTCCTGCAGGAAAGGTTCTGGGTGGCTCCAGAAGACAAGATGAACATCAGTCAGCAACATCTGCAATACACCCTAACCACAGACTAACCCTCATTAGGAAAGCACAGTCAAGTCAAGTAAATATCCCTCTCTATTCAGCATTTGTGAACACAGACCTGGAACACAGTGCCCTGTCCCAGGCTGCTATAAAAGAAAGGCTGACAAATTGGAGAGTCCAACTAGAACTGGACTAGAAGGGCTAGAACAAACCAAAACAATCCTCACTGAGCATACAAGAAATAACAAAATTCACAGGGCTGGAGAAAGAGATTGTTGAGTCTCCTGCTTTTCCGATTGTCCAAACTGATCTGAACAAGGTCCTAAACACTAACTAGAATTCCTTCCTTAGAAAAGTAGATTCACCTAGCTGACTTCTAGAGGTCTCTTTCAAATTAAAATTATCACTTATTCCAAATAAGTGACACACTGTTCACCTCTTTCCTTACCACCTCAATAACATCCAAACTCAAAACAGTAGCCTTTCTTTTACCTGCAGTTTTTCTACATTTTGTCCACATCCTCACCAGAATAATATACAGCAATAAACCTATTTAAACTTTAAAGATATATTTTATTTTACAATGAAAGTATGTGGAAGACTGTAATGAAACTTGGCTCAACTCCTTGAATGGAGACAAATTTTATTGCCCAGATTATAACTTTACATGCAGAGAGGTTGACTCAGACTGGAAATACATTAAAAATTCAGCTGATATTTCTGCCTCTCCAAGGCAAACAATGATGGGGTTCTTTTGAGAGGAAAGAGCAGTGTGGTGAGGCAATAAGGTTAAACTTCCACCCCTTATTACAATAGGAATAAGATTTTTTGTGTTTTGCGATGCAAGCTATATACAGGGTACCAGTAGATGATTGATCAATCCATTTAAATAGCTACCTTTTATTGCAAGATTTTATTAAAAATGTCTTCATATTCTTTGTTTACATGGTCACTTTATTGTTTGAGCAACTTAAAACTGGCACTAACTGAAAATTATTTACAAGAGACAAAAAATGCTGCTGATTGCATGGAGTAACTCTAACCATTTTTTATTTGAAAAATCATTAGTAGCTCAGTTTGAAAATGAGTGACTGACTTCAATCCACAGATGCAACTTCTGCTATTCTCCAAGAATTTCCACAGATTGTCTCCTGAAACGTGGGTGAGGAGGCAAAGGAGATCTGTTAACTGTGCAACTAGTCAGTTTGTTCAGATCAGAAAAAAAAGTGAAAATCCTATCTCCCCCTCAATATACCTAGGTCTCTCATCTTTTAGTAGTGACCCAACTGCACAGAGATCAGTAGCAAATATAAACATTGTGAAACCCAGCTAATACAGCCATTAGAACTGAAGCAGTATTCTGTAAGCTTTCCTCCAAGAAGTACGCCTTTTAAACAGAAAGTGAATTACATGATGCTGAGCATTTTAGTATTACATGGCTAGTTTTAAGACCGCCCACAAAATGAACGCCAACATTTTATGCACCTGTAGGAAACGACAGAAATCATCCAGGTATCAAATTCTTCTTAGAACTGACTTGTGAACATCTACAACAGTATTTCTTTTAATGGAAAGAGGCAGGTCAGATAAAGTTTGGGGAGAGATAATTCTGTCTTCAGAGCAATTGTTATAGTATTTCACAAATAAACACTGGACCTCAGAGGATGATCATTTAATAGCATATTAGTCCTCACTGAGTGAGCATGATCCGCTAACACTGTAGGAAAAGGGGGAAGAGAAGACAGTTAGGGTATCCCAAAGCAAGTTTACCAGAAGATGCTGCATGGCCAGTCTTTGTTTTGGAACTTCCCCATTTCTGAATGCTTTTGGTCAACTGTAGTTGTAGTAATATATACATGTAGTTGCATGTAATATATACACAGTTAGATCGGAAATGGATGAATACCAGAGTAGCTGAAGCTTCCTTTTCTTTCATAAAAATTAGCCAACACATAACATGCACCTTATTTCCACACAAAGATTTTTCAGCTCAGGGAAAAAAAGTAATTTTCATGAGCAAATTTCCAAGCAGATAAACACAGTTTAATGCAAGGTTGAAAGAAAGGTCTAGCATTCTGAGAGTCAGACAGTACAATCCATTTTTTAAGGAATTTACAATGCTACTCTAAAGAAATAAGGAAAAATAATTCCCAGCATTTATATAACAGTCAATCATTCAGAGCCACAGTAAGGATTTTATTAGACAAGCACTGAATAATCTCAGCATTGCATTGTAGAAGCTCAGTATAAGCTACCCTGCTTCGTAAGGCTAAACACAGAATAAGGCAACCAGGACATTTATGATCAAGTTCTTTCCTCCTTTTCTCCAACCTGGCTGCAGAGAAAAGTAATTTAAGAATGTTGGCCTAAAAATGAGTCTCTGAATAGTAACACAGCTGATTAGCCCATTCAGTCAATTAATCACCTGGAAGGCCCACTGACGGAACATGGCCAGCAGCATAGCCAGGATGAACTTGTCCACGGACACCAAGATCAGATAAGCAAGTGAGACAGTGCAGAAGGAATTTCAATCTTTGTGTATGGACTGTCTGGGTGTTAATTAATCCACGTAGGCTCAACTGAGAAGGTTATACTGCGATAGAAGCTACTTAAAAAATATAAGAGGTACTAGGCCCTAGACAGCTGTTTTACAGCTAATAATCACATGAACTTTAGTGAAGTAAAGGCCTACAAATTGAAACTATTTTAACTGTGAAATTACTGAGAAACATGACTGCTTAAAACCGCAGAACAACATCCTTATGAGCAAAATGCCTTTCGCCCAGGTAACAAAAGATTTACCCTGGATCCCCATGGTAACATAAAGCAAATGAAGTAGGATATTTAAATATAGCATTGAGAGATCTGGATACAATTCACTTGAATTAGTGGAGCTTAAACACGTGGAAAAAAGTAATTAGCTAAAAAAACATAGCAGAAGCTAATCATTAAGACTACATGAGGCATCATATAAGTAACTGATAACCTGGCATGTAAAGGAAGTAATTTTAAATACAAAATGCACAATCTCTGGGCCCAATTGCACAGTACCTGCACAGCTATCCATTCCTACACTTGTTACTTACAATACTGATCCAAATAAGACAGGTTTGTCTGATAATCCTACAACATAGCCACTACCTGGTATGTTTCAGTCAATTGAATTTGGTCCCCAAAAAGTCTGGATTAGAATGACTTAGTTAATCATGATCAGGGGATGAGCAAATGCATCCTTAATAATCATTAGAGAGACAATGTTGGTTGTATGTAACTATTCTCCCTTAAGAGCAGCCAGTAAGGCTTGGAGTGTTGCTTCACATAGTAATTATCTCATTCTATTGACACTGAAAGTCGGTCTCGTACATGCTCTTCCTTCCCTTTCCGCACTGCTCATTCCCTGCATTAGGCTAAGACACTGGGCTGCCAGAGTAAGGCCAGAGTTAGCTCATGAGGAGGTGGGGAGGGCAGAACAGAGAGGAAGTTCCCCCATCATATCATCAAGCTTATCAAAGATCACCCTGCAGCCACAGACAATCACTGCATCTGAGGCATGGAAGAGGCAGGAGGAACACATCAGTCAGGTTGGAGGACAACAGCAGAACTGCCCTTCCTGGCAGCAACCCACAGTCTGAATGCATAAGATGCATGTACCTCCCAAACCAGTCTCTGAGAAAAGTAGACAAAACTAGATCTAAGTTTTGTTGCCCAGGACTGATGAACATCACACCCCAGATGAGCTAACAAGCACCACAGATTTGCTGAAGTGCTGCTGACCAGCCTGGCACAGCAGAAGACTCCAGGCAGAATTGTGGGGGTCCATTTAACTTCAAATTGGTGGCTCAGGCCTCTTGGACAAGAACCTGCTCTTGTTAAGCTGAAAACTTGTCCATACGAATAGGCTCCAAACAGTCACTAAAAATTACCCTAACTTTGGATTCTGTTTCCCTTGGTTTTGGTCCACTAGAACAGTGGAAAAAAGCCCAGTGTTGTTCACTTTCTAGACAAACACAATTTTTGAAAAAGTGGGGAAACCACAAAACCAGAAAAAGATAATCAATAAATCACTAGTTTTAGAGACAGCAACAAAGGCAAATACATATTAATGTTTCCTCCCCAAACAGGAGGTGGGGAAATCCACCTTTTCGTATGACTTGACTTAATAATGATCCTAGAATCATTCAGGTTGGAAGAAACCTTTAAGATCAAGTCCAAACGATAATCTTGATGGCCATTGCACTAAAGGGTTCTTACTTCAACTTTCTTCATATTTAATAAAAAGAAATTGAGAAAGAGAAGTAGGAATAAACTTTTCCTTTGCCCAGCCACAGTCTTCATTTGACAATTTAGGAAAGTTACAGAATATATAACTATGTGTCTGACTGTATTCAGTAAATATTCTGATAAAATAAGAAACAACTCTCTCCTTGTTTACAAATGAAGGTATTTATTTTCTTATTACAAAACAATTTCTTATTTCTATTTAATAAATGAATAAATAAAAAAAATAAAATGTAAGGTCATCAACAGAATGCTGAAGTACTTTAAGCAGCCTCATCTCAGTAATAGTCACAAGCTTCCCATCACACATAGTCCGAGTGATCAGGCCACTGTTCCACAAAGAGCAAGAGAATTCCAACACGTGCAAAGCCTCTGCCTAAATCTTCCAAAATTTGCAAGACAGAGGCATAGCAAGGGAGATATTGAGGAGTTTGCTTTGTTTATTTTTTTGTTACAGGCACTAGAACACTCCCTATTCTGCACCAAGATGAACATTCTGTCCAGCCTGATAGCCAGCCTGAACGTAAGTACATGCCAAGTAAATTGTGATAGTCGTCTGCTTCACCTTCCTCAAGATCTGAAGCAGATGGACTTCCTGCTCCAATCATTACCCATTTGAGTGCCAGTCATTTCTTCCTGCTCTTTATTTTTTTCCTGGCCTTTTGAAAATCAACTCTCAGCACCTACAAGAACTTCTGCAACTATACAGTGACCCTCATCATCATGTGCAAAGAAAAAATTTTTGCTTTGCATCTACTGTGACAAGTGATCTCATGTTTTGTAATAAACAGTAAGATACCCATATCTTACTTTCTTGTTGCCATGCATGGTTTTCAAAACCTTTCACCATGTCTCTCCCTCCAGGTACCTCTTCTCATCACAGAAATACCCAAATGCATCTGGGTATCTGCTTCTAGGAAAGTAGTCTTTACTTCTGATCACCCTTGTCACCTCCTTTAACTTCCATAGTTCTGCTGTGCCCTTGGTACCACTGTAATCTCTGACAACCACTTTACTTATTCAACTATTTCTAAAAGCTAAGCTCAAGTGCTCATGAACCTGAATATAAAGACTTTGTCTTCCTCACCAAGCCAAATGTATTTCTTGACATTTAGTTGTGCTTATTTTCTCAGTACCACAAAGCCTTCCAAGTCTTTGCCAGTTTCTACCACTAGGAATATAATCTCTCACCAGTATTTCTACCCTCTTTCTGAAACAGGATAGCACAGACCCATGTAGTAGGCCAAAACACCCTCTTTTGTACATTTAAAACAATTACCCACCTGTGACAGAACTTCCCATTTACTCCAGATTACAGCTGTATTTGCTTGAAGCACCTCTGGTGTAGAAGTCTGTCTGTAAACACTTCAACCCATTCAACAAGCTTTACATCAGCCAGTATTAATTGTGTCCTTACCAACTCCTTCACAGAACTCTACTAGCCATGCACTCCATGACTTGCCTTTACAACAACTTTATCATCAGTATCTACGCATTTACTTATTATTCTGCGTCTTCAAACAGAATTCATGCTATTTAATCATATCACCCTAACAAAGAGCAGTAGAAGATATAGTTTGTCTGATCATCAATATGCATTTGCTCCAAGACTCCAATATCTCTTCCTCTCAAATCCTTAATATATCTACTATGTCAATATCCTACAACAGATACAAAAAAAAAACAGATAGCCTGATTTTATATAAGTAGACACACATTCATATGTACACCTTTTTTAATTAAAAATTGAAGCATTTTCTATCAATGCACAAACAAGTTTGCTCCTTTTTTTTTTTGTTTGTTTTTCCTAAATTCTGTTTTAAATGGGCTATGGTTTGTTTTGGTTTTTTAAATTCTGGACTAGCTTGTGCCATTTCTTACTGGAGCTGCTAATCCTTGGATAATATATAACAGCAAGATATTTTGAAGATTGTAGAACTCCAGCAATCTCACACTGGTTTTGGCTTTTCCCCAGCCATCACTTCAACGTTACAGAAGGCCTGATACAAACTGCCTTTTCCAAAGGGGCCTCCTTTAGTCTTGACATCATCTCCACTTCCTAAAAAACCTGATTCCATTTTCTTCTGTGTCCTGTTTTCTAGGCCTAAACATTGCTTTTCTCTCCTTTATTTTCCCCCTCTGCACCCAAGTAAGGTGCAAGAAGCATTTCAGGGAGTGTTTCCAAAATGTGAAGCCCAGCAAGTGGTGTCAACTCAGAGTACTTGCTGGTAAAAAGAATACCTCATGTTACAGCCCCTTACTGAAAACAATGGACTCAAAGGAATTCAAGGCTGCTTGACACCTACAACAAAACAGTTTTCAGAAAAGCTGCTTCTTAATTAGAACTAACAATACCTGCTTCCTACAGGCTTCCTCTATATTACTGCTGTTTTAAGTCCATTAAAACACTTCCATACAATCCTCATTTTGGTTCCCTCTCACATTCCTTAGGTGGCATCTCTTCCCCTTCTTGTTCCTTGAGTAATGCCAGTTACTTCTCATGCTCCCAAATTACTGAGTGAGAGTGAGACAATTTTAGACCTGTTTCCAAACTATGAAGCTACTAAGTGGCTGCTGACAGACTGTAAGGTGGAAGGGGTAGGGAAAAGAAGACCCAGTTTTGCCTTCTACAAAGCAGTAATTTTCAAGAAATTCCCAAGATCTTTGTATTTCAAAATGCATTTGCTTCTGCTGGTGACCACTCCACAGAGGAATGCACAAAGACAACTCAACTGCATGAGCTTGTTTCCTGGGAACCAAGGCACAGACAGGCCTGTTGGCATCAGCCAAGATCTCGTCTTGTAACTCCAGCTTTGATTGTCTTCCAATCTTAATTCACAAGTTGATTTTATGATCTGCTATATATATAAAATAAAAAAAACAACTCACCGTTTTATTACGCAGTCTAATTATGTCTGAAACAGAGCCAGCTCCACAATATTCCATAACAATCCATAGATCTGTGTTCTTAAAGTAGCTGCCATAGTACTTGACAACGTAAGGACTAAATGGAAAAAAAAGTTAGATAAACGGATGAATTTTTAGTAGAAGAAAAAAAAAAATCACCAGCACACCTGTTGTTAAGAACTAATGCTTCACACAGCTAAAGAGCAAGTGCAACCAAATAAATTTTAAATCTGTGATTAGCTTAACCAATGCCTTTTTAGAGCAAATTACCATTACTTAATAAAATTATAGAGGCACTACTATGTATACAAGTTTTCAGCAATCTTCAAATACAGACATAGTTTTCCCAAACATTACTCATCTGATAAAAAGCTTTGTTTTTCCCTCCTCTAAGGCCTCTCTTGAATGTTTCTCTTCTTAAAAAGACTGTCTTGTTTTCTTCTCTCCAGAGCAAAGTCACATGGAAACTCAACCATGTTTTCCCAGTTTTGCAAGAATGAATTTATTTCAAGCACAGAGCTAGATTTTCTTATTAAGGAGAATCTAGTGCTGGTTTGAAGCCTGCTGGATTTGCAAATGCTTTTCATACTGAAGTGTCTCATGTGAAGTGATAGTACTGTCACAAACAGAACGTATTGCTTTGCTACTCATCAGTTTGTCACTTGACATAATGCTTCCTTGGAGTCACTTGTAAAAGAAAGGCAGAAACAGATGTGGTAAATATAAAAAAAGATCATCCTTCATAAGTTATTAGATGGAGTATTTATGGAAATAAAAGACTGAAGGTTTGGGGTGGGATTTTTTGCAGGAACTTAAACAAAGAAGGCTACAGTTTGATTGTCATCCATCTCCCACAAAGTCAGGAAGTGAGATACTGAGATTTCACACAGTGGTTTCTCATCAGAACACCTAGGTTATGGGGCAGAATCAAATACCATTTTGTGTTGGAGCAACAAACTGTATTTTAGGAGAAGCATTTCCAGCAGCAACATTCTTCATATAGACAAACTGATATTAGAAAAAGAAAGGACCTATCCTGCAACATGATACTATCTCTACCAAAAGAAAGGTGAACACTATAAAAAAACTATTTCTTTTAAGAGCAACAGTTAGCACTAAGTGAATTTGCCTTTTTAGAAGGAAAGGTGGGTCAGTCTCCCCTAACTAGTCCAAATGTCTACCATTTATAAGCATGACACACTAATCTTGCTCCTTAGAAATTCATTAAGTGAGGAAGGCTGTATTACTTCTAAAGAATACCAACTGATTTTTGTGACCATCTCTTACCAGATTTATACTATGCCAGTACTTCCAGCAACAATTGGGTATTATTATCAACCAGGACAAGATGATCTTTTCGAAACATCAAGTGCTGTGCAATTTCAAAACACTGCTCACATTTGCCTAAAGACTGACACTAATAACTTTGATTTTGAAGTTGTAGCCCAACACTCCATAGACAACAGAAATAGCAAAGTAATTTCTGCATCCTTGCATTAAGGCTTCCTCTTCTACCAGACCTGCAATGATAAGATCTGTGAACAAGTGTAAGGTAACAATCCACCAGCACTTTTACAAGACTATTCACTTTTCAAAAACTATGTTCCCACAGGAAAAAGGCAGCCAAGAAAATATTCTTCTGGAAGCTGACAGCCACTCATCTTCTGCTACAAACATCTTTATCAGTCTTCTGAAACAGGTAGACTCAGAATTTCACAAAGCCCAAGACATTTAAAGCAAACAGTAACCTTTGGCCTTAACAGTGCAAGTAAAGTGAAGCAAGCACCAAGAATTCTAAGCAGAGGCCAGTATTTATCCTTCCAACAGTTTTCGTTATGTACACTATTTGTACTTCCTTCAATCCAAAGTAAGGAGAGGAGGAGGTCCATGAAGCGGTTCCTTTAATTAAAAAGTCGATGTTGGACAATTTATTTTCCATGAAAAAGTTTGCAGCTGCTTATATTTCACCTATTTTCACAAGTACAAATACATTTTCACATAGACTCTTAGAAAGGGAACAGCAATGTCACACCTACCTGTCACATTGTTGCATTATAGAGATTTCTTTAATTATTTCTTGAAGATCTGACTCCACAGGGACCTGTTTAATCGCTACAACTTGTCCAGATTCTTTGTGTATTGCTTTAAACACGCTACCATACGACCTAAAAATAAGAGAACTTTTTTAAAAAACAAGACAAACTGCTCCTGATTTCCATTATGCACAAAATGTCACAGAAGCCGTATGTCCACGCAGAAGTTTGAGCATTTTTCAGGCTGCAAAAAGATCAGTTCTACCAGGACCTCAGGAAAAGACAGAAGAATGCTTTGTCAAGACTGGAGAAATTTTTGTCAAGATTTAGAGTTTCTGATTCCATTACAGATCCAAGTACATTTGCTGCATTAACAAACAACAGACATCAAAAATGCATAAATATATAAGGGAAAGTGTGGAAATCTACTAATGCATGCATTTGCTTTAGCAGTAAAACTTGTCTATAGAGGCATTCCTTAGGACATTTACAGTCACTCTCTCTGTAACTTAATATTCCAACATATGCTTTATGTATTGTTTCCCTCTGATCCTATGCCCCTGTAAATAGCTGTACTTACCCTTCACCAAGCTTCTCCAGAACATCAAAGACTTCTTCAGGCTGCTTAGTTAAACTATCTTCACTTAGCTTTTTCAGTTTGCTAAAAGAAAGACAAAAGTTATTTATTTGTTTAGAGGAGAAAGAACTCAAGCAAATTTTCGCAAAAACAAGCAGATAGACTAAATTATTAAAAAGAAAAATATATTCCAATGAAAACAAAATACTTAATGTGTAACAGCAACAAAATTTTCATCAACTATCATATAAGATGAATAAAGTTATGACAATTTTTGTAATTATCACTTTCTCATTAATGTTTGCTCAATTCAAAGCAGCATGGGACCAATTCACTCTTCAAACTACTTCCTCTGCTGAAGTAGAAACAGACAAAGAACACAGGAAAGTTTAGTTTCCTCAAAAAACAGTCAGCATGCAAACACATGCCCCTTACTGCTTAGAGGATGCCACACTGTTCTCTATTTATAAAGCAATCCTTCACCCACATGAAGTACTCAGTTTCTAAATTGCACCCCTCACCAGCCAGTGAATGACATCATTAACAGCAGAATTCTGAAGTCAAGATGATTCTGGGAGCATATGGTAGCACTTCCCAGGAATACTGAAATTCCAAAAGCTGAGTACTGTAAGAGCTGTTGGGACAGCTTCTCTTGCATCTTTGTAAATGCACATAGGGACAGGATGCAACGAAACCTCTAATTACATAACACCACCATATTTTGCCCTTAGTTCTCTCTCACACAGTCTCAAATCACTCAGTAACACTCTATGATTTCTTGCAGCACTTTCAACTCCCTTTTACCACCATTTGTCATCCTTTACAAGCAGTCCTAACCTTTCCCTGGTCTCTAGCATTTCCAGCTATCCAGGCCCCCAGACTCCTGACAAATCTCAAAACACAACTTGGCTGCAAGCTTGCACTAGAGCTAACACCAAACACAGCACAGGAAAATATAACCACACACACATTGCAGCAGGGACGAGTGGCTGCAACATGTAAATCCTGCACTGCAAAGTTACAGGGAATTTTGCTGCAAGACTGAAGTAACAAGTAGACTCTACATGACAGCCAAGGGTACTAACAAAGTAGAAGATGAACTGAAGAATAGCTAGTGCAGTAGTGTTAAATATAGTCAATGTATTCCATATGCAGGAGGAGGAAAAGGGAAATAAAAAAAGGAAACTTTGAAAAACAGCAGATCATTGAGAACTTATGGAATATAAGTTATCCCACAACACTTTCCAGAAACAAATACAAAATATGGAAAAGAAGGAGGGATGGACAGAAAAGATAGACAAATCTTAATAGTGGAAGAACAGAGATCCGAAAAAAAAAAACCCCTTCATATTAGGAGATGCAATTCTGTGACATACAAAATTAATAAAAATTAAAGTGACTGACCAATGAGGGAACTCATGAGTCAAAACAGATTTGTACTTGCCAACCATCTAAGTAAAAGCAAAGAATTGAAAGTAATTGTAAAAGCACACAAGTCATATGGACTGGTGTTAAACTAGGGAAGCAAGGTGAGGAGAAGGCACAAGGGTGCACACATTTACACATCAAAGAACAATTTCACAGATGTAGCAATCACAGGAATACAAAAAGCATCCACAATCTGGAAGCTAACTGCTAGCCATTCATCTTCTGCTAGAAACATCTTTATCAATCTTCTGAAATAAGTAGACTCAGAATTTCACAAAGCCCAAGGAAAGGAGCATTAACTACAATAAAGACCATGCAGTCAAGAAGCTGGAAAGTCTGTGTGTCTAGGGAAAATAAAAATCTTCACAGCAAAGGAAAGACACAACTCATGAACATGGAGAAAAACATAAAAATTCAAATGAAAACAGCTAAATAATGTCTGCAAAACTGCTCTACAAGAACACTCTTCTTCACTCTCTTTGCTGGTTAGACACTAGAAAGCAGAAAGACAGAACTTATACCTTGCAGAAAAGCACATATTTCATTACTGAAAAAGCATATGTTGAGACAAATCAAAGAGGAAAAAATATTTTACTAGTAAGTATTAAAGTAATAAATCATTCATTTTGCTGCTTTGTTCCAAATTTTTTTCCTCTCTGAATAGATTATATGCAGCCTTAAAGGCAACATTCAAGACTAAGTTGCTGCCATCATCCCCTTCTTGCCACCAAAGAACCCCATGCACAGTATGTTTATAATATAAGCAGAGCCCTGAAAAATAAAAAGCATAACCTCTAGCTGAGTCTCTCAGTCAAAGAGCTGCATAACAAAAGATGTACTAAACAGAAAAGCAGAGAGACTGAACTTTTTAGTAACAGCAAGAAAAGAGAAAGCATACAGTACCCCTGACTGGAGATGCTCACAAAGAGAACACTTCCACCTGCTCATTGAAAGAGTAATGCCTGCTAAAATGAGAAAGAAGAAAAAACAAAAAAAATCCCTACCAAAAGGGTTCCAACAGCACCATTAATGCCAAGGCACTGTGAGTGCTTGAGAAGAGTTAGTGAAACAATCACAAACAGCCATAAACTGATCAAAACCAATGTCGTTGTCAAATAACGTTATCTGGAGTACTTGAGAAGCAACCAGGAGATTAAGAAAATAAGCATTCTATAGTTTTAATATTATTTTCATATTATCCAACTCAGACAAACATGTTATGAGACCAAATCACACTTAACACGAAGGCAGCTTAAAACAAAACATATTTCCAGTGAGAAAGGTGCACCAGCCTCAGGAATGCCATTACCAAATACCCTGCTCAAAGCACCTCCCACTCCTTCACAAACACTGTAACAGTGCAGATGCTGGGTCCGGTGTTCAAGTGATAGTATCAACACCACAGTTCTTTGAACCATAGAAAAATGACTCAGACATTCTAATGATTTCTGTTTCTAGATGTTTAAATAGAATATTCAGCTCTTGAACTGCAGAACATCACGCGATATACCCTGAAGGGCTGCAGTGAAGAATGCATTTATGAAAACTCTATGAGAAACAAGGAAGAAAGGTGGCGACCGGTGTAACTGGCTGCAAAGCACCATGTAGAATACAAGAAGAGACTAGAAACAGTATCTTGGTTAAAAGCAAGCAACAATCTTGAGACAGAGAAACCCATCTAAGACTTCAGCATCAGCTCTTAATGGTGGGGGAAGGGGGCAAGGTGAAGAAGGGGCAGGAGGCAAAAATGAAGAGACAAAGGACACTAGAACAACAAGAGAGAAAGATAGAATGTGTCTCATTCCTCTCTCCCTCATTCATCCTCTACTTTCATAACACAAGCATTTAAAACAGAACAAATAAATCAGTAAATCCAGGCATTGCCTTAGTCTGGCCAAAGGATGCAAGTGCCATATGTGTGTGTGTATATATATCTCCACATATGAGAAAGTTCAAAGGAGATGCAGAGAAGTTCAGTATAAAACCTGGACAGAAAGTTGTTCTGGATTACACTTTTCTCTCAAATCTAAACTATCAGGTAGTGATTATGAGCTATTTTAGAGGTATTCCAGAAAGACTAACCAAACTACACTTCTGGAAAAGACCTGTCAAAAGGATTTTCTTGTTCCAAGAAGGTTTGACTTTCCACATAACATCTAGTCTCCTAACAAGAAAAATACATCCTAGCAAATAATTATACTTTTATAAATCCAGTTCATAGGAGAAAACATTAATTCCTAGTCTGACCATATTCTTACTTGCCATTGAATATATCAGCAAAATTCTAGAAAAGGAAAATCTAGAAAACCTAAGAGGCACCCAATCCCAGCACACAAATCAGAAAAATTTGAACTGCAACATGAAATAGCAAGAGATTTCTTCCCCAAAAATTAAAGAAAAAAAAAAAAGTATGACCCCACAGTACCCTACAGTCATTACATATCTATTTCACAAAATAAATTGGTGATGTGCTACAGATGTAGGGATAAAAAAATCCCTGAAAGTTCAAAAATAAAAATAAAGCTGGAATAAAGAATAGAAAGCCATCAATTACTGTCATGAGTTACAAAAAACTGGACAGCCACTCCAAGAGACATGAATATATGTGGTCTATTGTGCAGAACAACTAGCACATTGAAACATTTAAAAAGTATGGCTGGGATCAATTATACTGATACATTAAAAGAGAAGGTAGTAGAAGAAATCACTGCAGCCATCTGAAGTAGAGGTGGCATGTGGAAGCCTTGAGACATTTGCTCTGCTTCACAGCACTCGTGCACAAGTAGAAGCAAGATTAAGACAGTTCACACCATTGTACTGTGTACACACATTTAGCGTTTTACAAAAAAAAGCCAAACATTTTTGTCCCATCATTTTCAGGAGGAACTTGACAATTGCCAACATGTCCACTGACACAAACATTAAAAAACACACTTTTTTCACAAACAGTTCATATTCTAAGAACAAGTTGTGTTTTCCAGTGAACACTACACTCAAGTTTAAAGAAAGGACTAGAAAACCTTCATTAAAACTTCCCATGCTCGTTAAGCAGCCTTTCATTTGGCAGCAGCATGCAGAAGATGGGCAAGATTAAAAATAACCTACTTGAGAAAATTCTGTCAATAACTACTTTGTTTTTCCCTTGTATGCAACCTGTATCCTCACATATGAGCTTGCCAAGGATACAGAAAAACAAAACAATAACAACAAAGGAAAATTACAACACTAAGAGGCAAATTTTGTAACTATTTCAAGAACAAATCTCCTTTCTAGTGAGAGAAAAAACTATAAAGCACATCTAAAGTAGAGATTCAGATGCAAGAAAACACTGTGTTAACTACCACACAAATTGTTCAGCATAAAATCAGAACATCTACTCTAAATTATTTCCAAAGTAAAATATATTCTGAAAAGGAGTCTCCCTTAAAAGTCTCGTGCTATTGTTGCAGTGCATTAGTCAAAGGAAAAAAGTGAATTATGTTGACAGCACCTCCACTGAAAAGTCACAATGGCCTAGAATGCCACTTGGGCATCATCATTGCTACTTTCTGAAGGGCAGTATTATAGAGTCATGCAACAGACAATTGCATTGTGCTTCTCTACAAGGAAGTGGAGATAAAAATGCCCTATACCTCTAAGGCAACACTGGGATTCTAGAACATCCATGCAGCTTTTTAGCGCACATATGAAATTCTTGCTACCTCTAAATAGATGTCCTGAACCACAGATATGATGCCAACAGATCCCTCTCAGTAACTGCTCCTGTGAACAACAGGCACCAAAGTAAAGAATTCTGGTGTTCACATCTGTTCTGCCAAGTAAACAAGGTCCATTTCAAACTACTACTGCAGCCAATGACAGCACCAAAAATTCAGCCCACAAAAAATAATCTGCACTTCTTCCAGACTAGCAGAAAAAGGGGGTGGCCTAGAATAGTTGGGAATACCAACAATGGGGAAACTGTACAAAACTAACAATAAAGGGAGATATTATGCACAGTCATGAAAAATTTGTTTCAAGTCTTGAGAAATAACTGAGATAATCTTACAAAAAACTGAGTTCAAATTTTTCCTTCCATTACAGAAACAAATCTGAGTTCTCTTCACAAAATTTCCAGAAATAAGCTTCAAAACCCATGTGGAATATAAAAACATGCCAGAGTTTAGACATCTCCACATCCAGTTCTTTCTGACTTAATCCAAAGATTTAAATATCTCTTAGTTCCAGTTAGGCCAGACACACACCTCCAGCTAGGCAATAAAATTACAGCAAATGCCACATCTTCTCCAAAACATCTGGCAGGTTATGCTAACTTCACAGTTTGATTTTCAGTCCTGTGATATCACCAGATCCCAAGGTTTCCACTGCTGCTGGTGACATTGATTACTCCTCAGACATTCCCATTTCTTTTCCTAAATTTTTGCTGGTGCCTGTCCTACTTCCCTCATTTGAGATATGCAGCATTGTCAGCCTGAAAGTACGGTGTAGGCCTGTCCCTCCTTACCCCATTGCCTGCTGAAACCACCCTAGATAGCAACTACAAACCAGTTCTTCTTCAAAGTTTTCCACAGTAGGTACTGTCACTTGATGCATTATCAGAGAAGTCATCAGATGTTCAAGACTACATTCTTCTCAAGTCCTATCATCCTACAGGAAGCTGCTTTTAAAAAATTTTAAAGATTCTAAATGGAGAATGTATAGGTTTTAAAGATGAATGTAAAAACTGATCTAATATCATTTATCACCAATTTATATTGTGTAGTTCCTAGATTTTTCATTATCAGGAAGCAAAAGTAAAATCAGTGCTCAAAGACAGTAAATATATATGTAAACCATTTAACTACGTTCTGTACACCACACAACTACAGTCCGTGTATCGTACAACGATATCTTGTTCCAATTGAAATATATGATTAAACTTAAATTTAACCCAAAGCAAAATTATTTTATGCACTAAGAAGTCACATGATAAATTATTTTTAAAAACGTGTACAGTAATTATTGTGACCTGAGATCCTATATATTTGAGAAAACACATCTACTGTGGGAATATTCCTGGGTTTTACCTCTTCCCACTCCCTGTTTTGCAATTGCAACTACGCAACGCCCACCCCCACAAGCATCCCTCCCTCCAGCAGCAGAGCACAAGGACACTTTCCAACGTGAAAAGAGAACTACTCGTGTGTGCTCCTGTCACAGACCTGAGCCATCGAGTGAGAGACCCTCAGGGCAGAGAGGCGACCAAGTTTCCTTCACTTCGCGTTAAAAATATTATTAACTCAAGCAGCTCCCAAGGGTTCGTCTCCGCCGGGCATTTACTGGAGGATGTATTTCGTGGCATCCACCCTACAGAAGACCCTTCCCCACGTGACAGAGCCCGCCGGCCGCTAAGCAAAGCCCAGCACCGTCCCTGTCCCACTGCCCCCTCACAGACCTCGGGACCGAGGCCTCACCCTTGCCGTGCCACCGCTCCCGGGCGGGGAAGGGGCCGCCGGGGAGGGTCGTTACCTCTTGGGCGCTGCCTGCTCCATGCCGTCGCCACCGCGGCCCCCCGGGGCCGGTGACCGAGCCCCCGGGCCCAGCCGGACCCGCACAGCTCTCAGGCGACCTCACTACCCCTCAGCACGAGGCCCACGCTCTCCCACGGCCGCGCTCCGGCTGCCGCCACTACCGCTACCTCCAGCCGCGGCAGGTGCCCGCCCTCCCGCGTCGCTCATTGGCTACAGCCGCGCTACAGCCGGCGCTGATAGGGTGGTGTGGACGTCGCTCAGAGCGGCGGCTGCGAGGAAGCCCCGCCCACCGCGAGACAAGCGGGCGCTGCCGCGCCGGCGGGAGGGGAAGATCATGGAGGCCGCGGTGTTGCCGAGCTCCCGGCATGACCCG